>JACJUY010000190.1:0-151414 GCA_014220935.1 Platorchestia sp. MABIK | reverse complement strand
GTCCAAACCTAGTAGAAGTTTCGTCCAAACCTAGTAGAAGTTTCGTCCAAACCTAGTAGAAGTTTCGTCCAAACCTAGTTGAAATTTCGTTCAAACCTCGTTCGATTGTTTTGGTCCACTTTTGGAACCAGTTGCTATTAGAGCCGGTCTACATTACGTTGCAATACGATTAGAAACACTTATGTATAGAATGGATTTCATTTGGTTTTTTTTAACAATATAGTTAACAGAGCAAGAGCAGTTTTATTATTCATAATCAAAAATTTTATTATCAAGATTGTTATATTCTTAGATATATTAGTGAATAATTTTATTATAACACCCATGTAGGGCTTATAATGGTTTTATTTTAATATAATTTCCAAAGTATCGGTATCGATAGTAGTATCGGTCAAAGTATCGGTATTTCCAAGTATCGGAGTATCGGTATCGGCCAAAAATGGGTATCGGTATCGGCCAAAAAAATTGTATCGGTACATCACTACTGCTTTCACGAGTCACCGAGTGAGATTCTGTTACATATGCCAATCCTCTCTGGTAATTGGCGCTCGTCCGCACTCGCCTCCACTAGTTACGTCTGAGGTGTCCGAAAAAATCATCGAAAACCACTCTTTTCAAGAGCACAATTTTGAGATATGTTTTCGAAATTAAATGAATTTCTTACATGAAATAGATTAAGCTAATACGGTGATCTTTAACAATCATTCAACTTCATTCGAAGCCATAGTTGCGCAATAGGTATCCAAAATGCCTATCGGGTCTGTAACAGAATATCAAGAAAATTCATTTCAAGAGCAGATAGCAATACGTTCGAAGCAGATACGGTAACGATCAATAGGTACCAGTCCTAGGAGTTTAATCTGAACAAAATAAATTCTCGAGTTTTCATTTACGGAAACTGTCAGTGTCACAAGGGAAACAGTGTCACAGATCTCCGGGTAAGTACCTGAACTCAAGACATCTCTGCTTTAGCAACAAAACTAACATCACAATCATTACTGGACTTCCCAATAGCAGTAACAAATCTCACCACTACTATGACTAAAGTGTCAACTCCAAATTCGATTATGAGTGAGAAAAAGTCGAAGAAGATTCTACTGATATTCATGAAAATAATCTTTTTTCTTATTCGATGAACTTCCTGTTACAAATAATTGAAAAGTGGACAAGAAACTAGGAAAAGAGGATAGCAGAACGAAATCTAAGCTTGAAATGTTCTCAGTTGAAGAAACTTTTTATTGCATTTTAAAAATTGCGTTCTAACCATTTATTGATCAATCTATACCTATTCAAAAGTTATCATAAATCCTCCGAGGTCATTTCTTAAAGTGAGAAATCCAGCCCTTTAGTTATGAATCGCTATTCTAAAACGTGGAATGCCAAAGATGCTTCGGAGCGAACACCTCGCGCTACCATGTTAGACAGGCATCACCTGTTTGAGTCTGTAGCAACACACGCACAGGTTCAAATATTTGTCAACAATGTAGAGTGTACCGAAATACACCGCGGCGAAGCCCACGACAGGAAGTGACGATCAGCCAATTTTGATTGAGGAAGTTGAGCCTATACCGAGCTAATTTTTTAATGCAAATACGGAAGATCCGGAAGTTAATAAAACGAAATGACCCCATAAAACTATTCCAGAAGGTTGTCTACGGTACGAAATCGGCACACAAAAACAAGGCCGCTAAAATCAAACCTCTAAAGCAATGTCTCCCAACCTTTTTTTCGTCCCGCACCTCTAAAAAAAATGTCATTCGATCCTTGCCCCCTGAAATAAAAATGCCAACATTTGGCCAATTCCATGTTATTTACCTGGACTTTATTTGCCCCCCCTGGAATATCGTCTCACACCCCCAGGGGGTGCGCGCACCCCTGGTTGGGAAACCCTACTCTAGAAGTATTTATGACCTGTTATTTCAGTGGGATACACACATACATCGGGTAGGCAAGCATAACTTTCAACGTCCGCTTTAATTCTTGGAAAGCACAACCGAGCGTTTTCGGGGTATTTCATGCCTTCGAAGACGCGAGATGACATGAATCTCAACCACATTCGGTTCTTCAACGAATTTCCTGGCACCACTTCCACTTCCTCACGTTGGGGACGATGGGAAACTCTCTATTTTAGGGGAGACACGGCATTCCCTCTGAGGTTCCTTCAGTTTATGCCCAGCCTATAAATAATCGCACCAGCCATGCGACGCTCCTATACCTACCAACAATAGTTTTTTTCGGGACGCGAGGGGTTATTTTTGCCAACGGAGCAACGAACTGCGGGAGTCGTGCCTGGCAGTTCCTCAAAATTTCACAAGAAATTCGCGCAAAATTGCTAAATCAAAAATTGTTTGATCTCGACAAGTCTAGGAAAGCAGGATCTGTGACGCGATATAATGGGAACTGCCATCGGATTCCGACAAACGGCAGACGATTCAGTCACCATTTCAAGTGCATTTGTTTACTGTCCTGCTGGAGAGTTAAGAGGAACCTAAAAATATTGGAGATTGTGAAGAAGTAGGGCTGACAGAAATTTTCTAAAACTCCAAATGCCTGATAATCATGGGCATAGTGGAAAAACCAGAGATAAAAGCAAACCTCGTTATCTTACAAAAACCTACGATGATGCGGAACTGACATGCACACAAATACCGACCTACACAGTCTATAGTATAATTTAGCGCAGGTGCGTGACCACTTTAGTGAGGCACCACTTGTGATGCTTTGGGGCACAACTGCTGGGACGGTGACAGAGCAAAGAAAAAGTGTAACAAGAAATCGACTATCTCCAAACAAGAACTAAAATGTTAGGATATTTATTCCTTACTAAATATGATATAAGACACATTAACTGACAATCCATCAACTCCTTCGAGTAGCGTAATAGAAGAACTCAATATTTCACGAAAATAACTCGATATTTAACCATGTGCGAAGAACTTAGAATGAGCACAAAAGCACTACTACTTATTTCCAACGGCTCAAGAGAAGTGGGTAAGTTCCATTAACGAAAGTAAAGGTCGGAAGAGGAGCAATAAAACCTTGTGGTCTTACGACCATAAAGGCTATTGCATGTCCAACGCCTACATTAAAACCGAGGCCAATTCCCTTCTTTACGATCACTGATTAGTTAGGGTAACATCGCTGGGCTTGGTAATGGAATAATTTCCAATCAAACACATGACGTCATAGTAGAAAATACTGCGAATTAGCAAGAAGGTTAGGCGGAAAAAGTGAACGCAATGAAAAATAATTAAGCTTTCAACTGTGACACTGATTTTTTTTTCCACACAGACATGAGGTCAAGTTAAACCACCTCAAGAATAACTTTGCGAGTTCAAAAAACGAGATCGGTAGCTGCGCTTCGAGACCACGGGACGAGAGCGGGACGTATGTGTAAGGCGATGCCGGCATCCAAAAATCGATAAGTTCTGCACACTCACGTTACCAAGCAGCAGATGTGCCACTCCACGCAGCTCAAGACTGGCTGCCGGTTCTGGGAACATGTTCACACACTCTAGAGAAGACGGACACAATGGCGCAAGGAGCTTGGAAATTCTTCTAAAACGAAACGGACTAAGCAGGCAAAGAAGAATGGAATGGTTTTCAGAATGCATGATCATCCAAAAGGCTAGCAAAAATTGACGCAAAGAAGTATGGAATGGTTTTCAAGATGCATGATCATCCAAAAGGATGGAAAAATTTCAAATTCAGATCGTTATATCTAGCCAACGATAACATAAACCTCCGGATTCAGTGCGAGGAAAATGACGCACTATAGAGAAGCGAAATAATGAAGTAAATTAGTACTTTTATCAGCACAAGTTTTATGAAGATTAGTTTACATCGCAGGGGCAGCGATGATTATAGAGTCCCAGTGTAGTCTCTCAAATGGGGGCAAAAATCATAGAAGTTTCGGCGAGAAAGTCAGACTTGGTTAAGCTGTGTGAAAATATACTGCAGTGACCTTATCAGTCAAGCGTGAATGAACTAAATTGTTGAGTTAAAATTCAACTGCTAGAATGCTATTTGCCGAGTTACATTAAGTAACGCAAATTCATGCACAAACCCCGCGATACACTAATAAATTAGCGTAAAATAACCTACTTTCACACCCTTGGACACCTACTCCGCGTCAAAACGCAGTGTAGAGCGCGCTTAAGAACCCCTACATCTAGGGCACACAATTCCCAGCAATGAAGATATCGTCACCGTAGACCAGAGGTTTGCAACCTTTTTATTCGCACCGCACATCTACAGAAATTTCATTCGAACCTCGCACCTCCTGAAATAAAAATGTCAACCTATAGCTAACATTCTATTATTTACCAGGACTTTTCTCGCATCCCCTGGAATATCCTATTTTGTATTTACCAGGACTTTTCTCACATCCCATGGAATATCGTCTCATGCCAATATGCCATTATTTTCCGAGACTTTTTTCGCATCCCCTGGAAAATCGTCTCGCACCTCAGCTTGGGAACCCCTGCCGTAAATGTTGACTATGTATGTTCAACACTCTCTTTGCGTCACTCCATATAATTTCAAGTATGGCGCTATACTTTACGCAATAATCTGTATTTGAAAATGCATACTTAAGCTCACGGCTACCACAAAGACTGATGAAAAATTTCTAAATTACATTCATAATTGACTGCAATGAGGAAAGTGCTCGTATTGGAAACGAACATCGCACATTGACAATTTTGGAAACGAAACCCGAGAGAACATTTTATAGCAGGGTCAAGTTTTCTATGCGCAAGCTAATGACCCGAAAATTAGCCAATCGAGAGAACAGTTACAGAAATGAAGGTGACAGTAACACAGTTATATGGGTTGCCCTATGATAGCAACGATCTTTTCCGTTAATAAAATACGTACTTGAATTTTTCACTGATATTTATAAAAATATATTAATCGCAGCTCATTTACGTTAGTGACGTTTTCCTGCGCTTATAAGTCTCACAATTGCGTAGAAACGAGAAAGATATAATTTTAAGAAAGTTTAGTTTATAGCATCAAGTGTAGTGAATTTTTCCACTGGGTCACCATTTGACAAATCCTCTCCTTCGTTCGTTCATTGATGATTTGTACAGAAAGCAATGCAAATATGGCCAAATAAAGAGACAAGAAACGAACGTTAAGGAATTTAAAATAAGTAAAGAGATACGGAACGAACGTTAAGGAACTCAAAATGGACACATTTCACGAATATCAAATATTCTAAACATTCATCACCCCAACATAGGAATACATACATAAAGTCTCGAGTTAATTTATGAGCTTTCAAATCCTTGTGAAAGACATTCTCAAAACTCACCTTTTATTATATTCTGAGCGGTCACCTAATCCACCACGTACCTGACACATCCAACAAACGCAAAAAAAATTAGTTCACGCACATAACCACACAGAAAATCTTATAAAATTCAAATTCTTGAGGCGTTTTACACAAGACAAAATATTCTGAAGTCGAGTCGCTGCCTAAAATTTCGAGAGCACGAAAATTTATTTATTCGCCAGCGAAGCCTGAAAACTTATGACGAACCCACCAACAAATTTCATCAGTCTGTTTTTATAATTATCGAACTTATTAGGCCTCAATTTCTGCAGAAGTAAATGCCTGCTCAGAGCGTACTATCGAAGTCTGCTGTAACTAGGCGCGTTAAGATCAGTTATGCAGGACGTAGGTAAACCACTGTGCAAGACGTCCCAAAAACGTACCACACGTCCTTTTGATCAGTCGTAAGTTCATATACAACAATTTAATACAAATCTGCCATGTAGACACCCAAGAACGATTGCAATATATTCTCCGGGTAACAAAACTGTATGAAAGTATTCAACGACATTTCACAACAAGAACACAGGTCACTGGATCACCGGCACACGCACGTCCTCCTACTTCGACGTTCACCGCCGGTCTGAATGTCGGACTCGGACGGCATCAACATGACGGCTGCGATCCTCTCGATCTGCCGAATGCGTCCGCCGCGGCCTAAACCCTGTCTTCACAGTCAACTGTAAACGCGGCTGACCAACCAATGTTGTTTTTTCTTCACAATGAAGGAAGTTCAGTCCAGTATGGGCTCGATAATAATGCTAAGAATTTGAATATGGGTAACCTCGTTTGCAAAAAAAAACTAAAATCTACACTTTTTCCGCGATATTAGTTTAGATAGAACAATAACACTAAAACCGAGATGAGAGACTGTTATTCAGAACAAAAAAAACGTGAGTTCATTGCCGATGAAGCAGCGCATCGAAAGTCACACAACCAACAATGAATGAAAGAACACGGTAGTGTCATAAAGAGAACAAGTAGTTGAATTAGGCAACCGAGTCATTCTATCAAAACAAAAAAAATCTTCCACAGATCGAAGCTCTCTTGAAGACTGCAGAGCTGAACTCGAGCAGCTGAGGAAGTGGCCTGTGGGGAAAACAAGAGTAGAGCCAGACAAGCACGGCTGGTGCCCCCTGTTCCCCAGATCTCCCCACCTCGAGCCCCACTAGAAGTGCTTACGCACACTCTCGTCTTGACTCATCAGCATGAGCGCACACAGCTCGGCCGGCAACAAGGCGCGCAAGGAGCTTGGCTACAGCCATGCCCACCGACAGCTGCGAGGCCTGAACTTAGTGACGTGCACAGCAATGACGGTCTAAAGTTTAACATTTGTGGGGTCTAAAGTCATACACTTGAGAATGCGTCGTACAATATTGTACCCCTGAACTCAGTACTGTGATGTGCCCAGCAATGAAGGTCTA
Source organism: Platorchestia sp. MABIK (assembly GCA_014220935.1). Taxonomy (NCBI): domain Eukaryota; kingdom Metazoa; phylum Arthropoda; class Malacostraca; order Amphipoda; family Talitridae; genus Platorchestia; species Platorchestia sp. MABIK. The sequence continues at coordinate 144,652 of JACJUY010000190.1, read as the reverse complement.
AATTTAAACACAATTGTACCCCTGATCACGGTACTGTGATGTGTCCAGCAATGAAGTATAACAATTGAGAGTGCGTCAAACAATTGTACGGGTCGGTGTAGCAGTAATTAGATAACGTGAATCAGAAAATTAGTGGTAATATTTATGTATGTAGTGTCTGAGAGAAAAATGAAGTTAGCTTTCACATGCATTGTGTCAATTCAATAACATGCCCAAAAAACATTTGCAGGCTGAATTTGGAGAGAAAACACACCAGAAAAATCGCCGCAGTTTTCAGCCTATTAATCCTTAAATAAATCAAGTCAGACAGATTTTAGTGAGATATTTGACAATGCTGATCATAGAAGAACTTTATCGGCTGAGAGGTGGTCACAAAGTAGGTATTTTGCTGGCAAAATCCCAAGGGTAGACTTTCACGCGGATAGCGCGTTGGCACTGAGACTGAGCACAGATTTTACGGTTCCATCAACGCTCGCCCGCCACACCGAAACAGCGCACGTCTACAATGAGAAAGTTGTTCATGAGGAGCAACAAATAAAGAGCCTCTCCGCAGAAGGCAGACCTGCGAGGGAGAGTTAAGTTTCTCAGCAGCGATAAATGCGTGTCTCACAGACAGAAAGCTCCTGTAGAAGTGGGGCTGTTACGGGTCGCGACTATAAACAAGTTCAGAAAGGGAACAGATACCCGGGTTGCTGATGAGCGATCACTGAACATTTCACGCAGGTGTTGCAGCGTCTCAACTTCCCTGCCCTAAATTTTAAGCCCTCGGCAAATAAGGTAATGTTTGGGGACACAAAAACGAAACGCGCATTCTTTGCTCGGGATCTGCGCTTAAATGACTTCATATAACCGTACTTTGGTGGGCGATTAGACAGATACGGATAGGCTATAAAGTTCATCAAATCTTGACTGGTTCTAGTGAAACAAGACCAAGAACAACGTTCATGGCAGCGAAGAGGACGAGATTTAGACGTCAAACAGAGGCTTACTGCGTAGCTCCAAGATTACACGAGGATCTTTGCAACAAGAAAACTTTTTCTGGTCGCGTAGAAGTGTAGTCTTTAAATTGACTCAACTCAAGCTTGTGCGATTCGCACAGTTACTGAAAACATAACTTGAATGTGCTTTAAAAGTTTAGTTATTTGTTTGAATATTTCACGGATAGTTTCTATGTTTTGAAAACCGGCTCGTACGTAACCAGGAAAATCATCATTACTGTACCTACGTATTAATGAATTTAATCTCGCTTTCTGACCACAAAAATAACTAGAAAATACTCGAAAAAGTCCAATGAAAAAAAATAGTTATCTTGCTAATTATTCGAAAACAGATCATAGAGCGAGTGCTACTAACAATGATGAGGTAAATAGCTATGAGAACTCGGAGTTCAATAATTTCATTGACAAGACAAGTCTCAGTGTGCTCATTTTAGTCTCTTTGAACCCAATTCTAACAGGACAAATTCTTTCAATATTAATCAATGGCCGTGAAATAACAACACTTTCAGTAATACTAAAACGATAGCAGAAATCGTTTGAACTAGGTTAAGAGCGTTTGATTTCCCTTATTTCTCATACAGGTCACTTATAAAATTTACTAGCAATTAAATCAAAATTTGGTTTTCATCAACCGCAAGCCCAGACGCAGCCGTGCAATATTTGAAACGGTAGCAATTTCGGGCTCAGACGACTCAGAAATGACAAACTTGTTAAAGTTTTTCCCATTTAGCGTCGTATTTTCATCGCAATTTTATTCGTAGCTTACTTATATATAGTAACTATTGTGTGAGATCAGTCCAACCTTATGAAAACTTTTTATGGTAATTATAATTATTCATCGCTGCATACCCACAATGGATACGAAAATAAACAGCATTGTTACAGATCCGTATGTGATCAATTGGCATATTTTCGAAACTTTACTTCTGAAATATCACGTGTGATGGGTTTGGGAACATCATTGTGAAACGTCACCAAAAACTTAGCTTATGAACAATGACATGGATTAAGCCTAATAGCTATAGGGGTACACTTTTAAGGTAAGCTATTTGCAACAATTCTAGAACTAAAACGGCTGTCAAATACCAATGTTAGAGTATCATCTATTAATGTAAGATAGTAGTGAAGTTAAGGAACATTCTTGTACGGTTTCACCCGTTCCATTATACGTCAATTACTGACGTGCACAGTGCATGGTGTGTGCAATCATACGAGAAAAGTTTAATTAATGCAGCGTTTTTACACTAGAGCTCGACAGCGCTTTTACAAACTCCGGCCGCAACGAAGAACTCATAACGGCCCAAAACCACGAGTGGTTCAAAAGAACAGCACACGAACACTCGACTCTGCACGTAACGGCAACGTGTAGCATAAACACAAGCATGAAGCTGGAATTTTTCCAGTTCATCACGCGTTAAAAGACGAAGAAAATTGCTTATATTCACTAAAACACTTACTACAAAATTTGATATCACGGTCTATTTATGAAAAGCAACGTTTCGATGTACGAACATCATATTCAGGCAGAAAAAACAAATTTTCGTAAGGTTGAGAAATTGGAAAAGAAACCATGAAACAGGAACTTAACGCCAGGGCAAAAAAATTACACGGTAACAAAGTGAAAATATGAAATCCAAATACAGTACGACTCAGAAAAATGTGGTATAAAACCATAGTAAGCGGGTTATGAAATATGAGAAAATGCCTACAGATTTGAACAAATGATGTTTTATCCCAATCAAGCCTGATGCATATGTGTATTTAAATCCAACCCAGATACATAGGTGTGAAATGGTTTTCTAAATACTCTGTAATCAACACCAGGTCGCAATGATGGTTGCCCCAGGTCGAGCCGGTACCCATTACCGACACCTGGATCGAGTGGGGAATTGCAGCAATGCTCTCTGTTTTCGTAAGGAGGAGACTCGCCAACAACGAGCAACTTCGCCTGAAACACCGGAACCTACGAACGAGAAAATGTGGTAACCATATGAAAGACGTCACGCAAACGAGAACAAATACGAAGGACTAGCGGTGCTCAACGCATAAATTGAAGTTGAGCATAAGAATGAGAAGGCCAGGTAGCAAGTGCAGCAGTGTAAGACAGGTGGGGTGTGCCAGTGTCGGCTCTACGGGGTGCCCTTTAGGTCGCTGGGTACGAGATTGTACACAAACGCTGTAGGTATATTCAAACCAGACGATATCGAGAATATCAAGTAAGGAAGATGGACGCCCGCATAACATCAGCCAATGGAATTCACCGCTTTATAACGCTGGTACCGTTAATTAACATAGAGGAAAAAATAAGAATGAATGCAGGGTTTAACGTCATGTTAAAAATACGAACGAATGCAGGAATTTTATGATATCGAAATAGGCAAGAATGATTCTAGTTTGAAATGTATGATGGGAGTAGTTTTAAAACATGATATTAATTCTTTCTAGCTTGGATGAAGAAAAATTTTATTGGTTTAAACCATTTCAACACTTTAAGTACCGGCCGCCTAGATCTTGAATTCCTATATTATTTTTCATCCGACTCAGTAAAATGCAATAAAAATTTTTAGCATGCCAAGTGCATAGCAAGTGCATAGCAAGTGCATAGCAAGTGCATAGCAAGTGCATAGCAAGTGCATAGCAAGTGCATAGCAAGTGCATAGCAAGTGCATAGCAAGTGCATAGCAAGTGCATAGCAAGTGCATAGCAAAAAATCAGCTTTCACTGCAGAAGGTATTAACATGGTAATTACGTTTCTTTCAATTCATTAAAATGTTTGTTTTTTTCATCAAACAAGAACTCGTAAGGTCTGTTAATAGCCATCAAAGTAAATATAGCACTAAATGCTTGCATCGATGACTAAAGGCATAAAAATTTATTTTTTATTTGCGGTGATGATTTCAACGAGCAAAATATTTTGAGCCCAAATTAAAGGCACATAGTTTAATGTGACAAAGTGGGAAAAGTAAAAACTGAACTGCATCTCATTATCAAAGCATGCACGCTGAGGGATAAATTCTCAAATACTCGTACTTCTCAAGAACTGTTGAAAAGCCAATCGTAAAAAATTTTTCTTCAGTTGCAAATGCAGCTTAATTTTCTACAAGCTCATTCGCCACAAAAGAATGACCTCGACTTTGAAAATTTGCTGTATGAAGAGGAGCTTGCAATCGCACTGTCAGTGCTTGGAGTTTATTCTACCACTTGAAAGATTAATTCAGCCAACAAAAGCGACTTTCAGCGTGTCACTCCGCAATAATGTAGGCTTTGAATACGACAAATCCCTTTCCTGTAAATGAGATTAGAGTCGCAAGAGCCGTATTCTGGTTACCGCGATCTATTTAACAGCAACCAGACAAATAGAGAAAGCTCTACCCCATTTAAACAACCTGCCACATAGAGAAAGCTTTATCCTCCTCGATAACAATTGTTTAGTAGATAATAAAATGCAGTTTTTAATTCATTGTGAGAGAGTGGTCGCACATACATGCTCAAGGTAGAACTCAAGGTAGAACTTGAAACTCAGCACGGACGCGAAACAACTCACGATTTAATGGCCTTCCCATGGTGGCTTATCAGTAGAGAATGAAATTTCATTCTCGGTAATGTAGAGTCATTTAATCGATGCAAAATAAATTAATAGCCATAACATTCGCAGACACGCTTACTATATTTTAATTTCATTTTCCCTATGCATTCAAGAAGTATCGGTGTCGAGCAGATGCGATTCGTAACAATAGTAAGAGTAAATATCACAATAGGATGACATAAAGCCCACTTGTGCGTAAATTTACTTCTACAATGCACAACGAACAATAGAAAGATAATGAAACAATCAATAGAAAGATAATGAAACAATCAATAGAAAGATAATGAAACAATCAATAGAAAGAAAATGAAACGATAAATAGAAAGGAAATGCCATCGGGAATACAAATCAATATCAAATATAAACTTCTATCCCAATGCTTACTATATATGGGCAGTTATTGAGAAAGTAGTAGCAATGAAATCACAAGAAAACTCAACTCGGTCGGAATGTCGTAATTATACTTAAAAAATGTCATCTATGGTACGCAGCTGAGTTTATGAACAACCAGAACCAAAAATATGCTTTGAATAAGCATGCACGGATCATAGATATACGAGATAAGTAATGTTATTGTACTTAAGATGCACAAGATAAGAAATGACCGTAGCATCGGTGTGAACCTGAAATATACGGGGTCGGCAATAATGTACCTCATGAGTACAGGGTCAGTAGCGAGGAAGAAACGACTGGCAAGATTAACCGAGGGAACGAAAAATAATCTTTTACGTCAAGAGATCAGTAGCACGGATACAAAGATGAGCAAGATTAGAGGCGAAATAAAAGATGCACAAGGTCAGCGGTCAAAGAAGTGCAAGATCAGGGACGAAGATAGGAAGATGTGGGTGTAGAGGATTGATGTGCAGGGCCAGGAGATGTGTGTAGGTCCCCTGCAGAGCGGACTAAAGGGCGACACAACGTCTCGCCCGAGCAGGCTGAAGTCAAGATGGACATGAGGTCGTCGTGCCCTCATCACAATAGCCTGAGACTGAACAAAGTTAAGAGAGTATACTCAAGAAAAAATGAAAAGCATGCGTTATTTCGATAAGTGTACGGAAAATACATGTAAAATGCTTAGAAATATCCCAAGTGGAAGATTCAGCTGAATAGAAAAATTCGGGTATCATATGATAGGTGCCCATTATAAGAAAGGAAAATAATGAAATCCTTAAAAAAATACATGATAAAAAAAATATGGAATGAATGTTAATAAATAGCGCATGAAAAAAGTGATGAAAATGGGAAAACTAACAAAAATTGAAAAATAAAAGTACAGGCAGAAAAGAGAGAGAAGCAATATGTTCGGTCCACATGACACATCGGGAATTCGAATACGTACAAAAACAACACCTCAAAATTAATTAAGCATACGTTCACAACCCAAAATTACAAATAAATTGCTCTAACATACCTCGGTTTAATTTCCCTATGAATGATTAATGCACAAGCCAGCGAAATATGTAGATCATTTGACTTAACACAAGAATCTACAATCAAAGGCATAATGCTGAGAAAAAGTCCTCATGGATAGGGCGAAGTCCTTCTCTGGGCTCGCACGATCTGAGCCGAAGCAGATACAAGTAAATAGAACAAGGGCGCCGTAGAATCAACAAGGGCGGAAACACGCCTGAAATATTGAAATGAGCAGAGGTTCGCTGACAAAGAGCTCCGCATAAGGCCATACAAGATGCAAGTGTGAAGCTAGGCAGAGAAATTCATGCATGCCGGACTTCTTACATTGACAGCAGCGGGTCCCCACCCTTCCACTACAGGAACTAAAGAATTACACTCCGGATTTGGAGATCAGGTACCCATACTGTAGCAGCACGAGCACCGATTCTCTTTTCATAGTTGAAGGTTAGACAAATTTAAATACTGTTATAATTTTTTCAATAATTCCTAACAAATGTAGATGAGGAAGGCAGTCAACGAAATAATAAAAAATTTCAAAGCGCAAATGCTCAAGCAGTTCGTCAGAATTATTGAAACATTTCCGATGGAGAAGTGTACATCGGATTTTGCGTCTCCAATAATAAATCCATGAATGCGAGGAAGAAACACGAAACTTTTCAATCAAATGGAGAGAACTTGAATTCCGCGACACAATGAAATTGTTCCAAGCCTTAAATCTTGTAGAAAATCTTAAAATGAAGAGAATTTTCCATGAAAAATAGCGATTTGCACAGTAAAAGTACGATGGACAAATGGGAGCAATCAATAAATTAAAGTTACGTAAAATTAACAAACAGTTCAAACACACAATTTTGCTCATCAAAAGCATTTGATTTTAGTTGGGGGCAAGACCGAGTCGCATCATAAGTGCGGAGTCTTCTAAAAAAAATATTCTGGGGACCACCATTTTCACCGAGGTAATTCAAGCCGGATTTGCAACATCAAATTAGAATCTTAGCTTGAAGTAGAGGTGCTCAGTAGCAGCGCTTTAGCACACCTCGCGGATCACGAAGATCAATGAGGTGTGAATGTCGCGACGGCTCGTCTGTCGTCATGAGTCTAAAAGGGCCGGCGCATCCCAGCAAAAAAAGCCGCTCTTATCATTGATGGATTGTAACCTCTACACATCAGAAAAAAAATGTGCGATACATGAAGTGAAAAGGAATTTAATCAGTCTATTAGAGAGGTTAAAAGTGCAAGCAGTTCCGTCTGTAGCCTGACAAGAAGAGAAGGTCCCTGAATGATACTAGAATCTAAGTCTAGACGTTCTGTAGTTTAGATTTACGAGGCAAATGGGCTGAAAACATTTTTGCGAATTACGATAACTTACGAATAGAGAATAAAAGAATCACCCTTTTCACCTATGGCATATCATGAGAATGGGTTGAAAAATAAAAATATGAGATGAAGTATGTGATTCAGGTGCAGTGATTTGAAGCTTTCACTTCTAACGTTCCACAAAAAAAGTCACGCAGTAAGAAAAAACTTTCATTTCCCGATGTTGCAGGTAAAAATAGATAGAAACACTGCAACAAATAAGAATTGATCACCGCGAAAACCTCCTGAAAATCTTCCATTTCCTGATGTTGCTGTTAAAATTAGAAACACGGCAACAAATGAGCAATGATCACCGCGACAGCCCAGTCTAACTTTTTCGCCGGAGCATGCATGTTTTTCGCCGCCCAAGTGATTTAGTTACTTGGGCGACGTAAATCATGCATGCAGGCGGCGAAAAAGTTAGACCGGGAAGCTACTGGAAACTCGAGTGCGAACTGGACCGTAAGCAGAGAGAGAGAGAGAGAGAGAGAGCGATCAGATAGTAAGACAGCTTGTGAACATGCTATCGCGCGACGTAATCGCACAAGAAGTGTTGTGCTCTACACACGTATGCTTATTAATGATCTAAAGTACAGGCCAGTTACCGTTCCTAAGAGTTAGGTTGGCGTCGTAAAGTCGGCATCCAACAGCGTAAACTGCCGGCGCTGAAACGAACGGTGGATTACCACTGTGATAACGCAGCCCAGTAACACACAAGACGGGGCATGAGCGCAAAATTATACGAGAGAAATTCAACTATCACACTATAATCATCATGAAAAATGTGATATCTGGCGCAGTACGCGTCAAAGCGCACAATGCCCAACGCCAGTCAGGTGCACGCGGCCAATAACAGATGGTGCCACTCCAATCATAGATCACAGAATACGAGCGAAAATTATGGAAGAAATCCAGTTTTCAAACAATGTGCAAACCTGAACTCTCGATAGTAATTGATGATTGCATAACATCAAGAAAGGTAAATGCTTCAATCGTAGCACCGAGAAGATGGACTGCCAAAAAACTTGAAAACAATCTTCACCTACCTTTTATATAACAGAATTCTCATAATATTGCATACGGCCTCTTCCTGAACAAATTAAACCGTTTCATCCTAGTCTGCTTGACAAACTTGCCCACGGCAGCGTAGTTTTACCGATATTGGAAATACTCACATTTAATAAAAGCTGTGGACGGAACTCAAATGGAGGGGGCCCTTACCTGCACACACAAGAAAAAAACATTTAATTCAATTATAAATTAAGTAAAAAGCATCAATACACACTCTGTGCACAGGGATATTTCTAGTTCAGTACAATGAAATTAAATCTTTCGATAGAAAGCTGCTGTGATCAAACGGTTGCTCTGACGCTGGGAATAAAGCAAGTCTCTATTCTTATCTATTAAGGATACCGGAAACTTCTGTCCTCTTTTCTTTTAACCAAACTTTAAAACATGTGAATAAATCCAAACAGCTGTTTTCAAGGTCAGGTCAGATGTCAGATATTCAGTTAAACTTCACATTTAATTGAATCTACTCCAGTAGATATTTTAAACACATCCATAACCCATGGAAGAGAAAAGTTTCAGAGTAAATCATAAGCGTCATTGCATGTTGTATGAACTCCCAAAAAGTAGCAATCCAACAACAGCAGTGAAAAACAAACGCTGTCTGTCCAGAAGGTGTGAGTGTTAGAAGCTGGCGTGGATGATTTTTGAAATTTAAACAAGACAATTTCGATCTCACTGATGAGCCTCGAACGGGGAGACTCTGTCTTTTGGATAACAAACTTTTGATAGCTGCAGTGGAAGAAGATCCTCGACAAACAATCAGAACATCGTCCCAAAGACTTGACAAAGACTGCGGTCTACTGTTCAGGAGCACTTGAAAAAGATAACTCATGAACTCTCTCCAAACAACAAAGCAATGCGGGCGATAATCAAAATTGCCTTCTTTAAATTTCAAAAACCCTCAACCGCAGTTCCTGGTACCGAAATTTCAGTAAAAATCATGAGGGAATTTTTTATGCAGGCTCATGTCCTGGAAGAAAATAGTAGAACAATCGCGTAACGCTCGCTGTTCGCGACCAACTAATGAAAACACGTACGCAATAAGACGGAATAAACTACAATTTCATGATAACAAGTACCCAGAAAACTCACTGGGGAGCAGAGTTCAAACCCCTGCCTGCTATCAGAAAAATGAATTATCAACTACCTGACAACCAGCATGAGGTTTAAAGCAATGAGAACAGTGCCACAATAAACAGATACGGAATAATAATAGCAGGAACTGTACCTCATAAATAGCTGCAGTTGAAGCGTACACGGGAGTTACACGAGGAAGAGAAAGTCATTGGAGCGGAGCCAAAAAAATCTAAAATTAAAATGGGTTTGATACCCATCGCGGCAATAATACCGCATCTGAAAATAACACATGCCCAAGTATTATCAGTAACTGTGGAGGAAAAAGAAACCGATGTCAGAACGGAGGGATTTTCAAGATCCTGAAGTTTTGAGTCTTTGTGAGAAACGAAAGAATTGTTACATAAATATGCATACATACGACGACGAAGACACCTTTAACCTGAAAAAAATACGACGATGAAAACATATTTAAACTGGAAAAACAGCAAGTCTGTTCCATCTGAAATTCAGTGAACAACCGCGAGCCAGTAATTTTTTTGTGGTCAGAAACAACCGGGAACTAAAGAGCAACAGCGGGAAGAGTCACTATAGGTCACGAGGGACCCAAGACTAGTCACGGGTGGAGGGGATAGAAGAAGTGACTGCTCCGCACATGTTCATGACCACCGACATGAATTTTAGAACATCGCGAGCTTGACTGCACGAAGAATGATTTGTCTTTGCTAAGGTGAAGGAAAATTATGTAGGTACCATCTTACAAGACCACCTGACCAGCTGAAAAGTGCGTTCTCAAAAATGGAAAAAGGCTCGATAAATCCTCCGAGTTTGCACACAGATGTAAAATTTCTAATCTTAGTCAACAAGGAAGCTACAACTGCTCATCCACTTTAAAAAATATTTTCCTCTCAAGGCAAAAAATCGTAGACGCCAAAGTAGACAAAAATTAATGTATAAAAACACCAGTAACAATACGAATTATTAAAATAAAGAGGTAAAGATACAAACACACGCCAACAGTAGCTATGAGTGAATGAAGGAACATGAGCTCGAGTACCCACATCTGCAATTCAGCATTCACAATAATGTCAGAATAAGATTACAGCAGCATTCCGCTATGTGGTTAGGCGTTCCTCTTTGGTTGAATTATTCGACACATGCGAGCGTAGACCTGAACGATCTGGATGTGGTTTTTGATGACGGGTAGATTGAGTATAATTTCTTCGTTCGAGAAGTTTCGGCCTACGAGTTCAAATTAGATTTCATAGATGTTAGTTTAAGCCTCTCTGACCGCAACAAACGCGTTCCAAAGAGAGGAAGGAAGAAAGCGCCATTTAGTATGGAGTCAAAGGAAATTCGGAATCTATGCACAAGGTGCATGTTCAATGATTATCATTATTTTACTGTTCTCCGAAGTGATTGTGAACAAAATCAATGGCTGACTCCTGGGACAGGAAAGCACCGAGTTCCTAGTGTAAGAAAATGAGTGCACTCCAGAGATACTCATCTCTTTGTTGTCTTTCCTAGCAGCCTTGATACTTCTCCATTACTGAACAAAATGCTACTCGAAACAAAGCTTCTCTCATCATGTATGCTAGAAATAAATTTCTTGCCTATTACGATCAACTTTGCATCGAAAGAACTTGAGTGCTCAAGTAAGTGAACGTGTAAATAAAAAAATACGAATCCTCTTCTCGCAAAAACGGTAACATTACTCGATGCTGCACTTCTTGCTCAATACATCTACACGTTCAAGAGGCTAATTTAATCTTCAGGGGAACAACTAAAAAGTTGACTTGCTGATCATCACCCGATCACACAAAGGTAATGTCATGACCGCTGGTTCCTGCGACACGGAAACATGGTGCATTTCATCTAGATGTGTTAAAAAAACGGACGTACTAAAAACGAAGACGAAGAAGTCTTTCGTCGCCTTATAAGTTGACTTAATTTGTGATAAAATGTCAGTCACCTAAAATGATACGACAATGGATTGTAATTATTAAAATAAGATGTCCTAGATGTCGCTGAACTTATTCGGGCCCACAAGGAGCTATACTCAAATGTGTCCATTGTACTAGACTTAAGATACAATCTATTGCTGTATCACTTTTAGTAAATAAATTGTTTAAATTGTTTAATTTCCCCCACAAATTCATCCAAATTTTTAGGACTGTGGAAAGCATTCATAATTTAATCAGTCCACTCATTAAGAACGATACAAATCGGTACATTAATAAGGTGGGAGCCATTAAAACAGCTCTAGCGACGGCAGTTTTCTACGAGAGACATTTCTACTCAACAACACTTACAATTTTAACCTTCTGACAAGAAGTACGTACATTTTGAGTGAGTTCGTCCTCCGAAAAAACTCTGCGAGTGAACAAGAATTTTTAACAGCGCATTAGTCTGATCCGAACATGGAACTTCACTGCACTGGACTGTAAAACAAAAATTTCCGCAAGATTGACTTGCCCATTAGCACGTCAGGCCATCGTGGACTCGGATTCTAAAAGCGATAAAGCCGACCGTGGCAGCTCGAGCATTGAACGATTTGAGTGCCAAATATGGGGAACAACTTTTACAGGACCTTATGAACTTGTCCAGTAACATTGTATTGTTCTACGATTTATTTCTTTCTCGTGATCTATGCTGGAAAGCGAGCAAGTTTTCATGGTAACAGGATTTCGAATTCAAGAGTCGTCAGGCTCCAGCAAATTACGCTGCTCAAGTTTTGGAAAAAATCGTAATCGCTACGTCGGAAATTAGTTTCTTTCCCCTCTTATGTTCGTTTGGAGGATTCTAGCCTCAGTAAGGAAAACAAATTGCAAAAGACACGAAAATTAAATATTGAAGCAAGTTGGTCTTACAAGAAAGTAAATCCAATGTACCCAATAGAATACGCAAAATTAGACTTATTAGGTCTACGGAATGAAGATCCAGGAACTTTCAAGATTAACTAATCAAACAATTAACTTAAAATTGAGTCGTTTAGGCAAGGAGCAACAGATAATGTAAGGAGGAGTCGTGCGAGAGTAACGATCCTAGAAAAGAAATAAATTTATGAACAACGGAACGCTTACTTCTCACACTGAACACTACACATCAATACAAATTAAACTTTAACGCTTTTCCTACACTGATCGATCATTGTATTTACTCAAATTAAACTAGAGACACCAAAATGAAGGACTAATCACATATAGTAATGCTTACCAGCAGCATGGACGTCACAGGCGCAAAGGAAGACACAGAGTGAACGTGGCACGCCGCCAGGCTACGGACTAAGGTGACACAGACAGAGGGATTTACCTTTTAGAAGTCAAGGTATTTTGAAACTACCTTATTCTCGCTAACAAATCCTAACAGATGCCCCTCATATGTATTAATTTTATATTAAGTTGACATAAAAATGGTAGAAAGCAATGCCACGTCCCGCAAGAAAAGAAACGGTTCAAGACTTACAGCGCTAATGTCCTAAAATACAAACTTTAAACCAGAAAATCAGCAAAACAGAAAGGCCTTCGCCCAGAACAGATATAAAAGCTGATTTTGACTCAAAACGTATTGCTATGAAAAAGACCATCTTTATAATGCAGAGGACAATGACGTTGCTGCAAAAGCTCTAGTCATACTCGTACTACAGTTGAAACGCTACGAGGAATGAGCTACAAAATACCCCTATTTTGACCAGGTGTATGTAGTAAGATCGGGATATGGCCGGCCAAGCTCTAGGGTAAAATAATTCAGAATCGAAGTAGCGGTAGTGAACATTGTTCGGCAAACTATTCATTACACGCAGGCGACGTCAACGAAAAGAGTACCATTGTACATAGAAGAGAAGCCCATAAGAGAGACAGGAAAATAGACTTAGGCACCGCACTTGCAAAGAACTCATTATTTAGGAGTCAAAGTCGGCACTCAGCAAAGCCACAATCAAGCGCGACTGCCTTATAACATAACTCATAAAGAACGGGCATCGAGCAACGATTACTATATGTTACACAAGCACAGGATGTTGTTTTCCAATCAGCAGCGTAGTAATAGAACAATAGCGTTGCAATCGCATTCGCATGGCGCAGCATCAGAGGAACAGAATTTAAGAGGCTCTACCCAGCTGAGAAGCTGAGATAGTTCGGGATTGCGGATGCCTTCCTGAATAATGAACGAACTAATGCCCAATGGTCTGGCTCAAATTGCTCAATAATAATTCACTTTCTTCGAATGCATAACGACGCCAAGTTATTGGTGTATCGAATTGAAGAAGAGCATAAAAAATTTAAGAGTTGCAAAGGGTTTGCAGTGTACGGTACGAAATATGTACTGGTGGACCACAGCCGCCCACGGTTGTAGCGCAGGACTCCCTGAATAGAGCAAACAAACTCGGTACCTGCTACTCAAAAATGCGGTCACACAGGATGCCACTGCAGAGCAGTATGGTAATTTAGGTAGCTTACTGCGACTATAAAATTGGCATCAAGGGCCATCAGGCAGCGGCCCTCAAGAAACATTTCACCGTTGATTCATGACTTATCAGTGAAAGTGCAAGGGTTTATCATACTCCAGTTTTTAAAGCAAGGAGGAGAGAGCAGGGAGCTGCAAGTTTATGCCGACATATTAGAGCGGTAAAACCAATACAGATTTTGAACGAGCTGGTACATTAGAATATAAAAGCGACCGTATTATGCTCTACAGCTCGACGCATTTCAGCATTCTATAAAGAAGAGTGGCTTATCAGAGAGAAAAATAAAACGGAGTAGAAAAGTTATTAAACTGACCGTACAACTTTTTCATTTCCGACGAAATATGACTTTCTCGTAGATCAGAGGATGTACTCATTTTGTATACTAAATTCAGTAATGTAAATCAGATTTTCAGGCTCAATTTAAAAGAAAAGTTAATTTACTCGAATGCTATTTCTGTTCGCTTTGTCGTTGTGATATAAGGATAAGGTTGTCGGTGTTTAGTGCGCGTTGTAGAAGGCTTGTGTTATGAAAAAGATAAATGAACTAGAGACGCACTGCAGAACACGGACGAGAATGACAGTAATGATCTCACAGTACAATAAAAAACACAACTGAAGTAGCATATCTGACATTAAGAGGACAAAAAATTATAGGTTTAACTGTGCTGATAATAAATGGCTGCATCAATAGACACTCGCATTAATAATAAGTACGTATAATAACTATTTTTCAAATTTACAGCACTCATTAGATCCTCGATATGAAGTGACGTTCACAGAAGATGTATTCCGAGTAACTATGAATAAATTTGCGAAACCATTATCAAAATCTTTCCCGAAATGTTACTCGCTGAAACAATTTATAGCGACATGAAAGAATCAATAAACGACACACCACAAACACTCAGTCAGAAACAGTTGGTATGAAATATTTAACTCAAGCGCCTCCAACACATTTCTAAATTTACAAGTTTTGCGCCCACTTGGAAGGAAGATCATTACTTTTAAGGCATTTGAGTTACTGTGACAGCCATTCAACAGACAAAAATGAAAATGAGGAGTTTATATTAGATGAGGCATGTGTCACATTGCTCATCGTTCCTCACAGTGAATTCTCAACACAAGTAAAACCTCAACAACGCATCGCATGTTCTTGCATTGACGACTGCAGGAAAATCGACAAGCTAACTTGCTTATCTCTCGTTCGAGAAAGACAAGACCGCATATTCTCGCATTGTCGACTGCAGGAAAATCGACAAGCTAACTTGCTTATCTCTCATTTGCTTATCGAAATTTGAAGCGCAATGTTTCACACGCCTTCCATGGGAGAGCAAAAGACCTGGCAGCATTGCAAGGCAAGTTAGCGGCAGAGAGCAGGCCCGCCTCGTTAAAAGTGGCAGAATAACAGCACAAAATTAGAGGCGAGACGACGACCGGTAACGCCCACGACAGCGTCTCATGAAAAGGCCGGCGAACACTTGCTAATTAATGAGAATTGGAACACTGAGTTCGATAGCTCGCAAACAAAAGGAGCCTATTTCTCGCTCGTCCTGAAAAACGATGCTGCAAAAATGTGAATGTGAACTACCAGCTGCAACAAGGTGTGCAGGGGAGAGCTGAGTCTGCGAAGTTACTAAAGTTAACTTCGAAAAATTCTGTAAAGAGATGTGTTTTTACGACTTACAGGAATTACTGCGTTAGGAAAAAATTAGAGTATAAACTTAATTAATTAAGTCATCAACGAGATTAGACCACTTACGAAAATTGACAAAACTTCCTCTGAATGCTGTGAACTTCCTTCTATTTAATCTCGTTATCCGCCGAAGTACATGACTTACTCATTCAGTAAAGAGCACACATAAAATTCAATTGAGCTGCTCTATCATCGACAAAACTAATTCAAAGAAGACAAGTTTCAAGTTGTAAAATCATTAATTGTAAAAGCCTCGATGCGAACGATAATGAATGAAATAACTTACATGAGTAGGAAAGGTGAGTAATTTGAATGCAGCTCATTACTAACAACACTTGATTGCTAATGCACTGCACATCCAGCACAACGCTACATTATTTCATCTTCTCCCGTAAATTTGATGACGCACGAGGCTACAATTGATATGACGAGTGTATTGTACATAACACAGGGCTAACGCTTCATTACTTTACTTATTATAGACCTTCTCCCTTCAGACTGGAACACAATACAGACGCTGAGCACAAGATTATAGCCTTACACGACAGTGGAACAGGAAATATTTATATATCTGGCATAATAACATCGCTTATTTTTCACTTACGTACATAGGATAACTGCAGACTGACGGGCTCTACAGCTCCAGTATACACTCAAAAATTTCATTTCACTATGAGGTCATCAACGGATATTCCTCAACGCATAATTAACTGATGAGATCAAATATACATGGTCTATCCATTGATGTGTTGAATTCATGATGAGAACAGATGGATAAGGTCCGGATGTTGAATTCAAATTGAAGAAACGTCAAGGAATTAATTGCCGTAAACAAAGTGATCCAGGTGATACGGAGCTTCATCATTTCAAATAGTGATGAATTACACAGCGCACGCTGTTTAAAATGTTGTGGTGGAAGCAAATTTCAAGACAATGACAGAGCTATCATTGACGCTTCACCATAGCGTGGAGCTCGTGTTCATATACGCGCTCATTTTAGGTCGAAAATCTCGTTGCATAAGTGTTGGAAATATGAGGAATGGGTGAAGATAGACAGGAGATAACCTTACCAGTCTTAAACACCACTGTACACACCCACAAAAAATATACAAATCTAAAAGTAGGAAACTTTTCACTTTTATATAAAGTAGAAATACAAGAGTTGTTCACTCGTTCGAGAATACCGAGTGCTGCAGAGGGTAACAATGGTGTAATATTGCAATTAATGTTGAATGAAAAAAAAAACAGAGTGAGAACCTACACTTTGTTACGCACGCTCAACGTGTGAAGTAAAATAACACTTAAAACATATTCGAATAATATGATGAAATACATAAATTAATTAAATGGCTTCCTTGGAAAACATTTAACGTGAACGCCAAGTTATAAACGCAGAATAGAAACAACTGCTTAACGCAGGTTTTTACCTACGACTCAAGAATAAAACGTTTTAAACATTTACACACGCTGTTAAAGCAAGAGGTGCGGATATAATATTAAGCAGATCTTTTCTCTCAGCGGAGAACACGAATCACAAAACTTGATGAACCAAATTTTTAGAAGTTAATTGAATTTTCAAAAGATTAACTAAATTTTCAGGAGATAACCGAATATCTAAAAGAAGCAAAGCCCGGATTTAACAGTCCCATATGTCGTGTAGCCAAAACGAGTGTAGGGCGCAGGTTTAATGGGCCTTTAAAGCAGCGGGTGACCTCAGCAAGAGGACCGTTCGTCAATGGCTCATCAAGCCGACCTGGTCCCCATTGTGGTCACCGACGGACGCCTGCCGACGAAGGCAGGCGACACGACGCTTTCGACGTCCGCTGAAGCTCACAAAAGACATAACGACACACCGCCCGAGTCTCCGATTCTGTTTTGCATGTGTCCATCCCTCGGATCCACGGTTCTTCTTATTTTAATGTAAATGGGCCTGGTATTCACGGAGAACGGCGTTAAGCCGAATTCGCGCAATTTGAATAAGCCTCTTTGCCAAGAATTTAGTTTTTTCTCTCACTCTCGCAGTTTTTTGCCATTATTTTCCACAATCACAACGTTTATAGTAGCCTTAGGAAAGTTATAAACGAACAACATTTAATATTACAAAATATTTTGAAGTTTACTTGAAATTTCAACTTGAACTGTATGTATAGTGCAAACTATGCTTTTCTTAGTACAGCTTCAGCTAAAAAACAAAGTGCGGTAAACTGAAAATTACAAAGTAATGATAACCTGTTAATCGAAAAATGCTGCATTGTCACATTTACATGAGCACAGACGAGGGTACGCGAATTTACGCATGCATCGGAATACTTGCATTCTTTATGTGCGACTCACAGCACAGCGCATAAATTCATTCAACATGTAGGATACTTCGGGCTTCTAAACACTATCGTGTTCAAAGATTACTGCGTATAAGCACCAACAGCAACAGAGTAACAGAGTTTGGCTTTGATCGAAATGAGTAAACAATACAATAGCCTCTAGATAAACTAAATTTCAAAATGAGCTACCTCAACTGACGAGGGAACAATCTACTTTTCTCATCGAAAATTTATCGAATCAATATGTACTTGTAAAAACTGATGATTGAAAACTTGACATACATTTCAGATCAGCTCAGCCCCCGACTTGAACTATTCATGCACTCGCCCGAGATGAGCAGTACGTCCATACAGAGACGTGATAACTGATTCCTCTGCCACGAAAACAAGACTTTTTCTCCGATGAATAACGAAGCATCAAAAATTGAGTATAGCCTCAGGTAAAACGCATTATACTCGTCTGCGATGTTTAATCTGCAATTGGGCCCCGAGTCCATACATCGTTCACTTTGGGCAAATCCAGGTTGCGTAAGGACTCTACAGCAAAAGTAGTGAAACAGTTGATTTTCTAAGAACGTCTAATGCTTGTGTTTTCAATGCAGTGGTTTTCTAACTACTTTCAAGTTCCTTACCCTATCAATTACTGTTTACCAATGGTTCATGTAAGACTTAGAATGGTCAAAATTAGGAGCGAACAAGTGATGTTAGAGAAAGTGTTCAGGCCACTCGTTACTGCAGTTTGTGGCACAATTTCCAACTTTTACTCCAGTCTAAAAACTCGTGATCGTTATCATGACCTCTCGACAGCCGCTAATATCGATGAGAAGGTTAAAGTTACCAAGAGTGTCAGAATTCGTGCAGCCAATTTTGGTGCTGTACCTAACAAAATGAAAACCCAATACCATCACAGCTCAGGTAAAATACTATACTAAACCCTGATATCAAACACTAAAAACATAAAATCTAAACAGCAATATTAAAGAAACAGTTTCACACGGTGCACAACTTTTGAAACTCTAGATTAAACAAACAAAGTTGAGTCAATAAAAAGTATTACGTCCCAGATTTCTCTGAGTAGTTCAAAACGTTCTGGAGCCTACGACCTGAAAGCTCAGTTGGCGAGTATCTCTATCACAGAACGCGCTGGAGTCGAGTAAGAGTGCGCCGCAAAGAAAATCAATTCATGACGCCCTCCATTCATCACCGATACGCCAGGCTGTCAAAAGCAGCACGATCACAAGTGCCTCGCTGACCGGCCGAGTCGTCCCATTAATATTCAAAATTAATGGATAAAGATTGATGCGCTACACCGCCAATTTGATATATTGGCGCAAGACAAAACGCTCTGCGTGGCGATACTTCGGGCTGAGTTGCTGAGTTTCGTGCAACCATGAACACGTAAAACGTTCAGGAGTGTTAAACGACTTCGCCTTGTTCACGATGTGGATGTCGTGGGAAACAATAAGTGGATCAATCAAAGTAAGCAGCATTGGACACAACTGCACAGTTATAGGTAGTTGTGCATTTGAAGAAGGCTTGGAGTAAGTAAATTTTCAAATAAATTTTAGAGTTTGGACAGCACATGCGAGATCACCGTGAATGCAACTTGAATTCTAAGTCGGCTTCGATGGTGTGCGTAATCCAGCCGTGGAAGAGCACACACAAACTGTTACACTACGTGCAGTACTGCCTAAGGACTTGCTTTCAATAGCATGAGCTCCTATAATGCTTCAATGCACGGTGAAATCTTTCCGAGAAGACCAGGGGCTTAAACAAGCTTGGTGAGGAAGAATGCCAGTGATCTCGACTACCCAAACGAGATGAGGTGGACTACAGAGCAAATTCTGAGCGGTTCATATCATCCTACAGTGATATCTTTTCTTTGAACTTACACACCAAAAGACAAGTCTGTAAAATATCTTTATTGCATAAGCTGCTGAAAAATTTGTACACACGTTTTAACCGACCCTCATCCCACACCCTATACAAACTCGCATTGATCCACAAAACGTGGTTGACAGGCTCTGAAAGAGATTTTCGAAATCATAAAGAAACGAAAGATTAAATTGGCTCCCACCCTCAAAGGGACCAAGCAAACACTTGAAAAGCGATTTCGGTTGAGGAGGCCGAGGGTGGTAGAAGGAGGATGCGTTATTGCACTGTTGGATGGACTGTACGGTCTGTCTAGAGCAGCGGTTCTCTTCCTTCTCCATGAGGGGTGCATAAGGCTGTAAAATACTTTTGTTCTGCATTTTATTCAAATTTTAAATGTACTGATCATTTATTTTGTAAAATGAATTTAGTTCCAAATATCCGGACGATTCATCTAACGATGGAAACTCAGCAACTCAGCCAGAAGTATCGCCACGTTGAGCGTTTTGTCTTGCGCCAATGAATCAACTGTTTTCATTCAACACAAAACTGGTCTCCACTTAAGAAAAATGCAAAAGCAGAAAACGTCTTTCGTGTACTCGAGTGCGTCGCACGTACACCTACCTCTTTCAACTAATTACTAATAACTAATTCCAATTACTGTCTAGATACGAGTCTTCAATGTTGAGTCTTTAATTTAATCTCGATCGGGAGTTACAAAAATTTTTAGGAACTTGCGCAATTTTATTCTAATCGATCAACTCTGACTCTCACGCTTTTAAACTTCACTTACAGAGATTCTCATAAACTTAATCGTAATTGATTCTACGCCGGAGCAGAAAACATAACTATATTAAATCAGATGTGGTCGTATCGGCTGACTGAA
Organism: Platorchestia sp. MABIK; assembly: GCA_014220935.1. Classification (NCBI taxonomy): domain Eukaryota; kingdom Metazoa; phylum Arthropoda; class Malacostraca; order Amphipoda; family Talitridae; genus Platorchestia; species Platorchestia sp. MABIK. Next base: position 123,917 of record JACJUY010000190.1, on the reverse strand, counting down.
ATCGTACATATTTATACGACTAAATAATTCTTGTCAATAAATGACAACCTTCATTGTGGCAAATTATGAGCATTACATTCTCAGTGTATATCATCTAGTAGATTTCTTCATCGATTGATGGAAAAGATTTCTGAAAATGAAAATTTCGCTTAGTTATCGATGTGATTATTTATTTATATGAATCAAGAAAGATGCCTCAATAATGACACATACAAATGAAGATACCTATCAAGTAATTTCATTGTTTAAAAGTCCAGCTAATTCTGATTGCTGTTGGTACATTCGCACCTGAGCTAACTAAAAGAGATGCGATTTTTCACACGAACTGCGTCGCTTTTAATTGTATAGACAAGACCAAAAACGCAAGAAGAACGGCAAAGTGAGTGAATAAATCATATGAAAAAACAATTTCACTCATTACAATTGAAGACTTTGAAAATTGATCAGGATATCTAGTTAATTTTTGTTCGCCCTGCAACATTTGCTACCAAGCTGTTCTGGGCCATATCGCGCGGAGAACATTTGAAGTACATTTACTTGATAACAAGCATATGGTGTGCTGAAGCTTACTAGAGCAGTTATTCCGAGATTACCTCAAAATGCACTTGAAAACAGCATGGCTTTCAATTTTCCCACATCTTGTTCAATGTAAAAGACGGTGTGTTACCTAAATTACGAACTATGTTAGTGAGATGGCTAGCCAGACTAGAAAAGAAAGAGTTTCATCGAAGATATCAAAGAAATGATAGTTACTCTCACTCCCTTACTTCTCAATTATAACAGCTGTAGCTGTGTCACTGGAGGAACACACGTACAACGAACGACATGAGTAATGAATACTTGAATTTGAACAGATGAGGACCGATAAACAAAAAATTCTGATAAGGTTTACAAAGGGGAATAACTTTAACCACAGCGACTGAGAACATCGCAAGCTTTGTTGTATCGCTCGTGGAAATGAGCATAATTCGCTGACTACATTGCACCAGAGGTGTCAAATTCGACGGCCACTAGGCCTGAAGCCTCGCATTCCTGAATGCTGATGACATATATAGGAGCCCATGAAGCACAGGGTAGCACCTCATCAACGTCATGGATCAGCTCGTAGAATAATCATCGATGGAAATGAGGTGAAGTCTTCATCACAGCGCACCATCCCCGGGCGCAAACGTGCTCGACTGTCCACACTCCAGACGCTTATTTTCATAAAGAACGAATACTTAATACGGTCAGATCCATCCGACCATTAAAATGAGCTGCACCGCTCAAATAAAGCTCGCAGACGCTTGAATGTTTCCGATTGAAAAAGCAAATTTAAATTACTGCCAGTTACATTATGTGCAGGTGAAACCGGTTATTCACATGCCATGAGCTAAATTTAAATAAAATCTTATCAACAATAATCGTAGAGCAACATGGAATGGAAATATAAAACACTCCAAAGTAAACATGCATATAAATAAAATTTTGAACTTTTAAAAAACACAGATACCAAAAGATGATAAATATTATCGTGGAAACTTTGTTACAGTTGAGGCTTCATACCGGGCTAAAATTGAGAGTCATTAACCGGTATGAAGATATTGGCTTGTATTTCGATTATCTAAGTCTTTAGAAATTCTCACATTGGAATGCCGAACGTTAAAGAGACAAAGAAAATGCCATAGATCCAAGCACATAAGTTTGGATCGAATGTGCGTGAGGTAAGATATTAACTGAATTACACAATGAAAGAACCGCTACCAAATAAACAAAAGAAGTATCCTAGTTACCTTACTGTTGAGAAAACTTTGAACTATTTGAGCTCAAACGAAAGAAATAGCTTCAGTATACAAACCTATTAAATTCAGGAACGTTTTAATCCTTGAAACGGAAACGAAAATAAATTCAATTTTTCAAACACGCAAGGTGCTAAGTCAAATTTTGTACTGCTTGAGTACAAAGCGGGCACGTACAAAAGCGTATTCACACTCTTGCAATTCCGCATTTAGTTTATTACAAAATTTCAATGATCACTTGAAAATTACATTTGGCATTGCAGGTACCCACCCTCGATGTAAGTATACAGTGTGTCCCACAAAAACTCGATCCGAGTATTTATTTTCCCGTATCAGTAACACCATCATTATCAGTAATACCTTTTCTACAGGTTAATTTTGAAGGATAATTTTGTTAGAAATTAAATGCTCATGGTATTCTTATGATGGTATTACCGATACGGGAAAAAAATACTCGGTTCGGGTTTTTGTGGGACATACTGTGTTTAATGGCTGTTTTAAGCAGACCAGTAAGAAAAACAAGACGCAAATCCACACTTCAATACTATAATTAAATATCAGGTGCTGAACATATATTGGAAAGCATTAAATCAATACATACGTTCGTGTGATAGTTCGCTTCGCATCGATGTCTTCTCAAAACAAAAGAAATGGTATCCAGCTTTCAATTAATGTCCAATCAGCATGAGGAAGCGTGAAGTTATAATGATCATTTTAAATAAATTCCCTGCAGTTCTTGCTATTAGTGGTTTGCGCGTGTAAAAGATGGCAAAAATGAAGAAATGACGATGTCGTAAGTTGATGGAGAAGCATATGAAATAGCCATACACAATTAAACATGAATAATTAATAACTGAAAATGAACTCAGGTCGACCATACTGCTGTAGTCACACACTCTCTGAGGTTTACTATTAAGTTTCGTTGAACAAACGGCCGACAAACAAAAAATGCGAATCCATTTGTTTTATACCTTCATGACAACCTGTAACATGTGATTGGAATCAAATATACCTCAATCGTTTAGTTTAATTGTTTTCGATTCATTGATGACGAAGGTCAGTGTAGAGTCTTTATTCTTCAAATTCATGAAGGAGACATTGTCCGTTCTTATGCGAGGTTGCGAGCGTCTTAATTAAATTAACAGCGTGGGAACGATGTAATGGATTTCATGACGCTCCAGCTCATCCAATCGGGGCCGACGCACGAATCACGACCGAGCTTGTGACTGTGCGGTCTAAGCTCGTCAGGTATTCACGACAAGCCGATTCCGTAATTATAACTTGGAAAATATAAGGAAATTAAAATGTGCTTAACATAATGAACGCTGGAAAAATTATTCACAAAATCTAACGTTTAAGCATGCGGTCAATTCACCCAGGCGTTCTAACACGATAGAAAATTGTAAACTAATTAGCAAATCAAGCCTTTTGGCATTCGCTCAATTCCCTCACGCGATCTGATACAGTTGAAAATTTTAAATTATTTGTAAAATCTAACGTTTTCACATGCACTCAATTCACTCAGGCATTCTAATACAGTATCTAACAATAATAATCTAATATAATATCTAAAGTGCGTTTCTGCTGATTTATCGAAAAAAAATTACTCCACACACTCATCAGCACACTTGATTGATGAAAAAGCAATGCTTAAACAGACATGATTTTTAAATAAATGTTCAAATTGGCATCCTCTAGATGACAATTTCTTCATAGAAAATCAAAATTCCTAAGAAGTTTACACTAACTACATGAAATGCCTGTAGTCAGCCACCAAATCGGAATTATTGACTCCGTAATTTTGCATCGTCTATAATATTAAAAAATAAGGTAACGGGGAGTCACTACTACTTGACGAGAGACATTCTTTATACGGTAATTCAAAAATGATCTCATTGGCCCGTTTTGAACAACCTATACTGAATTTATGGTACCATAAACTATTTCAATATGAACCACGTATGTACATAACAGAACGTTTCATGGTGCAAAATTGCATTGATTTTTACCTAAAATTCAGTGTGTAAAGGAAGGAAATTAGGAGCCAGTAAATAAGCAGCAAGATGTGCAATATTGGTGAAGGAATGAATGTGAACTCGCCTGATTTGTTCGAAAGAGTCAATGTTTTTTGAATATATCATGCTCGTGAATAACACGAATAAGAGGACAGAATAAATTTGTATAATTCTTCACAGTGAAGACGATTTAGTCGTACAAAGCTCGGCAATGAGCAGCGTTCAAGAAGCGGCAAGTCTCCAACAAACAAAAAGGACAACCCCCTTCAGTACACAAGTTCTCTTCAAGTCCACTTCGACGTATTCTGTTTCGGGTGCTGTACACATATGAAAAGTCACAGACAGAAAATTGATGGGAATAATTGCAACACATTAAAATATATTGCCCATCAAAGCTCCTTTTTTTAAAACGTTTATAGAGTCTCATGTTATTCAAAGTTGTGAATTTCACACGAAATATTTTCGGTGAGAAATCTTGTGGGAATGTGTACAAAATTACCTTCTCGGTAATAAAACTGGGATTTGTGTGAACCAGTGCTTCTACAAAAGGCGCAGTTATGATCACATACCTTGTAGTAAAGATACAGACACGCCAACACGATGAAGCAGATGAGCAGTGGATTATGCAAATTCAAAGAATGATAATTGCACCTATAAACTCTTGCTCTTATGGCAACTTGCAGGATCGATACTTTACATTGAATAGATCAGAAGCCATTTGTTAGTCTTACTTATCTTAAAGACGCAACACAGTTCACTATAAGAACTTGCTGCCGTTGAGTCTTTTTAAAAATCTTCAGGCATGTATATGATCTTTCAGTTTAATAAAACTTCATTCATGCTAAACTCATTTACTGTTTGGAATCCGGCATAAAAAGGAATCAATTTCTCAGGATGAGAAATTCTCTAATTACTCATATTAAAGGTAACAACGAAAAAAGTTTGGATTTATCAGCTTTCTGTTATGAAAATTTTATATAAATGTTAAATAAAAAACGTGTGACGCATTTCATCACACAACCGCTGGACCCCGGCAGTGCCTATCTTTGCTCTGACAGCCTGCAGGCGTTCCACTTCTCTTTTTAGAAGCAATTACTTTTTATGCCTTCAAAATCTTTCTAAATTTCACGCCACCTGCGAGACGTTAGCCTCTCTTATTGTAGATTCTAATTTTTAACATTTGCTAATCGTCCTGTAACGACTATGTACTTATATTTAAGCGATCATTAACGCATGTACATGATGTTAAACACTTGTTTCTTCAAACTAAAACGCTGATTTATTCTCAGATTTATTTTCGAGAGTTTAACTTGAAATCTTAAAAAGTTATTATTTTCAGTAATGTTTTCGTCATATATAATTACCATGAAGAATAAAATGAGAATAAAATTTTTATTTATGATTTGAGTGACTTACTGCAGTTTGCACTGTCCTTCACAGTTGAATTATTTGAATGCTCTTTTGAATAATCAGGAAAAGAATTTTTTTACGAAATAAATTCTATTAAAATGCTCATAAATGTCCGCAACGATAAAAGTGAAAAGTAAATGATGAAACGACAGTGATTAAATAAACGGAAAAAATAACTTGCACAATCAAAATCGTGCTTAGAAATTGTTAATAAATTTCACTTCTCCAAACTGCCAGAGAGTAAACGCATAATTAAGGAGAGCAGATCTGCACACGACAACGCTGTAGGAAATTCTCAAAAGAAAGCCTACGATGTGTATGAGAGACAAATTTATCTCGTTCTGAACATAATTCCAAGGTCCTTGAGACGCTACAATACATTTGAGAAGAGCCTATTTAATGCAGGAAAATCTGTGCTTAGTTCGATCCAGTATCTCCATGAAACTGGAAGTGAAGGTCCTCCTTTTCAACACATGCCGCAAAACTCTTGTGAAAGTAGGCAATGAAAGTGCACGAGATGACGGTGAGATGCACTATGTGTCAAAAATGTGTTGCAACTTGTTGCATACCCTTTGTACATCACCAGCTACATCCATTCTATAACTCAAAATAAAAGCCGAAACGTCTGTTCGATACTTCTATCAATCGTCATGTGAAAGCACACTCACAAGATTTTAGGCTGAAATTCGCAATAATACTCAGCTTAAGAAAAGCTTTTATACGCAATTATTCTCACTTTCTACTTCACTAACGTTGTTCTTCGCCACGAGCCTATCGAATAACAAACGATCTTCCATACGTCATTATTCTCACTTTCTACTTCACGAACGTTGTTCTTCGCCACGAGCCTATCGGAGAAGAAACGATCGTCTCTGCCGAGGTCATGCGCAAGGAGGTACGCCGGAGCCAGGACAAAATATGCGGGCACATTTGCTGGAAGAGCGAGGAGTGTCTTTGTTGTGAACGCTAGCCCCAGCACGCCCTCATGTCGAAGAGTTCAAGCGATCCGCCCTTAAGCTGAGCAGATCGAGGGATACACTGAGTTTTACGGTCTCATTCGCCGCGATCGAATGCGCGCTAAGCGACTCTAAATGCTATCAGATGCTCAACCTCCCGCCCCGACAAACAAATACGCTCGGGCGCTTGCACTTCATATCTTGATAGCAAAAGCCACGAGGAAAGTTAAAGGGAAGGCTGCTAATATTTTCTGAGCCCAGGGCAGAGCCGTGGCTTAAGGTTCATTAGCCGCGAGGAACATAACGGGAGTTTTTTAGAGCAAAATTCTTGATAACTTTCGTGTTTTACACGAATAATAGGTTGAAGTTCTTCAATTTATTGTCCGTGGAGTTACTTCGACGCAAAGATAAGCGCAAGTTTTTAATTGGAACTTATAAAAAATTATTTTATGTGAAAACGAACATGGGTTCATAAACATAAAAGTTTTCGAAGCATAGACTCGCTTGGGAATGCATTAAACACTCAATTTTACGCGTAAAAAAATACACCTCTACCGAAGAGATCGAGAAAATCACCCGATCAATTTAGCGTTAGCCTCACCACAAGACCTGACCGTACAACAAAAAATAAATAAAACAAGCCTCAAACACAAACCCGCATCAATCAAAATAATTAACACTAGAGAGCAATCGGACCATAAAAACTGCAGGAATGTAAAAAAAACACCGCCAATCACAAACACGCAAGGACCATGAAATTGTAGTGGTAGCAATCGTCACAAGGGCGCACTTATTACACAGCTGGCAACACTGCAGCGCAACACCAGACCTCCTGCTGCTAGTAAATGCAATGAACATGCTAGTGAAAATTATAACAAAATCGTGGTATTATCTGATGGCAAGAGCAAAATTTTGTATTCTTTCGATGTTTCATGTTTTCATCGACCATTTTAACTTAATCATAATTTTAAAAAAAATAACTCTCTTAATTTAAGCTTCCATTTCGTTTCATAGTTGTTCATGTAGTTATTTTTCGACCTATAATTAACCTCAACACTGATTCTTTGTATTGAATTACGAAGCCTAGTCATTTTTTCGCAAATTCGTACGCTTGAGATTTCTAACATGTGGTTGAATACGTTCAATTAACGCTTTCAGCATTGTACACAGAATATACAGAAAATATTAAAAAACGTAACATTTACTATAGAAGTCATTATTAGTGACGACATACAACTTACTCAATAATTCTATGGCAAATTCTATTCAAGAAAAAGCATGGCATGACAATTTTAATTGGAAGTGCTTTAACTAGTCTCCTTAATTTTCATTAGTAATTAGAATTATCCATTTCAAGTAGATTGGTAAATAATATTCCCTTATGAGTAACGCGGATAATATGCCCGATATTTTTCTTCTTTACTACCGTTATAATCGGTGATCCGAAGAAACAGGTATTCAAGTTCATGAAACAATTTTTCATAGAAAACGAGGCAATAGAGCTAGAAGAAAACATAAACATCAATAACTAAATTATTTTGAACACTGAAAAAATAATACTTCATCAGATTATTTATGCAATTGCAATTTTTATAAGCTCTATGCGATAATAACTACATACATTATACACAGCAAACAATTTTTCTACCGCAAAAAAACCGTTGGCACTACGAGTATGGCAACACGAGCAGAGCGTTGAGGCCGCAACACGACTGATCAGATTACGCAGACGCATCCGCAGTCCGGACTCTGATTTGGATCTTCGTTTGAAGCTCGGGCAGCACACGACCGCGCTATTGTACAGCGAGAAGATGTGACTAGAGTTTTTGAAAATAACGGACTTAGAAATAAAATAACACTCGATGTGCTTTACAGCAAAAAATGGTGTTTGAGTTATAGTGGCTACTTCATATGAACGTTCTTTCGTTTGAATTCAGAATATAATATCTAGGCAGAATGATTCTTAATTTAAGCATAACGAATTTAAAACACATTTCGGTGGTATTCTAGGAACAAACATCAACTAATTTACACTGCTGAAAACATTAGCGTGATCAATGCGATAGAGATTTATTTACACCCGAAAAAATAAGTCGAAATATCCATTCACTGAACCGTCAAATTCTAATGGTTCACTTGAAAAATCTCAAGCCCATATTGGAACAATGAATTTTTACTCTTCCAAGGCAAAACAGAGCTCAAACTTGCCATCAAACTGATAAAGCACAACCTAGAACCCAAAGATCTTCCCAACCTAGAAGCCAATGGTTTTCAACGCCAAGTCTTTTCTTTCTCTCCGCCATCTCCTGCCCACACAGGGACTATTATTGTAGGGTGTAAAAACTCAGCCAGCACTTGTTTTGCTTAACGATATCCGCTCTGAACTTGAGGTGTGTGGAGGACCAGGCTCGGAGTCTCAGGGGGAGGGAAAAGTAAATGTTCTCAATAGTCAAAATTTCTTCCGGCAATATATAGATAGACCAAAATAAAGAAAAAGATCTGTACTTAGTTCTCAACGCAGAGAAAATTAGAAGTTGAAGAAAATGATTTTTAGTATTGCACAAATTTAAGCTAAAAATGAAAATCCTTTTCGAAGGACATTCCATCCTAATAAATCGGCTTTGGTAAAATTCGAATTATTGAATTTCATGAAAAAGGCTTAACTCAAAAATTCTGAAAATTACATTCATAGTGAGATAAATAACTAATATCATAAGGCAGACAACTGTAGGGCGAAAAGGCCACTAATAGCTTAACATAATAATACGAAATAACAACGAGGAATTCATTCATTTCTAAAAGGGTCTAAACGTTCATAATAACATGTTTCAAATTATTTCCATTACCCTTACGTGGATATAGGATGCACGAGAACTCACCAAAAATTCACACGTACATACAAACGATCGATGATAAGTTCATTTTCTCGACCCTACGAGCACATTTTTTTGGTAGGCGCAGGAAGTACACAAACCCAAAGCCGAGAAACGTATTCTAACGAGCATCGGATTTCACGCAGCTGCCAACAGCTGGAGAGCGAGCATTTAATGCTAGATCTGCCAAGTGCACAACGAGTGCTGCAAATCATGCCACAAGCCTCAACAATGGGCGATAAATTGTGCTCCAGGAGCCACCAGTCAAGTCTCATCAATAGCTAGCACTCAAGACAGGAGTGAATGGAAGGCCGCTACGATTTGTTAAGCCCTATGTTCAATAAATCAGAGGCTCTGAGGTTACTGACAAACAGACATAGGAAGCATCATAACTGGTATCGCACAGGTTCGACGGGTCATTTTAGCACTCTGGATAGGAATTCTGCCGTCATTAAATTCTCTCCACAGGTTTTGCCAATTGAAGCTCTTCAAAAGGAATGCAGACAGGTTCATAGTATCTCTCAGCATGAACTTCTTTCGTTAACATGGAATTTCACAGATTTTTGTAAGGTCTGACTCACGGTGAACCCAAATGAAAGTTTATCAACCAGTGAATCACAGAACGTAATAAGAGACTGGAACTTTATGTCAATATCGCGTTCACAAAATGTAGCATTCATGAGATGGCTTTCAAGAAATATACTCCTGCGTGAACCGGGAACTGTAAATCCTCCTCAAAGCATAATCTACGAGTTATTCTTAAAAGAGATAATACAAAAATGCCTGACAGACTAGCTTACAGTTTACAATGGGAAAAAACATCACATACACGATACTGAGTATTTAAATTTAACCATTGCACTGTCAATTAAAAATAGACAAGTCATGGTGTCAAATTTCCATATTTTAGAATGAGTTGTTTCCGAAATTTATCTTGTTAAAAAACACTTCATTTCTACACACTTCACATCACCAGTTTTGAATGCGAACAGAATTGTTTTTTAGCTACACCTGTATTTCACCAGTCGAAATAAACGCCAGTATGAGAATAAAAATGAAGCTTGAGCCGGGAAGAAACCGTGTTGCTAGTTATTTTATTTGAAATAAGTCATTTACTCACCTTTGAGTTACCTAACGAGGTGTTAAAATATTTAATTTTCAGAAAGGAATACCATAACACTTTCTTCACGATTCAGGAAAGTATAAATCCCAACGCACAGGTGAAACACACAATCATATTCGCTTAGAATTCACTCACGTAGAAAAATTCGCCCTATCAGTATTTCATCGATGAAAATGTTTCAAATCGAAACGTTTTCGTTTCCTCGCGATCTATAGCCTTATTGGAGAGACTATGTCTAGGGACTGAACAGCTTAAGGTGCAATAATGAAAAAATTCAAAGAAATAAATACATAAAAGATGACACGAAAAAGACGCTGCCTTGCGCTCTGATGGAGTGAAGATGGTCCTAAGGTCCTCAATATTAAGAACGATATCTCGTCACGTTCGGTTACGACTACAAAGACCTATATATATTCGCACAATTTTACAGCCTGACGAATTACAACTTATCGTTACCAAGCAACCTTCCGCTTACGAGCCTCCCACGCAATAATCCATCAGAGTATAATCTAAAATTTTCAACAATATTTGCGCCAAAGAAGACTAATAGAACCCAGGCAAACCAAAAGTTTGTCGCAAGAATTCAATGCGTCAGTCCTTGGCATTACGAGCAGGAGGCTTCCTTCTTTCCTCCCAAGCTCGGGATCACAAGATTAAGGCCAACTGGCAAACAAACTCGTAACAAGACCGATGTAGCGTTTGAACGTCACGAACAAACAGCAACAAATTCGTAAGAATGTGTCTCGAGGAGCAGGTAGCAAGCAACCGAGCAGGCAGCGTTGGAAGAGTTCGGTTGCAATCAATCTCTGGGAAACCAACACCAAGGGACGCTAATTTTACATGGAAACCTGAGTCTCGCCGCCGTTACAGCCTTGTCTTGAGCAAATAGAAAGCAGGTCCTGCGGCGCAGGCCGACAGCTCAACGCTCCCGAGGATCTAGGGTCGCTCCATCACGTCCAAACGGCTCGAGGACAGCGTAATGCGAAAACCGGAGCAAGGAAACCTTGAACTGCGGAGTACCAAAATCTATTCAAAGGGCAAAGGAAAACCGGGAGAGAAATTCAGCTTCTTCGCTTGCAACGTTGTGCTACAGACTCTTACTTTCCGAGAAAATTTGAGTGCTGCGGATGAAGAGAGTGTTTAAGTAGAAATGTAAATGCTGGTAAAGTCTTGGATACATGAGAGATCAGGAAAATGATTCAAAACATTTTATCCCATTTTCATTTTTTCATCCCACTCGATCCGCTCTGTTCGATTTAAATGCATGGATCTAATATCTGAGGAATACCTATAAAAATATTGAAACATATGATGTGATCACACGTAATGCTACCAGAAATTAATAGCGAAAAAACTTCCGTACTGAAGGAAGGTCTACCATATAAGAACTCATAAGCATTGAATGCCCCACTGTGCAATGGTAGGGAACTATAGGCCTGTTTCTTTCAGACACCACAATATCTGCTGTGGAAGACGAACTCAAGAAAGGGACATCGTGACAAAATTGAGGTCTCGAAGTTAAAGGACCTTGAAAATCCCTGGCCAAGAGTCGCTTAGACCCCTGAATGACCAATTAAAACTTTCAAATGAATTAGCTGGGCAGGGAGCGGTTGCAACTGGGGCAGAGAAGATTGACGTAGAAGAGTAAATTGACGGATACCCCAAGTTGGAGACTGGCAGAGAGCCCTTGCGTTGCCACGACACGAACCTCCCATAAACCAAGGGTCGTTAAGGGGACAAATGAGAGGGAACGCCTGAGGGCAAAGCTGAGCAGTCTGGGGGGCACCATAGGGTAGGGGTGGAGGTACGAAGCAATATGTGGCCTAATACCCAATAATACACAAAGATTCGGCTGCAAGTGACCGCACGATCCAAATATTCGTCTTGTACGATCACACGAGCAGCTGAACAGGAAAAAATCCTGGGTGAAAGAGACCAGTAAATATTATATTGTAGTTGATGTAAACAGAACGGTGTTTTTCCTGCTCAAAAAACTATCAAGTACAAAGGAAAGGCAGATTTCAAATGCCTGGGAAATTTATTTTACTTCTCACACGTATTGAATTATCATCACTCCATGATGAACTGAACTTATGATAAAAAAAAGACATGTTTCCAAATACTTGCTAAGCAACATTTCATCTCTAATTATTCGAACTGCAGTTTTAATTTAAAACTGAAGGTTGAAGTACTGATGCCAGCATTTATGCATTAGAATGCATTTTCAGAATGATCTTAACGTTCACCACTCTATGAAATTGAACTACCCCTGTATAGTACAAGTGAAAATGTTCAATTGAGAGCCTACACACAAAAAAAAGCATAAGAAAATCATATGTTAAGAAAGATGAAAGAGACATTGGATCACCCGGTACTAGTTCCACAGGTACAGGAATTTGACCCAGAAACTTGATCCAGTTCCACATCTTAATTTATTCTATGGAGACGTTAGCGTGGGACGTTACATGGAAGGTTCCAGCCAGCACGAGCCTAGCTGCCCAGCACTCCAGGTGCGTTTTCATAGTAATTTTATTTGAAGCAAGTCATTATTTAACCATTGAGTTGAGTTACGAGGTGTGAGAATAATTAGCTTATAAAAGGGATACCACAAAACTTTCTTCACGATTCAGGAGGACGCACAAACCGTTTCAGTATGAGAACATTGATGAGATTGCTCATGTCTACTAGAATCACAAGTGACGCGTAGGTAGCTTAAAGAAGGAGAAGTATGGTCACGCCCTCTGAGTGCTATAAGACTGAGCAGCGACGAGCAGGTGCCGCCATAGCACTCTGCAGGCACCGCCAAATTAGGAACTCGACGTGCCAAGCCAAGGTGGCGGCAAAGAAAATATGGACTTCCAGAAGAAGCTGAGATCCTTCAATAACGCACCTGAAAGGAGACTGACGCATCAAATATTAAATTGACTGTAATTTTAAGTCATTCATTTGATCTAAAGGCGCTGGTTAGTAGTTTTACCGAATACAATGCTTGCATTTTAAAAAAATGAAATTTTTGAAATTGTCCCTCTTCAAAAATGCTCCCACTCGTATCTGAAAAAATCAAGAAATGGTTTGTCCAACTCGACCTAAGGCAATCTTTCCACGAAGTACGTAGGACCTGAAAAAGGCATTGTAATCTTTAGTGTATGAAGAAACATGCCCAGAGAAAACCTGCCCACACAATGCCTTCATAGAAATAGGCACAACTGGTCAGTTCTACACCGTGAGAAGGTGCAGGCGCTCAACAGCGTCGAAAGAACATCAAAAAAAGAATGACTCTGCCGAGCAAACAACCTATCTCGAGCTCTTGTTTGGTGATTGCTGTCAGGATAAAAATACGGCGGGTGTTTATCGACTTCCAGTGATCGAGTCGTAGCGTTTACAAAAGCAGTTTTTAATGTTGCTCTCACAGATGTAACTTTCGAGAGCCCAGAATTTAACAATTTTACCGCATGAAATATGGAGCACATGAGCAATCTGTTATTTCGGGTCTCTTCGTTGGTCACTGTGAAACACGGAAAAAACTGGACGGTACGATAAAAAAATGAAAAATAGTCAACTAACTCACCATAACGAACTTTTTCCTGCAAAAAACGAGTGCAGACAAGCAGATATACTAATAGCCTATGGGCAAAAATGATCAGGTAAGCCCGAAACTTCTAAGATTGGCAAAGACAAAGACAAGTTGGGAAATTTGTTGAGTTTTGGCCGTCTGGTCATGCAATAACGCGGTCATGTTACCGAGTTGGACGCGGAATATCAGCTGTGAGCTCACCGAATGATTACAAGCGTGCAAATCATTACTTAAAAGCGTAGAACCACAAAGTAATTGGTAGACAAACTCCAGGAAACTTACGAAAGGCGATATGGTGAACAAGCAAATACTTTCAATAGATAGGTTACCTGAGTCTACACTTGTAATTTATATAAAAGTCATACATGTGAATTCAGTTTAATGATACTTTACGATATATCCGTAAAAATCAGTGAATATGTTACATAGGTGGTAATGATTTATAAACGTTTGAAATTTCAATATACATATCCGAAATATTCCCTGTCGGTAGATAGATATATTGGTACATTTCCAAAGCTATGGGTTGTGGTTACATCACTAATTTACGTTACTGCAGTCACAATGAGTAAGTATTATTAACTCAACGTCAGCATTCTTGTACTCATATTACCATTATCACATTTACCGCCGCCAATCGACTGGCACTGACATCAAGTTGTCTTCAACATCCGGTTCAGGAAGTAACTGTCATCCGGCAATGAATTATAGACAATAGATCAGGGAAGAAATTCAACAAGAAATACAAAATATTAAGGTAGTTTTCAAACGAGGACATTTGGACTTTTTTTTAAAACGTTAAAGGGTTAAGTTATCTTAGTAAATGAGTGACTTTGAACGATCGTTTATAAAGACAAGAATAAACTACATATCTCACGGACGGCTTTTTATTTATGAAATGTAATGAGTCATCATCTTCTGCTATTCCAGGGGCATGCTGCCTCACATAATGTCATTTTCTAACATTCGACTAATTCACGTTGAAATACGTACGTGAATTTTTAGAATTCTCAAACTCACCTAATGGAATACAAACATAGCTCATTCATTGTACGCCGTATCACAAAGTAGTCAACATCGTTGCTGTACAAGGATGCCGAACACGATACCTGGCACCGAAGACGTCAGGGAAACGACTTCGGCACAATGGAAACGGCCGTACAGAATAGCACACAAAGCTAGCAATAACTGTTAGGGATGAGAGTCATTTTGTGCCCAGAAGGTAAACAATGTTGTGTAGAATGGCTCCAAGACCACAGCAGACTTTAGGGATCAGGAGACGATAACTTGAGACTGATGGACGACTGCACGTCTACTGCGTTCTGCAGTACATCTTTTTGTGTATTTATCAGCGCAAAGAAAGCCACTCATTTTTACCTGCACTTGTAAGTTTAAATATCGGGTTCTTCTCCAACCCTGTTTACGAGCACCATTAGTACATCTTCTACATGACCAAGTTACTATTACAACTTTTCTAACATGGATATTTTGTCTTCAACTCTCGACGAGATAAAAAAGAAATTCACGTTTAAAATCGCATAAACAAACCACCGATAACTTTAATACATTGTCGAAGCAAAACAAACAGGTAAATGAGCATAAAAACCATAGACCACAGCTTAAAAAAAAAATCTCTGCTTCGTTCATGAAAACTTGAACGAAATGATCTAAAGCAAATTTGAATAACGATTTGCTCGAGTAGAATCAGAAATGAAATTAAATGAAACTAGTATGCTGTGCTACGAAAATCAAACTAGGTTGATTAATAAAAGAAAACAAAATCAAATGGAATCGGTGCGGCGAAACCCGAATGAAGTGAATAAAACAAGAAGAAAATCAAATGGAGCTTGTGCCACGGAAAACTGAACTTGGTGAATACAGTGCAACGAAAACGAAATCAAATAATACTTGTGCCACATAAAACCAAGTCAATTTATCAGAAGAAAATAACTGAACACATAGATGAGATGGCTATGACACGGATAAAAAAGGAACGCATCTGTGATAACATTTCGAAAGGCTACATGGCTGCGGACAGCGGTAGAAGAAACATGGTAAGGTCAAATTAGTCTTTTTTTCGTCGACCGTGTGGCAATGGTGATGTCATGGTGACGAACCAATAGCAGCGCTCATATTAAATCTGGCAACAGTGATGGCCCCAAATCTGACACCCCTATTAGCCTAACGACACGTTGCAATGGTGACGTCATAAAGTTTGTTTGAAATGAAGCCGTTCTATTGGCTAGCCGAACAAGAGGAGGTGCATTTTCCCCACAGAAATGACTCTGCCTCGTTTCCTCTACCGTGCTGCGGACAGGGACTGCCGCGACGCAGAAGTCGCTGTTCAGAAAATCTCTCCTCGAACTTTAGTGCTCATACATAGCGCCTAACGCGGGTAAAGTTGCAGACACCGCGCACAACTTCAACAAAGAAACGCCAAAGTTGGCTCAAACATTGACAATATCATCAAAGTCAGAAACTCGTGAACGCCAGAGCTGCTACAGATACGCCGATCCTGCGTTTATGTACGCAACACCTTATGATAGAAGGTGGCTTTAATACAAGGCAGACTTTTCATGTGCAGCTGCGAAGACCTTGTCTTTGTAATCAATCATGTGATGGGTTAGTTAAACGACAGCGCCGTGCAAGATAAAATATTTTTATCATGTAATGGACATCGGGTTTTGGAAAATAATCGAGAACGCAGTATATGTAGGTGGACCATATGATCAACGGAAAAATTGAGGAATAAATGAATATACAAAATAAAGAAAGAGAAAAAATGCTGCGAAACCGAGATAATATCTCATGCACTCACAAGCCCAAAAAATCCACAAGCAAAGTAACTCACATCGTCGAAGTTAGTCAACAGAAGGATCTGATCAGAGAGAGAGTTTTCTACAAAAACTCACCACTTCAGCTGTGCGCACAACTGCCCACAACGTCAACACCTCATCAAGCGACGACTCAACTCCTAGTACAGTAAAAATTTCTAAATAAACACATTCACTGCGATGGGTTAAACTGAAGTTTGAAATTCAACTCGACTATAACGTCAAAAGTTGATAAAAATTTACAAATAGCAAACACTAACTGGGTAAATGAAATACTATCATTTTAATAAGATTGTTAAAAATTTTCCAACAGCTCATCAATAGGTCGTTTCGCACTTGGAAAAATTTCAGCACGACCCACCGGTGGGTCATATCGGAACCAATGTGTTGAGTTGGGCGTAATTGGTTAAAATTGAGCAATTTAAACAGGTCGGGATCTCAGCTTGTATTTACATGGGGGCTGCTAGGGAAGACTGCAGGGTGATAGATAGCAGGGGCGTGTGATGGACGCAAGGGATGTACCCGCCGTTATCAGCCATTAATTGTTCCGGGCAGCTGGAATTAATGAGGGAGTGACGCGGCGTAAAGCGTTGATTTGAGGTTGAACTCGTCATTTGAAAAAATAAGTCAACACGTTAACAGCCATAGGTTAAACTAAAGCTTAAAATTCAACTCAAATTTAGAGGCATTTCTAATAAGAAATTTTGAAAATAGCAAACATCAACTGACTGCATGGTACCAACATTTAGCTTCGATTAAGTATTTATGGAAATTGAGTTTGTGACTGCTGGTCGGTCAGCAGCGTTATGAAAATAGCCTCCTTGTACCACCGGTGACTCACATGGCGGTTAACGTGTTAAATAAATGGAAAGTTGTGTACAGCACACTGCGCGTTAATTAAATACCGAGTTTACCATGAATGCATGGCAAAAAACGTGATTTTCTCTGTGACTAAGCAAGTTACTTATCATACGAGTAAGATGATGAAATATTTCACTTTTAAATGTACGACTTCATACAAAACGGATTCTGTTAGCAGAAAATATTTTTTTGCTTTCATTCTTTACTTTCATAAAAATAAGAACGCCATACGCAGACAAAATATATGTAGGGAAATAATAAAAGCTTTTTCGAATCAAAGCTCATTCACTGTACGCCGTATCACAAAGCAGCAAACAACGTAGCTGTACATGGATGCCAAACACGATACCTGGCACCGAAGACGTCAGGGAAACGACTTCGGCACAAGGGAAACGGCCGTACAGAATAGCACACAAAGCTAGCAATAACTGTTAGGGATGAGAGTCATTTTGTGCCCAGAAGGTAAACAATGTTTTGTAGAATGGCACCAAGACCACAGCAGACTTTAGGGATCATGAGAACTTTTAAAGACTGAAGTTAAACTTTCAATTCATGCAATAGAACTTTCCCGTCTACATGCATTTGTTGGATTTTTGAGCCTCTAAACTATTAAACGTGTAGATTTATCAATGTGTTTTAGCATTAATGCAGTATTCTATTTGTCAAAAAATCACTCGAAATGGCAAACAAATGTCGAAGTCCACAAAACATATATCTATTGTTATAAATGTATTTAGTGATATATCAAATAAAATCTGAGTAATGATATTAATGATTTCTGTAGGTAGCCATGCTACAATGTGCCAACAATATTTAGAAAAAAGGAATTTCCAATCACAAGTTCAACTACTGAATCCAAATAGGTTTGGATATTAAAATTATCACAAATATTAAAAAATTAAAGCACGTCAATTCAATTTGAATAATCGCATTCAATCTGAATAATCGCAGTCACAAATAAAACCCACGATGAAAATTTTCAGTAAAACTATCCCATCATTTAAGTACACCTAGCGAGCGCTAAATGAATGAGAGCAACTTGAGCTGTAGCTATGATACCTGGTTGCTCGGCATGAAGTCTAGAGTCCACGGGAACGCAATTCCCAGTACAACTGGAAGAAGAAGATCTGAAAAGTTCAAGAGAGGAGGGTAAGATGTCTATTTCACTACCGCGCGTCTTCTTAAAAGTGTTGGTATTTCAAGCTTTCTTGTTGGGTAGCAGAGGCTCGTTTTGGGATAAGCTCCGTGGCATCGCAAGCTCAAATGCAACAGCCTCCAATAGACCGCAGCTGTGCCCAGTGGCAGGCAACTGGGAAGTGCCCAGCGGATGGTTCGGAAGATCCAACTCAAACATGACTACAAGGGTGAATATTTCTCGGCAACTGATCGGTCCGGCAGTTAACTACCACGTGGCGCTACACGTTCAATCCATTCCGTACGCAGGCGATTTGATAACGGATGAGTTGAACATAACGTCATTGGCACTAAACGTGCAGGTACCGAACGTGAAGAGTGAAAAGCTATTCTTCGCTTCGTGTGTATCCACAAATGGAGAGGATACTTTGTACGCCACAGTTCTTTCGTTCATTAGTAACAGAGCAGCGAGAACAAGAAAGCTTTTTAAGATGTCCAGGGTGGGTAGCCAGCAGGAGGTCACTCAGCAGCTACACCTGCAATGCCACTGCAGAAGGCCCTCCGAGTTACTCACCAGGGTCAGCAGACAAAGCATATCAAAAACTGGAAGTAGCTCTCATCGGAACAATGCCGAATTGAACCGCCCTGCAAATTTGCAGTAAAAGAAAAAGACCAGGAAATTTTGGCCAGCAGATTTGAAACATCCGAGAACGGGGAACATGAAGATGTTCACCAATGGTCAAGCCGAAACAAGAGTCGAAAATTCAACGCAACGCGACAATTACACAAAATTCGAGTCTAAGTCGCCCAAGCTGTCAAAACGTTTTAGGAGCGACCTGAGGTTGTAAAACGAGGCCACTGACAAAAATATCGCTTTACCAATCGCTTAAAACATCAGCAATTATGATGTGTTGTAAAATAATGTAACAGGAGCAGTGACAAGTCACGTCACGATAACGAATGTCACGACTTTCAACGACACGAACCTGTCGCCGCTGATCTTGAGGGCGCTCAACTTGACTGGAAGCCTGGCCACGGAGGAGAAGAACAACAACGCTTCTGTCATTGCAGCTCAAACAACGAAGCAGAGCACGGTGACCGTACAATAAATCATAGTTTAAAAATCTACACCTAACAAAAAGCAAGAGAAAATCAAGGCATCGGAGTAAAAAGGAAACGCTACAAAATAAGTAGAGCCAAAACAGTAAATAGATGAGTAACCAACTGCAATCGATTACAAGAAAGCTTACCGAAAATAGTTAATGTATAACCGGTAGAAAGAGATAAAAAACTGGGCTCCTTCGACTTCAAAAACTAGAGTGACCATTGAAATAGAGCAAGTAAAGGCTAAAGCAGGCGACACGGAATCTGAAGTACGCGCGGTAGCTTCGTCATAGAGCAAGAATAGAACTAAACCGTAACCAAGACTCATCAAGTTTAAACGGATGGCAGAGAAAGGCATCCCAGTGTTACACATCGATTAGAGCAGTAATCAAACGGAACAAAAGGGAGCAAATAATTCCAAGTCGTTGATGACGGGAACAAAAATAGGCAATCAAAAGCTCACTTTTGGAGCAGGTAGCAACTGCACGAAGGCCAGCCAAAACGCGCAGCCTCTACTGGATAACTTTCCATCCCCTCCTATCAACAAAACAGAAGCAGCCCTCAACGCAGGCAAAGCTAAAAATTTGAGAGTAAAATAGAAAGAAGCCGTGAAATCATTGGCCAGAAAAGCCAGTCACGCTGCGTGGAGTCCTGCGACTCGAGGCATCGTCCAGGTCCACCAAGTGAAGGAGGCCTAAGCGAGACCTCAAAACTTCACAGACTCGGGAAACCGGCCGACAGGGACAGAAAACAAAGTCGAGTCTTCGACTAAAAAAGTCAGGATGTCTTTCTAGAAAAAATCCGTTAATGTTACGCATTCAACAGAAACTGGCGAGAAAAGCCCTAAACACAAAGGGCTTTCCAAATAAGTGATGAAACAGAAATAGTCCGGGGACAAAGTTACGCAACAGTGGGCAGATGATTCTCCTCGAAAGTAGCTTCTAGGACGCAGAAAAAATGAAGCAAATAAGGGAAATTTCTTTGAAAAACAGCACTTGCTCCTCAGAAAGTATGATCAGTCTTCGTCGAAAAATACTCGCCAGAATGAGCGACAATATAAACTAGGCAGGCACATTCAACAACGACGCTTGAAAACTGACAGGTATTTTACATGAAAGAAAATTAACGATTGAATCTATTAAATGTTAGTTACCCTTAATAAGAATTTGAAAGGTTGAGTAATCCCTTTGAATCTGTCGCAGTTGTACGTTTACTTAAAAAAAAAAGAACTGCTTCAAATGTTTATAAGAATTGTTCTTTGAATTGTTCAAGCATTAAATAAACTCTCCACGCTAATTGGGCCCAAAGATATGTGATTTACGTTTCCTATCGATGAATAAGACCGCAAGCAGACAACTGCTTAACGCAAAAAAGATCGAGCAGAACACTCATTTCAGTTCATCAAACGCTGAGAGCAGCGCACTTGATGTCAGCATCCAACAAAGCTAAGTGGTCTCTTGACTTGATGTTGGCTTGTCAAACTCAGCGTGAGTGCTGAATTCGCCAGAGCCAACCAACCAGCCAACCCGAGTTAGTGCGCGTCAGCGGGCACTGTTGTAAGGTTGCTTACACACCAATAAAATACACGTATGTATCTCATGCCCAACTATCAAACATGCCTTGTAGATAAGTTACCCTAAGTATCACCTGGAAAGAAAGCATTCCCAAGCCATTCTTTACTTTAAATACAACGATTATACAAAATACCACCAGGGTAACTTATTTAAAATCAAGAAAGAATAAAGGTTAGTTAATTTCCAAACAATTCTGATGTCCGATGACCAACACAAATAGTGTTTCCTTGGACTCTTCAATCAAAGACCAGGGCTGTGTGCTTGTCGAGCAACACAGGGAGAGTTCAGCAATGATACAGTACATAGTTTGCGTGCTCGTGGCTCGCTATCATCCATCAGCCTCGCTTCCAATCACAGCCATGAACATCCTCACTGATGATCAAGCGAACTCCTAATATTAACGACCAACCTCAAAAAGCCAATTTAAATTTTATGAATAAAGAAATACTCATCAACCCCGATATTTCAGTGATATTTTTACAGCATTGCAGGTTGCAAATGGGTAAAATTTAGTGTTATTAATGTATTAGGAATATTTAAGAGCAATATGCCAAGATGTTATTTCCATCATCAAGGTTAAATAATATTCCGTTCGTTTTTGAGCCCAAACTTACGTCCTCGTACATCAGTGGACTCAACATGACGAGATTGACGTCAAACGAGCGGATTCACTGAAACGTTCACATGAAACAAATGGTCTCACTATGCTGGCGATATAAAACAAGCCGACTCAAATCACTATTGAGGTAAAACAAAGGACTTACCATACTGTTGACAGAATAATTGGATTAACATTACTTTTGACATAAAACATAGGGACTTACTATGCGGTTGACAAAATAATCGGATTCACACCACTTCTAGATTTAAAACAAAAGGAATTACCATACTTTGAAAGAATAATTGGACCAAGATTACTGTTGACATCAAACTAGAAGACTTACCATGTTGTTGACAAAATAATTGGGTTCCCACAACACTCGACATGAAACAAGAAGACTTACCGTGCTGTTGGTATAAAACAATCGGATTCACATTACTTTAAGATATAAAACAAAGGGACTTACCATGATGTGGTCGAGCTGGCCAATGCAGTTGGCGAGGAGCGCTTCAGCGTCATTGAGAGCATCAGAGAGTAGCCAGTCATCTTCTCCTTCGCTGTCCACCTCGCCCTCGTTGCCGTACACTTCCAAAGGGAACCTGAGCAAAAACACCGCATTATTTACTAGACAAACACGATGTTTGCTAACATTGCAGGGGTGGGGTTCATTTGATGAAGTAGGATGTCTTGAGATAGAGTGCGGCTCACAGTAGCCAAAAGCTTCACTCAGGTCTGATGTAATAGCTGCTTCTACTACACGGGGACGTCGTCACAAGTCTGGGCGAGTTAATTAATAATCTGTTTTCACAATACTGTTCAATTTTAGGTGACTTACCATTAAAATGAACGCAAAGGGTATAACACTGAAGAGTTTTACTGGCTTGATAATGACGAAGCGCGGCCATAAATAGGGGCATGCTCACTCTCAAAGCTTTGAAATCCTTGCTACCTCTGTGAACCAGTCTCCAGACACTTCGTTCACCTATTATCGGGTAAAAATGCAAGAAATTCAATTAAACTATCAAGTTGAAGTAAAAATGTCATTGAAACAAATCGTTATCAAATTGAAATAAAATGTCATTGAAACAAATCGTGATTTCTCAAGTTGAAATTATTGGGAAAAAATAAAATTAATTCCTAACAAGAACGAAGATGTTCCTGAAAGAGAAAGTAGGGAGAAAGAATGGATTAGAAAAAGCAGGAATCTATGCCTCGTGGTGTGTTCCCACGCCCTGCACGTAAGATCAGCAAGATTAAAAGAAGTTTATAAAACAAGATAAAAGTTGAAGAAGATATTATTTGATGTCTCAAAACGGATGGCAGCAACGCAAAAAATTATGGTCAGTAAAAAGGCTGTAAAATTTCAACCAAAAATAAAGCTCGGGACAAAACTAATGTATAAATGAAGATTTTTGACATCATACGTTTCAAATTTTAAAATTACATGACAGTGCTGGATCAGAAAAGAGACAAACTATAAATCACAGGTACAGTAACATATATTTTAAACATTAGCTCACCCTTCTATTCCAATTCCCCTCTAAGAGACGAAACGCTCTTTAGGTTAAATCTCTAAAGTGATGTTCTCCTTGTCGATCCTCAATGTTGATTTATGAATCAGTTCTTATCATAAGAATGAGATTTCCTAGAAATCAACCGATGATATCCGAACATATATATTTAAGGTTATTCTTAATAAAATTTAGATCATAGAACTCAAATGTGATACATCTTTAAACGTTTCACACAATTTTATTAAATTTCCTTCAACCGATGAATTAAAAACGCCAAGCTTCAAACTGCATTCAAAAGACTGAAATAAAAATAAAAAGAAACAGAATAATAGAAAAAACTAGCATTGAGTTTTATTCAAAACGATAGTAAAATATCAAAAAAAAATTCAAAACAATAAAAAATCAATAAAATAGAAAACACTAGTATTGAGTTTTATTCAAAACGATTCGTGTTCGATGAAAAAATCAACGAGTTGTAAAAAGTTTTACCGCTTGTTCTCTAAAAAAGATTTTTCTAGTATGTGTACCAGAATGAGACCAGCGGATCAAGAGTGTTAGTGGTCCACGTTAAAAGATCGCTCGAATTGTGTGAGCAGAAATAAATTCGAAAAATGATCTAAGCTTGCATATTTATAATTTTCTAATTCTGGAGCATTTTACTAAAGCTTTGTGGCTCTACAAACGCATTGCACAGTTTATACTCGTATTGAACGAGAAAGTTATCCAAGCTTACAGATCACACAAAATTTTTAATTTTTTCAATTAAGGAGCATTTGATTAAAGTTTTCGTGGCTCTAAAAACGCACTGCACAGTTCATGTAGGTCGAGAAAATGATCAAAGCTCACAGATGACAATATTTTTTTCCTATTCTGGATCGTTCCATTTAGCTTCGTGGGTCTAAAAACGCTCAAATATATGCATATATTTAATAGGTCGAGGAGTGCCGGTAGACCACCACAATCCTGTATAAATTTCTATGACTTCACCTCCAGCAAGGCTTCACGCGTAAGGAGTGCCGTAGGAACAAGACATCTAGACTGCAATTAAGGAGACAACGCAGCGATTAGCAAATATTCCAAATTTATCATCCAGAGTTGGACATTAAAATGGGTGCGCAAAAACTGGCTCAGGGATCAACGACGCTTTATTTCAATTAAGAGAATTTTTACTTTTTTTAAATGTAGAGAGGAAACATCATAGAAAATTATGGGAACGTTGGAAAACTTAAACAGTGAATAAATATAAATACAGTAAAGCTTGGATAATCAACTGTACTCTTCACCTTGCTTTTATCATACATCGAATTGAATACTGTGACGTGAGAAAGATATTTAGGGTTGACTCGAAAGATATTACTTTATTTAGCAGCAAGGTAGGTAACAAAGTTGCGTACGGCAGATACTTAGAAAATATCCTTTCATTTCATTTGAACTCGACGCTATGAGTGAATTCTAGAACATTTATCTAGCCATTTCTGTTGTGGTGACGCCTGATTCAAATGGTAACGATTTCATTGTTGAAGAGATTTTTCTGAAAAGAAAAAATTTTATTTCAGTTGTACATTACATTTATTACTGCTGTGAAATATTTTAGATGGCCAAGACTAAGAGTTTTTCTAAGATAATGGTGGAACATAATTAATAGCAACCTCTAAGTCAGTCAAATTGTTTTGAGGTGGATACATCAACGTCATAAATAGGGAACATCATAATAAGTAATTTCCCATCTACTCTCAGCAGAAATACGTTCAGCTACAGCTACATCCTTCAGGACTAACGTCTCATAAAACAGCCAAGTACATTTACGTAAAGGTCAGATGTTAAACAGTTCTCGATAACATACTAGCATACAATTGACGAAAGAAAACATAGAATAAAATAGTTACTTCAATTCAAACCTTAGAAAACAAGTAATGCTCTTCGCAACAAGTTTTCGTAATTGAGTCGTTAAGAAGAGGTGCAGGTCGAGTAAGATTCCTCCTGCTACGCAACTTCATCATCCAAGCGAGCATTTTCATCTCACGGTCCTAAACTGTAGCTAATCCAATGAAAATGGCCACGGTCCGGTAAATTGTAGCCGCTTTCCGGGTCATTCATTGCCAGGAAATTGATGATAAGCCACGGCACAGTGACGCAGAGAATAATTTGCTCTGTCTTAATAATGTATAGCCGCGAATACGATTGGTTGGAAGGAGGTCTTACAAATTACGTCTGTGTTCACAAACCACCGCACCTGCGAAAGACAGAACACTTAATGAAAGATTTTATTGCGATTCAAGACCTTATTAAGAAACGATATGCATCTATTAAACAAACAGTACGTCTCAAATAATAAAGAAGATCAACTTTAATTTAAACAGACGGTAGAGGAACTGACATGGCCAGAGCCATGTAGAGGCACCGGTTGTCCTGGGCTGTGTTATAGACAAGGCATCTCTGTTGCGCGCGTCCCAGCGGCCTGAGTTGTGGGACTGTGCAGGCATGAGGCGGAACTGAGCGATGCCGTTATGATCACTGTGTGCTAACGAGTAATTATTTCCGTGCCTGTTCAAGGCATGAATGAATTAATATCGAGCTGATGATGCAAATAGGCCTTGATTTCGAAGCTGTTCGGGAGCCCTATATTTAGATTATGATCATTGTGTGCTAACGAGTAATTATTTCCGTCGCTGTTCAATAATTACGGTATTTGTGAATTAATACCGAGCTGACGATGTAAATAGACCTTGATATCGGAGCTGGTCGGGAGCCATATATCTAAAAATAGCGAGTTATTTTATAACAAAAGAGCGCGATAACAACTTTCGTATCGGTTTGGTGCGGAGAAGCCTAGCCTACATTGTGGAAACTTAAGTTAAAGCTTGAGCATCAGTTGTTTGTTCCTGTGTTGGCAGAGGCTCAAAATGAATATATATATGGTAGAAATATTTTATTACCAATTCTCACGAGGAAGGAAACGTGAGGAAGCAACTAAACTAGTTCTAGCGCAAAGCATGTTAATTCGAAAAACAAGGTCTCTACTCGAATAATGCAAAAACAAGCGAAAAATAACTGAGTGGCGTATTTTGAAAAGTTTACTTTGACATTAGTATCTTGATAACGACATTCGATAACCGGATAGCACCTGCCAGTAACAAAAAAATTAGATGAAGAGGATTCCATTTTGTTGTACGAGCACACCTTGTCACTTGAAACTTGAATAAGACAGTAAAAGGTACTGTTAATGTGTGACTCTTAGTGTACATCTGAGCACATTGTTAACCTTCATCAAGAAATCATCTAAACACTTTATTAACTCTTAAATGCCCCAGAGGACTTTACTGTCCTCTTCCGAAAATAGTCTTAATGTATTGAATGTCTTTTAAATTTATTCCCTGTTTTATCCTTGAAGTTCACTGCGTAGTAGCTAGCAGTTCCTTCCTCAGTTTGGGTCGGTGACAACCTGATGCCAGCGCCAGTTTAATGGCAAAGGCTGAGATAACGCAAATAGTACAAAAAATAATATGAGTTAAAAATATGTTAAAGGGCTCAGTAAAACACCCCCAAATTGAACAAGAAGCTTTAAGAGGCTCGATGAAAATTGAGACATGTACAACACCTTGACGTGTTTTACCCGTCTACGTGCCATGTTTGACCCTGAGATGCAGTTTACTTGGCACTATGGTATAAATAGCAGCGAAATTGACCTGTTGCGCTCTTTCCTCTGCTCCCAAGTTATTGTTCTTCTTGATTTCTTTGCTAGGTTTGCATGATGGACGGGTTACCGACAACGTCATTGCGTTGCGAATCATTCAAACAATATGCGTCTTGTTTCATGTGCGCCATAAGTTCTCGCAAACATTTGAAAAAAATCACATGCAGTTTGGTTGAAATTATCCACGAAATAGCATTCTAAACAGAATATGTTCTGAGAGATGTAAGAAATAATTTGTTTATCGGGTGAAAAAATCAGTACAGAAAAATGTACTTAATTTTGTCAAATTACTACCATACATGTCAATTTCATGAGACTCATAGCTGCAATCAAATTATTAAAAGGCTATAATTCGATAAAATGATAATTTCTCAAAGAAGCCAACTCTTACAGAAGATCTCTTACAGAAGATCTCTTACAGAAGCCAACTCTTACAGAAGAAGATTACAGAACTCTTACAGAAGAAGCCAACTCTTACAGAAGGTGAGTACTTACTTTCGAAGCAACCACATCCAACGTATCAGGAAGCTCTCAACGTAGCACGAAACATCCTCGCATTTGCTTCAGTACATCAACATCATCGATTTAGCAAGCACAAAATCTACAAATCACGATAACGTAAAATGAATGTGAAATAAGTGAATAAAAACCTAATCATCATCTAACGAGTGTTTTCAAATTCAGACCCGGGCAGCAGCTTTTTAAGTTGGTTTAGCGTATCGTGAGCATCACGAAAAGCACTAGAAGATATATCCATTAGGACACACACATGCGCTGCAATGAAAGTCGAAAGCGAAGCAAGCATGACCGAGGCAAAACTTAACGTTTTGAAATTTTTTTATCAATTAGAGGAGTTGTTCGAAATTAATTTCGACAAAAGCAGTAGTTTTCTGGACTATAATTCCACTTCAAATAAAGACATCTTCCCTGTGCAATCCTGACCGTTCGAGCGAGTAAAACTGGCCTGTGGCCATCAACATGAGACGACCATTCAACAGTTGTACGAGCAGCATATTAGCTTCACGAGAGCACAACACAATGGGCTCACGAGCAAGATTAACAAAGAACCAAAAATACGATGTAGCACAAGCGTAGCTCACGTAAAAGCAACTTGCCTGTCCTAAGATTACGCGGGGATCCAATGAAAACCGGTCGCTCTGATTCAGAGCAAAAGGATCAAGGTATAAAGGTCTGCATGCCCGCCGGCCACGCATCACGGTAGAAGAAACAAGGTAGGGTCAAACCAGTCTTTTTTCCTCGACCGTGTGGCAATGCTGACGTCATGGCAGCTAACCGATAGCAGCGCCCATATGGCATCTGACAACACTGCTAGCCCTATATCTGGCACCGCTATTAGCCTAACGATATGTTGCAATGGTGACGTCATAAAGTTTGTTTGAAATAAAGCAGTTTTATTGGCTAGCCGAACAAGAGGAGGTGTATTTCCCCCGTAGAAATGACTCTACCTTGTTTCCTCTACCGTACCACGGATCTTTAATCTCCATGATGACCGAAGAAGTTGTGAACTGAAGAGATTTGCATCAATAATAATATAGTGCAGGAGTTTTCAGGTATTCTACGACCATGTATTGTTAGATTTGTTAATAAACTCTGAACAGAAAAGCTGATCAAATGTGGTTCGAGTGAATCAATTCTCGCGCTTTATTGCTTTCGCGTAAGCAGCAGCAACATCGTTTTTATTTATTTATTTTTTTAGTAACAAGAGCAGACATGGAACGTCATTAGCGACTGGTACGGTCAGTATGGAGAAACACACCAGAGCTGATTTTATTAACAAAATAACATCAAATATTGACTATTCTTAATTTTCACGGATGTCTGTAGACGAGTAAGAGCTTTCAGTACGATTAGAATATTTTCATTTTGAAAATTCGTGATCTATAGAATGTAATGCCCTTCAAGCAAACATATGTCAACTAACAGAGAATTTCAAGCACGAAAATTTAACCTAATACCAAAATTGAATAAACAAAATTAACAAACCACCCGGAATGTGAATAAACTTATGAATAGCAATAAGGTAGAAATTTTGAAGTTTTCATAAGCCTTAGAAGTCACGATACTTCATCATACTTTTCCCCTTACATGGATGCAAAAACAAACATTTAGCTGGAGAAGTCATGAGCACGAAAAAGTTAAGAAAAGAAAAATCTTCACTAATATGCGGGACGAAAAAGATCCGTCAAACTACACACGGATTTGAAAAAGTAACATCACACGGAGGTATTCTTTAGTTACGATAAGCGCATTTTCCCTCGCACGTCTAAGCTCCGAAGGGACTGTAATATCCTCCAGTCTTTGAAGAGCAGACATCTTTACTGAGGTATGGAACGATATTCCATCCAATCAAGTTTGCCACATATCATCTTGTGTAGTGGTTATTTAAATGCATTTTAAAACACCAGGACGCAATGACGGTTACTAGCACGTACCCATTTCTAACACCCGGGTCGAGTGGGGAGGAATAGCTAAGTAAAGTTTAGTTCTTTTTTTCCAGAAGAATCAACAATTCGACAACAACGGTGAGAATCAACGAGCAGTAAAGAAACCTCATCATTGCCGGGAATCGAATCGGCGACCCTTCCGTGAAAACGCGTTGTCCACCACTCGGCCACGGTGACCACATGAGATAAAAGGAGTACTGAACGTAGTGAGGGACGGTAGTGAAAACTGTTTCAGTTGCATATTTATATGTACGTAAATCGTCCTAGGTCGCAGCTGTGGGAGACATTTCAGTTATAGGAATTTTAAATCGAGTCTTAGGCTTTAGTTAAAATTTTCCATTGGTAGAGTGCTAGGTTGACCACAATATTTCAAGCTTCGACAGTGGCAGACAGACAGAGGATGAGAATGTTGCTCCCGTCTAACTGGTTGATGGTGTCCAATACGTGATATGTTCATCGCCGTCCCATAAAAGCAGGAGTTAATGGCACATTGCGTTGACGAAATTTGAAAAAAACTGTGAATACAAGAGCTGGTAATGGAACTTTTGCAATAAAGTTAAGCAAATTTAAATATTTCTAAACAATATAAAAAGACAGAGACATAATTACGCGAATGATAGAAAGAACTTTTTAATAGAGGCTGAGTTACTGACATAAATGATGTAATTTCGCACTGAGATATGAAGTGCTACGGTCAATAAAAAAATCTGCTAGCATCTTCGTCTGAGGGCAGTACTTCTAGCAAAAATATTTACCAACACATACTAAGCATATAGAAAAGAAGACTGACGATTTCAAAAATTACGCAGGCTCAAACCTTCACTAAAGAAATGGGCAGGCACTGCCACTATGTGTTAAGGGCCAAAAATTCAGCACGCGGTGACCATCGCAGCGGAAGAAGACGCTCCTTCCACAGCGCATTCAGAGCCACGGCCCAGCTGGCGTCCGAGCTAACGTGCCCCGGAAAAATGAGAGTAATTTTAGAACGCAACGCGAGAAAGGCCGTGCAAAATTGCGCTCATGTTACCGTCAGACAGGAAGACTGAAGACACCGCATCGAGACCTGCAAAAACAAGAAGACTTTCAGTGCATGTCAGTGAGCACCGAGCTGTAATAGTGAAGTGCCCTCGCCATCTGGGAGTGGACTGGTGATTTCAACGAGCGTAGGTAGAGCGGTGCAGTGTCTGGGAACTTCACACTCGCAACACCACACTCGCATGCAGCAGATCTGAGTTCGATTGCGGAACAGATTTGAGAGAAACATGGATTGATCTTTTGTGTTTACTGCCCATTTTTGACAGCGAAAAAACCTGCTGCTGAAGAAAGCTAAGGGCTCATTATGGAATCCTCACATCGTAATTTTTCATACCAAAGTATTTTACTTTCTCGAAGAATAATCCTGAGTAATGTTCAGAATCGGGCATGAAGTATCAAGCCATCATCGATTTCTTCAAGTTTTAATAAAATTTTCGAAAGCGTGAATTTGAACTTTGCGCTCGGCATGAAGGCGTACAAAACTTCTCATCGTAGTGAAAGTGTAACTATGGCAACGGATGCTGGTATGCAAGTCTTCCTCAATTATCAAAAATTCACTCAACTGGAGTACACGAAGCTAGTTAGATACGAAACCACATTTGAGCAAACAATTACTCATGTAAGAAAAAAGTTCGGTAGTTTCGCGCGATTCTCAGAAAAAGTCTGAAAACAAACTTTACTTTTGAATGAACGATAAAAACAAGCTAGTATTTTTAAGGTTTATTTTCACATTTCCACCAGCAACTATTCTTTGCAATAGGAGTGCAACACAGATTGTGTCAATGTGGTGACTATCTTGATCAGATAAACCCGTGGTTAAGTACCATTTGCATGCAATCTTTATGATGGACAAAGAACGGCATTCGTACGAAAAATATTTTCCACCTCTCAGAAAACAAGTTCAACATGTTGGTCGCTACGGGCGCCGCCGGTATACAGGGAGGGAATTTTTATAATTCTTCTGACCCACCAGTAGTCACGAACTTAATTTTTACAAACACTTAATCAAAACTGAATCAGAGCTCGATTCAGTTAATGCTTGCTATTTTCAAAATCGCTCACTTCAATTGATTTAAAATTTGAATGTGACATTGAAATATTGAAGATCAAGAACTCTGAAATTTCAAAAAATAGTAAAATAAACTCTGAATGCTATCTAACTGCTCTTACATTTGAAATTTTCATCAAACCTAAAAATAAGAACACAGCACAGTGTGAAATATAACAAAATTGTCGTCCAACTTAGAGCCCTTGTACCTCGTCCAAACACTCGTACCTCATCCAAATTCTAACAACACGTTTAAGCTCTCAAACTTTTATGAAGCATTCAGAATTTTCTGAGTCCTCAGTGCTTTCAATTTCTCTAAACTCTCTTATATCAAGTGATAGTAAGAAATCCGATGCATTTCCTGTAGAACAATTCTTTATTTTTCTTCCCGAGAACCAGCATGTCGAACTGACATCGCCTGAGTTTTTCAATCGATTTTTCAACAAACGAATCTGGCAGCCGAACTAACGAGGCACGGGAAACACAAGCCATCATTGCTCTGCAACCAACAGCAATTAAGTATAAAGCTCAACCGCATCCGACTGAGAGCAGCTCTCTTTTGATGCTTGCATGTCGGAGCTCCTGAATAAATGCGGCTGACGAGCTCAGCAATGGCTGTCTTCGGTCCTTGTGACATTTGAGAAAATCATCGCACGGTCATGGCGGTCGCACTTAACACTTTAACTGAGGCGATTAAAACTCGAGTTCAATATTCAACTCAAATTTAAAGTCAAATGAAGTAAGCCATTTTTAAAAAACAAGCATTAACTGAATCGTGCTTTCATTTCGTTTTGATTGAATGTTTATGAAACTTGAGGTCATGATTACTATTCGGTTAGCAGCATTATGAAAATCCCCTTCGTGACCACCGGTGACTCACGTTGTAGTCAAAGTGTTAAAATTGGTGCAAAATATTCTCTCACAGACAAAATTTCAATTCTTATTCGGGTAATTGGAAGCACATACATCAGCACGATATTTGTATCGTGCGCTCTTGAACTTTCACTTACGTGATCATCGTTCCAGGTGAACGAAAATAACTGAATTTTACAGCGCTAAGAATGTACAAAGGATGTTTGATGCAAATACAGATGATATTTAACTGGAAGAAAAATTTCCTTTACGTTTATTCTTTACATCTATTCCGATATATTGACTATGGCCAATTAACGAGAGTATTGGTCAAACAAAGGTCACTATTAAAAAACTAGCATTTCTTTGTACTCCTAATGTGGTAAGTGTAACATTAAGAGCGTCATCAAAATTCTACAAAATTATACCATTCAAATTCAAAGCTCAAGCCCCAATAACAGAATTTTTTTTAATTTTCATAACGGAAAATATCAAACTCAACACAACATGGACGCATAGTTTCAAATAAATATCTGATTAACAAGTAAATTTATAAATAAAGTAAATAAAGATTCTCAAGTCACTTACTAGACGGCTATAGAGTCAGTGCTAACACCTCGTTAAAGTAAAAGAGAAAGTGGGAGGGGTATAAAGTTCTAAGTCCTATGATAATCAACTGAGACACCTCTCTGGAGGATTTCCCAGCCCGATGTAAGACCATAACCTGTCCTTGTCATGGACTAAAATCTGATTGTGTACTTCTTTCTCGCGAAATCATTCGTGCTTGTCGCAAAAAGTTTAGGTGCAGTACTTATTACCAGCGACACTGAATGCAAACCGTATTTGTTTTCCTCGAATTTGTTCTGAGGAAACCTGCATAAGTTTCGTTCAAATTATACACGTATATTAACAGGGTGCGACAAAATTATGTTCGGACAGCGAATGCACATAACAAAATAAGCATAATAAATAATGTAGTTAATAGCTATACGAATGATAACAGTAACTACGAGTGGTAAGAGTAACAGTGGACGAGCAGAAACAGGAATTGCAAAGGCTAAACCAGGAATAAAAGCAACGACAGCCCTGACGCAAGTAAGAACAAACGTATCAAAATCTACATAAAAACAAAGTCACTAATGTAAGCTAGAAAACTTCAAAATCAGTAGGATTATCCAGTCACTAATGTAGGCAAAAAACACCAAAATAATCAGCATCAACAAACCCCACAACCACCCCTGCGAGCACCATCGACAAAAAAGAGCCACCTGTACCCCAGCTGGCCAGAGCAACAAAAACACGAGCGGCAGCAGCAGCAAGTGCACAACCGCGAGCAACATGAGGGGCAGGTGAGGGGTCCCAGCTCGTTCCCCCAAAAGGAGTGAAGGCAGCGCTCACACACATAGCTGGCGGCAACACGATCTTCCGTACTCGCAACTCCATAAATTACCGCACCATACAGGGAGCTCCTACACCTAACACAGCCTCTCGGTCTCCCCATTCACCAACTATAACTCCTGAAGCTGAAAATGAACAGGCTATTCTTTATGGCCGTGCAAGAAAAGGAAGAAAGTGCTTTCGTTGTGCGCGCTGGCCCTGCGCAGGTGTCGGGTCTCGATTGCAGATTCTGATTCGATAGCAGAAGACGACATAATAATTAGACGTACTGATAGTAAATTTGTGTGAGTATAGGATATCGTACGTAATGGAAAATTATCTTGGTTACACATAGCAAATGAACTTTTATTTGACCAGAGATAAGGCAAAATAAAACCCACATTACAGATACGTTGCCACACATTAATATTTACTCTATCGTGCGTAAATAATTAATGTAGTTATTAGTTATTAGTGCTTATTTATAGTACAGTTCTTTCTTCGAATAAGGATTTCATTTTAAGCATCCGTAACAAAACAATTGAGTGGTGAACAGAAGTCAATTAATCAAATCAACACTTCGCAGTCAATTTAGATTTTAAAATCCATTCTTATGAGCATGATCTTTTGTATTTTATTCCGTGTTCAATGTGTGATTCAAATACTTTCAAAATTTTCATGAACACTGTAAAAAATAAATTAGATTAAGTGAGTCTGAGATTTTCTTATCATAACAAAGTAGTTCCTAAGAGAGCAAGGAGGAAAGCAGGATTTAATTTGGAGTTTAGAGAACGGGAAATCTAAGCACAAGGCGTGTTTTTGCATTCTGTACAGAGAAACAGCAAGATTGAAAGAATTTTATGAAACAAGACAAAAGTTGAAGAAAAAAGTTAATATATGCAGCAAAAAAGGACAGCAGTAAACCGAAAAAATGGTCCGTAACAAACCAAAAACTTGTTTTATTTCAACAGAAGGAAGGACTATCTAATCTTCAGCTTGGGACCTCACATCTCAAAATTCTGCATACGCTTTCAGAACACCGTAAAAATAATGCAAGAAGCAAGCGATGTCTAGCAAGGAGCCACAGAAAGTGCAGTGCAGGGAGAGGTCTGGAGGGACGGCGGCTGAGTTACAGCGACAAGCCATGCAAATGAGGACACGAAAAAATCTCACTTTTAGGGAAGTCCTCGCGTCGTCACGCAACACGCCATCACCTGAGCCACTCTTCAGGGCTAAGTAATTTATGCGAACTTCTTTTTTTCGATTTAAGTAACAACTTCGAATAACCTGGTTCACTCGTCCAACCTTCGGTTGCACTTAAACCTGCTGAAGTTTGAGGGTTTACGGGTTTTGGCGTGCATTATCATTAATTTGGTAAGTAAATGATAGATAGACGTCGACCGGTAAGGCAAACACATGCTGACGTCATGAACCGTCATTATCGTGGGCTGAGAAGGTCTCTGGGAGTTGACCGCCAGCTATCAGGTGACAAGGACTTAGTTGTTACAGTCATAGCTGTGACAAAATTAGATGCTGCACTTGGTGAGTGGGGCTGAATGCTGGGTGGAACGCACCGCTGAGTGGGTATGTAATGTCACCAGTGATTAGAGTGTGAGTGGATGACATAATGAGAAAATAGAAAATGTTTGACGATGTGTAAAGAACAATGAAAGCAAAACCAGGCAACAAAAATATAAAAACAGGATAAAGAATGAGTTTCCTTGTTTGTCCATGACTACGGAATTTTAAAGATGAAAAAACTAAAACGTTCACGACTCTAACTAAGACCTTGTCTAAGTATGCAGTGATCGAAGTATAAATGACAAGACTGTCACACAATCTAGAGAGAAAATTATCTCTCAATTCAAGTCAGGAGAGCATGCGGTAGGACTCCTCATTTTACACGGATTTGAATGGCATTGCCTCAAAAAAACAGAAATTCATGAATAATACCTATGACCAGCGATACAAAATCCTAAAACCATGAACTGTACAATTTTTTATAGATGAATTTAAAAATAAACGTAAGTTCATGCTTCACGTGACGCGTTGATGGATGAGGTAATCAAGATAAAAATATTAACTATGAAATATCTTCAAGCGGAATTCTACACAGAGTTTACCCACGGCTTACGTTTGAAAAATCCTTCAACAATTGCACGAGCATATCTACGAGACGACACCACGAAGAAAGAAGAGGACACACTGTCTTCTATTATACATACATCGACAATTCTAGGGCAAGAGTTAGTTGGGCTGAACAGAATAGAAACCTCTTGGTTAAAATAATAGTAGCGAAATGACAGCAAACCTGAATGTTCCATCAAATCCCCCAAAAGACTCTTGTTATTCGTGGTACAGATTTACCAGTGTGCTCAGCGGGGGTTGTCACAGAGGAGTGTAAGTTCTACATATTTACCTCCTGTGCAAGGCTCACGTATCCTACAAAACATGGACAAAAACAATGGGTTTTTTGTTACTTATAAATGTAAATAACATCAACTTGTGAAGGATAAAGTTTGAAATGTTTTTAATTTTCTGTTTAATATCACACAATCTGCATTGTGATGATTGTTTTTGCAAGGAAGGATTGCGACGTAGATGGCTTGTTGACAGCCTTGATCGGTTAGATCATCTTACCAAGAGTTATTCACACGCGATCACTCCAATGTACTAAGCACCGCATTCGTACGAGAAATGTTCTCTTTTACTCGAAGAATAAGATTAAATTTCAATCCACTTTCAAACTGAAGAGCAAACATGAATATCACAAGGTTGGTTTCTCACAGCCGCGTCCACCTTATCCAGAGCACTTAGTTATGTAGATTATTTTAAGAACTTTCTCAGTGAGCATATCTTCGTGGAGATGCATATGGGCAATTAAAAAAGTAAACCTATTTACAAAGTAAATATTTAGAGCAAAAACAAAGTAGGAATTGAACAGGCGTCTTAGGACAGACTTCGTTTTTCAAAATTGAAAAAAATCGACTCTAACCAAACGTCGTTTTGCATACGAAGCCTAATAATTTAGTGAACTACCACAAGTAGAATGCTGCTATTGCTCACCTGAAATGACAATTTTTTGCATTCAGAAACACAGTTGTTAAGGGTAAAATTTTAGTCAGGAAAAGGAAAGCGTGACTAATTAAATATACCAAATTGGAAATTGATCTGAATAAATTACCGATTTCGATTACGCTAACGCAGCAAAACAGGGCGAAACTCAATGAAATGATTTGATTTCTGGTCAGGATTAATTATTTGCAGAAGGTGAGGGAATTTCCTGAAAAAATTAGGCAATTACTATTTGCTTTGAATTCAGTAACGAGGCGCAAAGAATGACAAATTTTTTAGTAACTGCAAGAAAACACGACACGCTCCGGAAACGAGAGTTTAAGTTAACCGAATCCACCCCCAGCGGACTTAAAGCAATCGCAGTGAGCTGCGAAAGTTAAGGAAACTCGGTTTCTGCTCTTCAAAGGAGGCCCGTGCTGCGATTTTCAAGAGGAAGAGGATGAAAAATAAAAGTTACTCGTTCTGTGATTTTATACTTTCATTTTTACTCCTGCAGTTTGAAACGCCATGGGGTCATGCTGCAGAAGAGGGATTAGATTCTGGCTGGGATAGGGGGAAAGATTGAACCAAAATCGACCTCGAAACAAGAAAAGGCAACACTTAAAAAAGAACCATTGAATTTTCTCAGGGAGACATCTTAACGAAACATTTTTTAAACATTTGAAGAACTGAAGGGTAATATTTATAAACGGAATTTATTTTGGTATAAAAAATGGATGCCTGGCACTCATACTCGGTGTTTGTGTATGATGGATACATTCTGCCTCTACTCACCCAAAGCAACCCAAAAAAATTTCAAATAACCTCACCTCAGCTTTATTGAGGACATTTGATTCTTTGAGAGTTGAGCATGTCTGAACGGTCGTCACTGTCAAAAAAAACACCTCCTTGTTTGAGGCCTTACCTCTTCGCCGTTTGAATTTATTTGCGTTATGTACCGTTATTACAACAGTCATCGACGTCGTTACTGACGCTGGCATCAAGTCGTCACCGACTTCGGACTGGACCTGCCACTCGGCAGTGTTCAAATTAATCAAGAAAGAATAGAATATAACATTAAACAAGGCTCTTCAATCCATCTCGATGGCAAAGAATTGAATTCCCACCTCTATCTCCGAACTTCGTGGGCTATTGTGTTCATGGAGATATGGTTGCACGGTCAGATTAGATTCCTCGCTTTTTTTGCCTTTTTTGTTGTTATTACGACGCACCGAAATCGCGCTGATTTAAATGCGAATGCCATGTTGCTGAAATGATAAGTCCCAGGGAGCTACAACAGCAGATCGGGCCTGCTATACGAGTGTCGAGGGCCTTTCAGTAATGAGAACTTTTGAAAATGGCGAACATTAACTAGATCGTACCTGCATTAAGTTCTGATTAAGCTATTTATCAAAATTGAGTTTGTGACTACTAGTCGGTCGGTTGCATTATAAAAATTCCCTCCATGTAGACCAATGGCTCACATCGCGACCAATGCGTCAAGTAAGTGAAAACTGACGATCGCTCACCTCAGCTCCTCTGTAATGTTGTTGCGTGAGGGCTATTGGTTTCGTTCGCAACCTCACTCTTCTCAGTATACACGCTATTTCATGACCAATTTATCCAAAATTGGCCCTTTTTTAAACGCCGTGGCCATGAGAAATTCACCTGGCCATTTTTTCCATTATCGCACGACTCAAGAAACAGAAGACCTGCAATATCTCGAGGAGGTGCTCTCGTCATAATATTGTCAATGTGAGTATAAAGTTTATTGGTATTGTGATTTTTAATTAAACAAATATGTATTTACTTTGAAGTAGTCATTTTTAGCAATTTTTCTCGTAAAATGTGGCCATATGCCGACTGATTTATCTGGCAACCCTGTAAGTATACTCCAAGAAGTTTCGCATTGGAGAGATGGAAGTCTAATACTCCAAAAGATTTGATCCAATAACGATGACATCTGCGAATGTGCCAAGGTATGGCAGGCAAGCAGGACCTCGGTACCACCCTCCTAAGAATTTTATAATTAGAAACAGCCGCATGAATTTTCGAGGTGAAAATATTTTCACAGATTGCTGAGTTCGTTGCCAACGACGGTTTGTATCGCAAGTTCGAAGGTTCTCTTTAAGCAGAATGATTCGAGAAAGATTTCTGAATCCCCCAAAAATGCAATCTAACCTTTAATAATTTTCATAATCTTCAAAAGTAATCTCATATTGTTACCAAAGAGCTAGATGATCTTCCTGTTGAGAATCCTAGAGCGAATCCGAAACACTAAGTTTCGTGCAAAACGTGTTCAAACTCAAATTCAGTCACCGCATTATTTCTCTGGCACATGATGTACACCTGAGTTTATTACGATGGAAAGAGGAGAAAAGTGCGCTAGCACGTTGTTCAGAAATACCACAGCGAAAACTTACATTTATAATTTTATTGGGAATCCTAGACCAGATACAAGTTGTTTTCCCCTAAAGAGATGTGAATCTTTCCGACGTCTCAAAATAGCAACTACATGCAGAGGATAATTTAACGTTTGTTTGAAATCAAGAACTTTTAGAAGGTAAACTCTTTAAAACTATGCTTTTAAGTGAAGGTATACCTGACATGCTTTAGACATATCAGTTGAAAAGTTGAAAAGTTGAAAAATCAGTTGCCTAGGTGCCGTAGAGTTTCAAGTCTACTCTTGAGAACAAACAAATGGCGTCCACTACCTCATACAATAGGAACAAACTTTCGTATGTAGTTGAAGTTAGACTTAGTCTACAGTGGTTCTTAACGTTGTGGGTGGCACTGAAACCCACAAGCTCCATACATGCATTCATCGAACCCTTCGTAGTTAGAAAACTAAAATGCGTTTTTTTCTTCAAATTCAAATCATTTGAACATAACCATATCCTGTGTTAATGCATAAACTGTACCATGCCGAATCCAGGGGTTCGACTCACCCAACCCCTGGGGTTCTATCGAACCCAGGTTAAGAACCACTGAGTTAGATCCACTATATCTTTAGCGTTTTCGAAGGACAAGAGATTGGTAGCTGAGGATGCTAACTATAGAATAATGCATTAGTGCACAAACTGTACCAAGCCGAACCCAGGATAAGAACCACAGAGTTAGAGCCACAGTATCTCTAGCGTTTGCGAAGCACGAGAGGTTGGTATAGCTGAGGATGCATCATTGCGTTACGGTGACGCCAGACTCGTGTCGGTCGACTGGAGGGTCTCGCTAACTTAATTAATTGCGATCGCAAGGAACCGTTCAGTGAGCTTGGTAACTGCATCACCGAAAAATGAAAGATCGCTAGGTAAATCAAAAAGAGGGAGTTTGGAGAAAGCATTCCCCAGTAAATTACGAAAGAAGGAAGAGAGAGCTACTTCTAAGATGTATGGCATTTTGGATAGTTTAGGGACTCACGAAAGGTACTAAACTCACCTGCATGAAAATTAGAAGAAAAATAGTAAACACAATGGTGCTCAAACTAATGAATGTATGAGTAAATGGAAATAGTTAACACAATTGTGTTCAAATTAATTGATGGAAAGATATGAGTAAATGAAAATAGTGAACACAATGATGCTTAAATCAACGAATGCAAAGGCATGAGTAAATTCACCAACTTATTTTGAAGAATCCCTTGAATTTTATCCGTCGACAAAAAATTACAACACGACGAACGTGCAGAACAAAAAGGAAAACGTCACTAAATCGGGGCGTTTGCACTTGACGTAACATTGCCGCAGATCGGCACGAAGATGTCAGCACAGAACTGATGAAATCCAAACGCAATCGAAAAAATTACAAATAAATTTGGCTTCGTTAAAACAAGAGAGCGGAGATGTTAAATTATAAATCAAGCGTTACTGTGGATAGAAACATAAACCGTACGTGCACATTTATAAATATAAAACAAAATTCATCCAAATATTTTAACCTCCAAGGGATAATAGATCTTATTTTTACCTCAAGTTACGCATGACTTTTTTGCCAGGAAAAACAACGCCACGATTATGGGAGCAGAACGTAAGCAAAGCTCGCCACATCAGGCGTTGCTTCATTTTAGAATAAAAACTCACTCATTATTTTAAAATTGTGTGAACATTGTGTAACAAGGAGCGCTGCCGCGTAAACAAATTAAGCGAGGTGCGTCTGCCTTAAAATTTAAAGGGCTTATAATACCGCAGATGCAACGACACCGTTTTTAATGAGTAAACATCATATTTTCACTCCATCGAGGAAAGAGCCTACACACATAGTTGTGAAAATTAATATAGTCCATCCGGAAGGGAAATTTCGAATCGCCTTGCTTTCTAGTACTACAGGAGTAAAAATTACGTACTACGTGAACACTATGAAAAATTAAAAATTGAAAAACGGCAATATAGTTTTGCTTGGTACTGTACTGAAATTTAGCGTAGCGGGGACGTCTGAAGCGAAATGAGAAGGACGTAAGTGAGTACAGTCCGGATTTGGCCACAAAACGAAAGCAATTCCACAGACACAATTGTACGTTCTTCAAAAGAAGAAAAAGACGGAACTGTACTGAGATGAAGCTGGAGCCTAAAGATTGGACCAGGATTTTTGTAGACAATTTTGTGAAGCTGGTCAGGAGCTACAAAAACCCAAGAGGTGACAGCAGATCTTCCATTTACGAGGCAGTGTGAAAAACGTCCTCTGGAAAAATATTAGATTCAAGCTATCTGAGCTTGTTTTTTCTGTCTGAGACTGAGAGAGCAATTAAGCGCGAGCCCTCCTGTGAAAAAAGTTTATTAAAAACGCCCACTACATGATCGACGAGGTTGCATTAACTGAGGTGCCAAGAAAAGGGAAGAGGGGAATTTATTAGAGCTGAACAGCAAGCAGCTGAGGAGGACGATTTAAATTGAATATGTATACATAAATTAGATCAGTGGTTATCAGTCCTTTATCACAACTCACTCTAATACATAGAAAGAGCCATCTTTGTCCTTAATGAATAAATCATTGAAAGCTTAATAACAAATGTGAATATCACGAATTTATGATACGCAGCAGAGTAACAATGAATTACATTTATACCTAATTTTTCAACGATGGAAATAGACATAACAAATGAGTTAGTTACAAGGGGGAAATTCATTCAATAAGAAAGATGAATTATGGTTAGTGTTGGATCCAGCATTAAGGGATTCTCTGAAAGAGTGAGCCCAAATGAACAAACGTATCTTAGTAGTCAATTCATTTGTAGGATCCAAAGCTGATTCACTTCTAATAGCCCCGAGAATCCGAAATGGCGAAATACGATGAAAGTCTGACATGAAGAGAAATTTAAATACATTGAGGATCTAAA
This sequence comes from Platorchestia sp. MABIK, assembly GCA_014220935.1. Taxonomy (NCBI): domain Eukaryota; kingdom Metazoa; phylum Arthropoda; class Malacostraca; order Amphipoda; family Talitridae; genus Platorchestia; species Platorchestia sp. MABIK. The sequence goes on along the minus strand of JACJUY010000190.1, from coordinate 81,712 downwards.
CCAGAATTACATTGAGGATCTAAACTAGAATTACATTGAGGATCTCAACTAGAATTATATTGAGGATCTAAACTAGAGTTATATTGAGGATCTAAAATAGAGTTATATTGAGGATCTAAAATAGAATTACATTGAGGATCTAAACTAGAGTTATCTGGAGGATCTAAACTAGAAATAAAATTGAGGATCTAAACTAGAATTACATTGAAGGTATAAACTAGAATTACATTGAGGATCTAAACTAGAATTACATTGAGGATCTCAGCTAGAATTATATTGAGGATCCAAACTAGAGTTATATTGAGGATCTAAACTAGATTACATTGAGGTTCTAAACTAGAATTATATTGAGGATCTAAACTAGAATTATATTGAGGATCAAAACAAGAGTTATATTGAGGATCTACACTAGAATTATATTGAGGATCTTAGTCTCAATGCGTTACGTGAGCTTTCAGCACTACTACACTTCGGATTACAGAGGCTGTGCTGTCATGAACAAGTCAGAATCAGCGAGGGAAAAAACAAAATGCGTTAAATTAAGAAAGAAAGCGTACAGGACCGCTAATAAGGTGGACATGAGAGATTTTTACGGGTAGTCATATCATTATAGATTTATTGACAAATACATTTCGCTTCAAAAGAAATTCATAGCAGAACAAAAGTTTAAATTATATAACTTTGAAAATAAAATGCACGTATTAAACTAGAGTTTGTTCACGAATTTGGCATGAATATAATTTGACGAATTTTGAGTCATAAATTTATGAACCAAAAGTTTAAAATTAACCCAACTCAAGCCCCTAAACCTGAAGTTCTAAGAGCTTTTGTACACAAAGTTTCCTAACCTCACGAAACTTCTGCAAACATATCGTAAAAGACAGTCTAATTGTGAAGGATGAATTACCGACGGAAGGGAACTATTTCATTACGTAATTACTTCTTCAAGTACAGTCGCAACCCAAAACCAAGCCCCAAAACACCTGACTCGCTACCATAGATAAGAAATGAATGAAATTCGCGTCGGCAGGTAACAACCGATTTCACTCAGACGGCCTGTCGAACGGCTTCAACACGGCTTCAACAATGCGGAGTAAAAATGAAGAAGTGGAACATAAGTTCCGGGCTTCCCAATAGACCACAAATCAATTGAACGTCTCTAACTTGTTTTACGATGCCCTCAACAAGTGAAGTTCTGCAGAACCAATGGCTTGTAGATCTCGCTAACACGGTTGATGGTTCGAAAGGCTCTTTAGGAACTGCGCCTGCGCAGCTCCACTGCCTGTCCTGGGGAGAACAAAGTGCGCGGGGAGTCGTTAGCGGCCATAAAGTTCGATGAACTAGAGCAATCACGAATCGCGTGAGCGGAAGGGAATAGAGCATAAAATCATGGAAAAGTTGAAGCCAACTGTGCCACGTGAATGAGACTGGACGGGGTTCAGAAAGAGACTACAAAATTTCGATTGTGTACTGATACAAATGGAGACTTCAAAACTAAGTACGCATTTGTGAGTAACACATACGAATGAGCTACTACACCGCATTTAAATAGATCCCCTTAGAAAACAAAACATTGCATGCTGGCTCTGATAAGGTTTAATTGCAATACCCTGTAATTAGCTAGCAGGTAACTCTGTAATCCTGTACAGAAATTAGAGGCTTCAGGCGATCTTTCTCCAGTTCAAGTCTTGGTCGCTCGCACTGCACATCGCCGTACGTGCACCGTAGATACCGAGTGTTGACCGAGTGGTGGCGGAGCGCGTTGATTGGAAAATAGAACCTGTTGAATTCTTGACACTTTCTGTAAAGTAAAGCCGGTTGAATTCTTGATACTTTCTCCAAAGTAGAACCTGTTGAATTCTTGATACTTTCTCCAAAGTAGAACCTGTTTAATTCTTGATACTTTCTCCAAAGTAGAACCTGTTGAATTCTTGATACTTTCTCCAAAGTAGAACCTGTTGAATTCTTGATACTTTCTCCCAGGTTGATCCTGTTGAATTCTTGATACTTTCTCCTAAGTAGAACCTGTTGAATTCTTGATACTTTCTCCAATGTAGATCCTGATGAATTCTTGATACTTATTCCTTTTTCAGAATTAGACCACATTCTCTCCATAACTTCAACTCTAAAACTATCAATAGTAATTAATGTAAAATAGCTATATTTAGGCATTCGAATTTTGGGGTCAAGAATATTCGGAGCGGTGCCTTCTCTTGATAAGATGCAGGAAGTTGATAAGATGCAGGAAGTACACCTTTGAAGAAAGTTATGAATACATTTTTACCTCATTTTTTATAACCTCGCCGTCTTTTCAATTATGTAAAATGCAGTAAATTCTGATCATAGCCATCCCTCTTTTTCAGCATCTGAATTGTTTCTACGCCGAATAATCTTAGGTACGAAGCGTTCAAATTCAATGCAATTGAGAATTCCTATTTTAATGAAGACCGTTAGTTTGCTTTGTATTAAAATATCAAGGTCTTGATCTGCTACCATATTAATATTGGAATAAAAACCCAACGTACGTGTACTGAAGTAAAATTCAGAAAATTTATGGCCACTAAAACTTGAATATTTCCGTCATGAGAAAAAAGCTGTGAGAGGAGCCAAAGTTTGGAATTAACTAGTGACTATCACAAAAAAAACTACTCTAAGTTTCACTTATGTGAGTCACCAAAATGTTGTTTGGGGCTACAGCCTACACACAATGGATAAAAATATGAATAGACAAAAAATGTTAGAAAAATTCTTTCATAGAAGGTTCTTCAACCAATGCTGTTGAATTCAAGACGAGTTCTCTGCGCATTAACCAACTTTCATAGATATTGCAACGAAACAAATTCTGTGAACATACGTCTCTACGTAATTGTAAACAGGCTTTCCTTGAAAGCAAAATCGTAAGAATTTACAGAGTGACCGAAGGTAGAAATGAAATGTAATTCTGGCTTAGATCCTCCATGTATTACAATTTTTATTCATGTCAGACTTTCTTCGTATTTCATCATTTCTGATTCTCGAGGCTATTAGAAATGAGTGTTTTTCCACCCGTGTATAAAGCCCTACCAAGACGCATTCGTCCATTTGTTCATACCCTAACGCAAAGCAACAATTCAGCGAACATGCCCCACGATGCGGCCCCAAATATCCGTCGCCACGAAGGGAGGTGGGAAGAGATGACCTCCGTTCCCAAACGTCGGGGCCCGAGAAGTGCTCTCGTTACGGCCACCACTCGACACATAATGGGGCCCGACCATACAAGGACACGCGCGTAATGGGCTCTACCGTACAAGGCCACGTAATGGGCAACCACCTTACAGGGGCACACTGGAACAGGAAAGCGACCTCTCGCGCAGATCGCAAGTTGGGGTACTATACTTATAGTGAATGGATCATAAAGCGAATCATTCGTACTGAGTATGATAAAACAAACATAAACCAGAAATTGACCAGCCTCCATTAGTTTCAATAGTTGCTAGTTTTTTCTTGAATGATTGTGTTGTTACATAGAGCCCGTATGCTACCTAAAAATCTTATACAAGCTGATTTTCTGGTTCCACAGAAATACAGTTGTTTTTTGAAAATGGAATCATTCGCCAACAGACACTTGATACCAACGGATCGTAAAAAATTACGAAGTAATAAAACAAGCACTTTAAACAGCGTATAAAACATTCGCTACACATACAAAAAAATATGAACAGCCTTTGACAATAAAAAAATAAGAGTTCTTCGGTTTGACATCACAACTAGTAATTTTTCCAGCCGCCACCATTCCGTAGTCTTTGACCGAAGCTCGCAGCTAAGATGGCGCACGATGACAGACGATAAGAGTTGCGATGACACCAAAGGCTGAGGTCGCTGGTTGCTGAGCACCAAAGAAAGTTGATTAGCATGAAGCTTTGGAGAAGTGCCGCGAGCTCGACACCCACGCTGCCTTCCCTTACAAGGAGGCACCGGAGCGAACACATTCGGCTGCTCCGCATAAAGAAGCGACTTCGCGGTATCTAGAGTAACTGGCTGGGCGTGGAATGGAAATGCCATAAACTACGTAACATTGCTAAAATAATTTAAAATATTTTTAAGGCGGTATCTAGAGTAACTGACTGAGCGTGGGATGGAAATGCGACAAACCATGTTATATTGCTAAAACAATTAAAAAAAAAATATTTTCAAGGCGGTATCTAGAGTAACCAACTGGGCGTAGGATGGAAATGCGACAAACTGTGTTACATTGCTAAAATAATTTAAAATGAAATGTTTTCAGGGATTACAAACACATGGAGGGTGCGGGCGATTTCAGACAGGGAATGCAGATCCGCCCGCTTTTCACGAAAGCTACAACGCAGGGCACCGAAGATTCCATGTACTCCTGGGTCGGTCGGTGGGATTTGCAGAACTGCACGAGCTCCATCCGGCCGAGGAAGACAACTGGACTTGTTAGATGACTGTTATGGCTTTGCTGACCTGGTGGCGCCAGGCGAAGTTTCAGAGACGTAGGGCTCTCGAGGCTTCAAAACGTGCGGCGAAAGTCGAGGGAGAAAGTGTGCAACAAAGCATTCAAGAGTTAACGGCTCCGCTGTCTCACTTGCGGGAAATAAGAGTTCAAATGTTGTCTTGATGAGAGTTATTCCAGAAATGATTTTCTACTTACGGAATTTGTCCCAGAGTAAAATGTAATTGCTCTTATCACGCAATAAAACGATTGGCCTTTTAAAACAATTAAAGAATAAAAATTTCATATAAAATGAATTGTACATTTTGCTTCAGAGTTAAAAGAAATTTAAACAAATCTATCTGGAAGTTAAACACTTGAAAGTGTACCAATCAAAAAGTGGGAGCTAAACATTTTTTTCTAAATTGAAAATAAAAGTTTCTAAGAAAATTTCAAGAGAGCCATACTCAACTCACCGCGCCCGAAGGCAAATAAGATGAGTAATATTTAACAAATCACAGCACCAACATAATTTTCATCTAATGTAGGTTGGAGTACACAAATTCCTAAAAAAGGATAGGCCGGATGAAGTCTGTTAACCGAGCCATCGAGAAAACATAAGCGACGACCTCCAATGTTTAAGCTGTCCTGAATAAAAGAATTTAAATCACTGATGTTCTCAGTAGAACAAACTCTGGGCTACGGTATCCAAGTTGTAACACATCTACGAAGCACAAACTCTGAGCTACGGCATCCAAGTTGCCACACATCTAAGTAGATCTAACTCTGAGCTGCGGTATCCAAGTTGCCACACATCTAAGTAGATCTAACTCTGAGCTACGGTATCCAAGTTACAAACAACACATCTAAGTAGACCTAACTCTGAGCTACGGCATTCAAGTTACAAACAACACATCTAAGTAGACCTAACACTGAGCTACGGTATCCAAGTCCCTACAAAGAGGCAGGTATCAAGCCGATCACGTTGTCACACCCAGCGCTCACGCCAGGATAAAGCCGTAGCGCAGGCGACCGCAACTGCAGTGAAACGCAGCAATGGCGAGAACGCATTCTGGCCTCCGTTGCTGCATGAGTGCGCAGGAAAATGCCAGAGCAGCGCCGTGCGTACGTGTAATTCGCTTCCGTGGGGCCCCGGATTACGGCGGAACACGCCCTGCTCATCCGCAAACAACCAAGTACGTCTCTACGCGCCACGTCTGCCTCGATCTCCTGTACAGTAGAATATGAGCGCACAAGTGTCGTCAACCGCGAGTTCTACTGTGAGCGAACTGTTTACCTTATAAACTGTTAGAGGGTCTAATTGACATGCCAGTTATTTTAGTCTCAGCATTAGAATCTAATTCAGAAATTAGCAACAATAGGCGATCACCCCTTAGTTTTAGTCATGAGTTCAAATGGCTCGGTAACAGTCTGTTCACGGAGGTGTGATAAACTTAGCTTCCCTTCAAGGTCACTTTAGTGTTGTGCGGTGAAAGCACTGCTGGTTCTCGAGTAAAGCTAGCCAGCCATCACGACCCTCAAACAGGCACTGACAAGTAACAATTGAATCAACATTCATAATTTCTTCCACAAGTAGTCTCAAGAAGAAAGAAAAACAATGTGATTAAGAATCATACACAAAGGCAGATGCAGCTAAGAGGCGCAGGAACATGCCGCTCGCAACAAATCATTCCTATCATCAATACGAGCGGTATTCAAATTGACGAGTCTCGAAGCAGAAGTAAAAATAATCAACATTGTCGGCCAGCTTTGGTGACGAATGGAGTCATAGTAACACACTAAGAACACGAACTGACCATCAGATTAACGCAACGAAGGGAATGCATTTTTTCGTGCTTTTCTCTCAACCATTTGTTTCGACAATTGACGTGGGTATTGCGATACTACATGTGTGAGTATCAACTAAGGATCTTAATATTCAGAAATTTTGAAAACAAATGAGGTATATTTCATGAATCAACTGTATTTGGAATAAGCTGCTTTTTTTCTTTCTTTTTTCCTTACCTCCGTAAGCGCTAGGGGTGAGACCACCCATTCATATGCCTCCGTTGTGGGCATTGATTCTATGCGACGTCCGTCCGGCGCCGCGCATGCCATGAATGGAGACGTTGAGAGTAAAAATGCGGCATTTGTGTGAGCGGCAACAGAGGGCATCTTGTGAGGGATCAAAAGAGACGGATTCCAAGGGATGCAGCGAGGGAGATGGATCACTTGAAGCCTTCTCAGCCGTCACTCAGATGCGCGGTACCCGGACCAATCTTTTATAGAATCGGCCTGCGCCTCGCAAACAACGTCCAAAATAGCATCGTCCACACAAAACCGCCCTCTAAATCTGGGCAAAGCTCGTATCTATTGAGCAGGGCAGTGGGCTGGCGAGGGTCAAGTTACATGAGGCGCTATCTCTCCACACGAAAATAAGTTGCTGATGAAAAATTCCTGAAAGCATTACTAGAGAACAGACCGATCATTTCGACTAAATGGATCATGTCCAAGAAAATAATTCTTTCTTTTTTACGCTACTTATTCCACCTCCGTTTTTGACTCCATGAACAGCTGGAAAAATGAGTCCTGCGGATTAAATATCTTTCCTGTTCAAGTACTTAGAGGGATATTTCAACATCTTGCAAGGGTATTACAATACCAATGTGTTATTATTAGCTAAGGATTTTAATATTAAGGTATTTTAAAGACCAATGTATCAACATTTCATGTGTTTACTCTATTGGAAATAGGCTGTTGTTCTTTTTTTTTCGTTTCTTCATAGCTGACATAATAACGCCGATCATCTAAAACATAGTTCACCAGTCTCTTTCCCCAAGAATTTTTCCGAACTCTCTTACAGTGACCCAAATTACACGGGTCCCAAAAATGGTGATAAACCTGGTGTAAACAATTGAAGACCTGTTCTGTGTTACCAAATTATTGGCAAAATATTCGATAAAATTATTTGCAAAAAATATACTTTTACAGTGAGCATAAATCATTTTCGTATGATAAATACTGTGGATCTTACTCTAAAAATCAACTACACAGGCTATCTTTAATTGCTTGCATTACCTTAATTCAAGTACTGAAGCATGAAAGCTTATTTTCTCCGTGTTTCCTGATTTTCAAGAAATATTTGCTTGCGTGGACAATAGCATATTACTCTCGAATTCTACAAGTCACGGCATTAGAGAAGTCGTGCATGATTGGTTCAAATCATAGATATATATATACCTCAAACATCGGAAGCAGTACGTTGGTATCGATGATGTGCAATCGTTCAACAAAAATTAGCCATGAAGTACCACAAAAGTCTATCTTCTCGGACCATTCCTAATAAACGAGCGAATGAGTTCAGTAAATAGTGGTTTTGAAATCCCTTAGTTTATATAACGTACTCTGCGTACCTTGTCATTACAAATTGATACAAAAGAAGGTTTGACTTCTCAAGTTACCAGCCGAGAAAGAATTTACTAATTCACCGTCGCCTACCACTACGGACAATTAGCAATTGCTTCGGGAATAAAAGTGTAGGCTTTGCAAGGTTTCAACTTCTAAGTTAAAAATTAAATCAACGTAGAAAGGGTAAATCGACAAAAACGCACTCAAGTTGGATTTGTTTCTCGCGATTCGAATACTGATGATGTCATTCATTAGTTTTGCTAGACAGTAAATACTGCCCTATTACTTCTGACCAGGCCTCACTTAGCAGTATTGGCCAAAAAACTATTGCTTTTCCATTTCAAGGAAGGCGTAAAATAATCTAGTATGTGACTTAGAGCCACCCAAAATCTGTTAAGAGGTTTAAAAGTAAGCCAATGAAAGAGATTTTCAGCGATAGAGCACGTAGACAAGATTTTAAAATTGAGAGGTACGTGCGAAAATATGTGCTACCATCCCGCCCAGCCACAACTGATGCTAACATTCAACAAACAAATGCAGTCCACCACATCGAGCAGCCTTTGTAATTGTGGAGACAGCAACAATAGAGCTGACCTTGGAGTGTCAAACCCCTACGACAAAAAGATAGGATGATACCGCGTATGGCAGGCAGTGCTTGTGCAGAGCATGACTTTGGAACGGCAAGTAACATTGATGTAACTAACTTGCTTTCAGGGGGTATTTGGCAGAAACAAGTAAATTTTTGAAAATTATAATAGACTATTTAATTTGCGATTTGGCGTGTGTCAATTTCCACTTAATTGAAGAAACTATCAAGAATAACTACAATTAAATGACCGGATGAGGAAAATCTTCTAAGTCTTCGTTAAGATGAATAGCATGGGCCCACCAATAACTCTGCATAGCTAATCGAATGACTAATACCACAAAAATTAAGTACGGTCGCAGTAATCAAAGTATAAAGCAATAGCAGCCAAAAGTTCACTAGTCTTTGCTACCGCGATTAGTCTCACGAAACATACAGGACTTGTCAAGGGCTCATTAGAGTGAGCAGAGTGTCTACAAAGCAGCCAAAGAGCAACGAAAAGCTCGTGAGTAGCGACCGCCGTTCAGTGATCACCCTCTCAAAGTCAGGTGATATTTTACCCCTCAATCGGTGTCAAAACAAGCCTCTAATTAGCCCTTCGCCCTCGGCAACACATGAACAGAGCAGGCCGTGTAGGCCAGCCAGACGTGAATGAAAACGAGGCATGAAAGATAGAAGACAGCACCACTCCTGAAATATAAATGAGAGAACATCAAGTTATCTAAACGTAAGTGAATGTGTCGAGTGAAAATAAGAGAAAGCACGCAATATACACTACACACTGAATATATATATATATGTTACTATATATATATCTAAAGAAGAATAGAAAGCACTATTACAGGAAGAAATGTTTTCACAGACCAAGAAATGAAAGTGTAGTTTTGATGAAATAGAATTTATGCCACAACGTCACAACGAAAGTCACTCAAACTTTCACACCTAGGAACGGATTCATTACACATCAGTTTGATATCTATGGGTAGATGTTCCCTATTTTATTCTCATTTAGCATGGTGAAAATTCGCCCAAAACAAATATGACATTAGGAAAATTTGTCCAGTGCTTTCAAAAAGCATCATAAATGGAAGCAGTGTTCATTTTTAGGAAAAGGAGATAAATTTGGAAAATCTGACTAAAACAATTATTGTTTACTAACAGGTATGTGAATAATCATACTACTAAATATTTAGCCCGAGAATATATGACATAGGTATTAGTAAAATATAGGTATTACTATACCAAACTGATTAGATTACTACTGATTACTCAAATATCGAAGCATTTCAATGGTGATTCGTTAATCAAAACTTTTATGTATGTATTTCTATTCAAACAGGAGCATACTTTAAGATTTATCAAATCTTTTAATAAGAATACGGAAAGCGTGTGTAAACTCATTCTAGATCTTAGCAGTTTAAAATTGAAGCTAATAAGCTAATTTTTATAAATATAAAACTAATATTTATCTCACGAAATACTGCTTAAAATTCAACTCTTAACTTTAACAACACGTATTTTTCCAGAATTGAACCAACTGTTAAACCTCCTTAGTACAATAAAAGTCAGATGATCAATTTATGAACGCAGTTCGAGAGGACACGAACGAGTCTGGAGTTGACCGGTGCCAATACGCCAGCCTCCACCATCTCCAGTTGACCACAGAACTACCTACCACCTGTCGCATGAGCAAGTCGCGACCTCATTGTTGACATTCCCCACCCTTATGAGGGGCACAGGCCCCCCATTGCCCTCCCCTGGGGGTGAACTGTTTGGATAATTAACCTCCTCTGACCTGGACTCTTCGGCCACGTCACTGCATCATCCATCCTTGCAAAGCACGGACAGCAAAGAAAGAGTGATGAACATCGACCAATATTTGATGAGACGGCATTGAAAGTGGCTCTGAAACATCGCTCATCGTGCTCTCTCCTCACTCAGTTTTGTGAATGAAGCCCGCGCAAGAATGGCTTCGGAAAACATCTAGCACATGTATTAGCGATGGCACAAAAACTAAGAAAAAGATGGAATGAATTTGGACGAGTTTATCATGAATGATGAAATCATACTTCGTGTTCAGAAATGAGCGTGCATATCTACCGCACTGAAATCTCCACCTGACAAATCGCGGAGCTTATTTGAATGTTTCTCGTTTTATTCATGTACGGATTATTAATTGAGTTTTTAACAATCTTACAAAGATTTAACTTGATGATTTCTGAATAGGGCGCTCAGAATTTGTGGATTAGACCACCTCGCTGGCATGTGAGAGATGTTAATGTTTGACACCTTCTTGATAGAGCACAACATGGTGTTAAACACTCCACACAACTTCACACCAACAATTAAACAACGACACAACATAGGAAAAGAATAAACTTATGAGTCTCAATCTAACAAACCTGAAAGCTTTTATGTAGTACATTTCTTCGTGTGCACATAGTGTTGCCATACAAGTTATTCATGCACACAACTGCCCATTCCACGGTGAGACTGAATTATTTACTTATTTGTTTCGGTTGAAATGTAAGGAACCGCTATTTCTAAGGCTCTCTTGAGCAGGGGTTCCCAACCTGGGATGCTCACACCCACTGGGGGTGCGAGACGATATTCCAGGAGGTTCAAGTAAATGTAAGTTTAAGTGTAAAGTTAATTATAATATATAAGTTTTAGGTAAATAATAGGATATTGGCTATATATGTTGGCAGTTTTACTTCAGGGACTGCGAAGTTCAAGTGAAATTTCTTGAGAAGCGAGGTGCGAAAAAAGGGTAGGAACCCCTGCTCTAGGGAAATGATATACTTAACTCCTTCATTGCGAGAGTTTTATTGTTGTCTACCTGCCAAGGCCGCAGCGAAATGAATACTAAAACTATACGGATAGCATTCTTGAAGCTAAAAGAACTGAATCCCAGAAACCAGAATTCATGGTAAAAATTAGTGATATTTATGACGCCGACGCAAATTGTTCTTAATGCTTTGTTGTCATGCAATCACAATAAATAGTATGATGAGCTAATTTACACAAGAAAATTACTTATGATGGGGCTACTTGATCGCCAAAATTTCTCACAACTAAAGCTTGACGTAGCGATCTATTTAGGAAGCACAAATGAACCAATGCATTACCGACAATGTGATGAATGATCGAACCAGATTAAAGGCAGGAAGATCAGCGTGAGAACGATTGAAGATAAACACACAAATTTCGATACACTTAAGTTAGAGAGTGGAACAAATCAGGTCGCACACGAAATATTCAAGCATGAAGCCTTAGCGTGACACACGCAAGTGGAATAAATTTAAATGAGGCCACTTGACTTGAAAGCTTCTTATCGGCAAATGGCGAATTCCCTTCATTTCAGTCCGCCGTAAGATTCTCCATTAAAGATGAATACAACTTTCCATTTAATTTATTGGATATTCAGTTTAAAATAAATTTCTTATTCATCTCCAAATGAATTGTCAGGAAAACTTTGATCCCGTTTTGACGCTAAAATATGTAGCTGAGACAAAGGTGTAAAGTTCATGGACAATCACAAGCATAAAAAACTTCGAACTTGGTCTGTATCAACAAACGATAGTTCTGAAAGGTTTTTGTGGGTATTCCTTGCAACATTCATAAATTAATTTTTAGATAATTCAATTTGGATTTCATTTCACTATCACAGGTATGAAACCAGCGCAAGCTTGGGCACGCTCCAGCACTGGCTTCTTTCTAAATGCTAAAACATTTAATTTAGCAACGATGAAGAGAAAGCACTATGAAAATCATGCGAGTCTCTTTTTCATGCTCTCCCTTCAAAAAAAAAATGTTTAGTTCCCATATTTAATTAAGAGGAATTAAGGGCTATTAAACGGATATATTTTGCCATGAAATAAATTTAAGCATTTCCCAAGCATTGTATTTTGTTTTATAAATCAAAACTCTCTCGAAAGGAAAAACGTAACCTCAATTTAATAGTTGAATTTTTGAAGCTAAGTTAAAACGTCGAATATTCCCGTCACAATGAAATGCCTGTGTTATTTTGGCGAAATACTTCGAAAGAGCCAGTATTTCGGAGAGAATTGCCAGCGTAGAACTATCCGAAGATCTCGGATCTAAGCCTACAAGCTCTCTGCTGAAATGGAGACATTATGCAAGCTCTTCCAGTTCACTTCGCCGAGCCACTCCGCAGCTATTGCGCTAGCGACCAATTATAGTATCTGGAGAGCGCCTTCCAGCAGCCACTGAAATGGATGTTGACAATTCCATGACCTTTCTTGTCGAAAAGAAGCCCTAGAAATTAATGGTGAATAAATACATTGAAAAGAAAATACTCAAATTTAAATACGAGTACATTGTACCTCTTAGAACGAAACGAATGATATAAAAAAAAACAGATAACAACCGAATTAAAATACTGTCGACGATTTTCGGTCCGTGAACCAGCTGTCAGTTCGTAAAAATACAATCCACTAGATTATCAAATAGCAACTTCAAATAAACTTTCAAGCTGCTCCACTTATAACACAAAGTAAACGAAATCAGATACAACAGATGCGAGTCCACAAAACTCCATAAGACCAGCCATGTAGTAAAGAACTTTGTTAAATTCGGTGGCATCACGACTTGACAAAAAGAGAGAACAATACACCCAAGAAACAGAAAATAACACAAGATACAACGAGCCTTGGGCAGGCAGACTTGAGGGAGTCAGAGCGACGCCAGGGCTTGCTTGTTTAGGACGAGATTGAGGCCAAGAATGACATAAAACGGCATCTTCAGCTGCATCGTCAGGCATGCTGGCGCTGGCCATGCGAACAGCTTTATCGCCCCAACTGCAGTGACATAAGGCTCGAGCTGCTCAGGCTCTATGGTTTGCTACACACGCAACGCAGCTCATGTGCTTCAGATGCAACTGCATTGCGCTCTCATTTCATACTATCTGGAATCGCATCGCTGTGACTGGAACACACTGGTCCTTCCAGGCAAATGACTTTTCAGAGCACATGGTTCCTTCTTGTATAAACGCGAGGCGTATTTCTCTAAGAACGAACATTTTTGAATGTCCAAACCGTGAGCACTTATACAAATCCGTCAAAATGTGTCCCCTAATTAGTGAGACTTTTTCGTTCACTCATAACAATATATAGCTAAGGCAGCAAAGTCTGAACCAGTGCCAAGACAAAAAGCTCCAGCGGCCAACAAGCTGGAGTCTCCCAGATCTGCAACGGCACAAACCATCTTGACATTGTCCGCACCGCCGCGTCGCATCCAGCACCGACAGCAAGGAGTTGTGAACATGACCTTCAGTCCATCACGATCCTCGTCCACATCCTTGTTATCTGATAATAGAGCTGGGGACTCGTCCCTGCAGTGAGCTACGAGAGACATGAAAAAATTAAACTAGACCGACGCGATAAGTGAGCCCCAGCTGCCGCTGAAGTGTTTTATTCGCCAACCCATTAATTAAATCAAGGGAAATTAAATTACATCAATGGAACCTTTGCACGGCTTACGGGTACTTGAAGCTCTGAACAGAAACATGGGCATGTACGAGTACGACGTAAAAAGTGAATAACGTTGGCGAGAAATAATCTTCGATAGAAATTACACCGAGAACAATAATTTGAATTACATTTAATTCGATAGCAGAATATAACTGCTAGTTAAGCCACTTTGAACAGCCAAAAATTGCAAATGTAAACTGCCTATTGAAACGCTTTTCTCACGCCATTCTTCGATCGTATTTTTTCAGTTGAACACATACTATGCTCTAAAAAAGAGCACAAATTGGATCACGATGTTCTTAGTACCACGTTTGAAGCACACAAAAAAGAGAATCTGACGAGGACTTCGGAATATAAAGCAAATCTGACAGAGAATGCACCGGCGTACTATTACGAGTATTCCTTTCGTCACGTCGCGTGCTGTTGATCTGCCGTTATAATTTCAGGACATTTCCCAGAAGCGTGAGATTCCCATGACGAGACTGGACTTGCAGGTATGTAAACCACCTGCTAAGGATAATCTGCTTAACCCATTTAGATAAACATTTGGCAGAATCACCTGTTAAACAGGTCATTTCTAGACTCTAAATGCGAAATGAGTGGTGGGGAAAATATACACCTGAGGAGATAAAATTAAGCGTAATGCAATTCATGAGAACGATGTGAAGTAAGAAAAAGACCACAATGCATAATGACGAAGTGGCTCGCATTTCACATCATCTGTATATTGGATTATATGAGCTAAAACTACTACACCAAAAATTTACAGCCGTCACAAAACTTTCCTTATTCACAAAAATAGAAATAAGGCAGTTTGTAACATGAACGTAATGGATCCTACGGCTGTAAACAATTCAAGATTCCGATGCGTAGCACACTCCATCAGTATCATACAAGCATCCGTACAATACAAGTATCAGTATCATACAATATCAGTACCATTCAAGCATGCAGTATAAGTATCAATATCATACAATATCATTATCATACAAGCATACAATATACGTATCAGTATCATACGAAATCAAGATCATTCAAGCCTCTGGTATTTCACGCAGTTCAAGAGGCTACATCTGTTCATACGATGGCACATAAAGAGAACGTACGCAAATTCACTTCAACGGTGGGCCCCTACTGGCAAAATCCCGCAGTCTAAAGGTAGGAATTTCCAACCTAGGATGCTTGCACCCCATGGGGGTATGAGACGATATTCCTGGGGGGTGTGAGACGATATTCCAGGGGTGCGAGACGATATTCCACGAGGTACGAGAAAAGTCCAGGTAAACAATAGAACATTGGCTATATGTTGGCATTTTTATTTCAGGAGGTGCGAAGTTTGAATGAAATTTCTCGAGGCGTGCGGGGCGAAAAAAAAGGCTGGGAGCCTCTGGTCTCCGGACTGTTCCGGCGTCATGCGAGCGAAGGAACAAGTAACAGGACGACGGCGCCAGTCTCTATGCAGCTCGGCTGTGTCTGGACGCTGCCGCTGCTGCATGGACCTGTTTCTTCTTCCAGTTGCTGCTCCGGCCTCCGACCTTTTGTGCTAACTTGCAACGCCGCTAAGTACTTTTCCCTGCTATTTTGGCTCATTGTTTTCTTTTCTGGTTTAGCGAAATTATTTAAGCGCTTTTCCCTGATACTGTTTTCACTTCTGGTTTACCGAGATTTTTTATTCTGTCAAGGATCGAGTCAAGTTTGCATAGATGGGTTTGTGCCTGTCGTCAGCGAGGGTAATCAGCGCAATGCAAGCCATAAAAAGAGCAATATTATTGGGAGTCATGAAACCGAGAAGGAATGTTTTGAGGTAAGAAAATATCGAAGATTACACGTAATATTTAAATAGATAGGATCGATAATTGACTAAAATATATATATTGAAAATAACACGACGACATTCCATGTGTCCTTGATTAGACCTTTACGTTCCTTCACTCCAGGTTGAGAGCCGAAACCTTAAGCAGATAACCGTATTTATCCATACTAAGCGCCAGAAAATGAATAAAACGGCATTTACTGTAATTCAACCACAGTGAATGATCTGAAACATTTTATTTTGCGGGAAAATTTGCAAAAAAGGGTGAGATAATTCGCAAGCAGCCCCCACATCGGAAAGTTTCAGGATGAAAGGGTGCCGTGGAGAACCTCTGCATGGTCCGGCTCTGGAGACTTGCAGTCATCAACGGAGACTAGAATTATCTCAATCTCGGGAGTCGTTTCATTAGCTTCAACGACTGGCAGGCTTTTTTATTTTCGATTTTTTCAAAGTAGTGGCAATATTAGCGGAGTCGGTGTCGGAATGTTCGTCGTAAAATTTGAAAATCTGAAAAAAATCGTCTACTGCTGGAGTAGTAATCACTGTCATATAAGAGATGACTTACGGTGCTGGAGGTGCATCTCATTATCAGAGCTGGCTCAAGCTGGGCTGCCACTTGGTGTGCAAAAAAAACACGAAAACGCTTTTAAAGCAGACGCAACAATGAAAGCATTCGGGGCTTGTAAGCGAAAGTAAAGTACGGAGCCCGCGTTAGCAACAAGACGGCAACCTCATAAGTTCCCATACATGAAGAATTGAATACTCATGCGTAATTTTTCTCAATCAAAATTTTTACTACATAAAGATGTTAAAAGCTAAATAAACTCAAAGGAGAAGGACGAATTTCTATTTACATTTGCACTGTTTTCCACCAGTATTTGGATAAATGAATACACAAAAAAAGAGAGTGACGTTAGATTCCAACAATTAATTTCACTCAGTCCTCCAGGTACGACAATACATTCAAGTGTTTTTGAAGTTAAATTTAAAATAATAATTCATCTTTAAGAGACTGCAGCAAAGAAGAAGCTTTTAATTTTCACACAGAGAGTAGCATTAATATATGAACGATATTGTAAAATGAAGCATCGAATATCGAGTTAATTAACTCATTGATCAGTCTAATGCGTTAATAGGTTTAGTGAATTAGGTTAGACATTATTGTACACCTTAGAATAGCGTTGATGGTAGGATGCCCTAGAAGTCGCTGAACTTATTCGGGCCCACAGGTAGCTATACTCAAATTTAAAAATTACACTTGACTTAAGAAACAATCTACTTCTGTCTCGCGTGTGGTAAATAAATGTATATACTTCAGGAATACCCGCTTCGTCGCATGACAACTCCATAACGCAAACATGCCACACTGTCGTTAATAAACAAGCAAATCATAAAGCTTTCGAAAGCTACTGCAACCGAGCAAAGCCAGTGCAGTATTACTTCGATATGTTAATCTAAAGTTCTAAACACTAAGATTTCTGTAAATGTAATACAAAGTTTTCTTAAACAAATAGAAGTGAAAAATTTTATTTCATGCAATCAAAAAGTTTTGTGGGTATGACGTGAATAATCGTGAACACATTATCAAGATCGGAATTGAAACTTTCAAATCAAAGCTTGAAAATGCTGTGAATTCAAACGTCATCTGTGTTCAAATTTTAATTGAAAATAATGAAAGAAACTCTATCACACTCGCAACAATGTAATGATGAACCTCTACTTTTTCGCAGCTTAACATAAACTCTGTTTCCAAAAACAAAATATTAAATGGCGTGTTGGGTACCAACTGAATTGGAAAAAATTACAACGAGCGATGAGCGTCAGTTTCTAATAATTCTCAGTTAGTCATTTCCATTGAAAATGGAAAAAAAATGTCAGTGAGTTGTGACAGAACTTCGTCCACAAACATTTTAAGCGCTTTTTAAGCTTAACCAATCGGAAAATCAAGTCCGGCAATCTTCGACAGAAGTGCAAAAGTTAATTAACGTTGAGTCGGTCTTAATTGACATCTGAGGTCCATAACGCCTCCGAATTTTGATTCTGAACGAAATAAAAACTTGGCTTTAATTACGCGATTCTTCAAATGATAATTGATATTCTTCAGCTCTGAATTTACTGGAGGTAATAACGAACCCCTGTAAAGCCATGGGAGAACGCAACGTGCTGCACAACTTTTGCCATTGACTAAACATAAGCATTACATGTAACAGGGGGCAATTCTGAACTAAAACAAGTCAATATTGCAGCGTAAAATCAAAAAAGGCATACGTCAAATTTTTTGAGGAATTGATATTAAACCACCCATCACGTGAATAAACCACACATCACATTTTTTTGACGAATGGGTATTTGACCACCAATCACGTGACTAAATAACACATTAGATTTTTTGACGAATGGGTATTAGACCACCAATAACGTGAATAAACCACACATTACATCTTTTGACGAATGGATACTAGACCACTAATCACGTGAATAAATTTCCGAGAGCGAGTAACACTCAAAAAGCAGCCTGAAATTTCAAAACTTAAGAAAAAGGAGCAGTAAACCAGCAACACGGAGACCATCTGATGCCCGCTGCGGCACCAAGAGGGCGTGGAGAAAGTCTTGTGTCGGCACCGCGAAAGTCCACCAGCGAGTATACCAATTCTTTATACCTGCGGCTCATTACCTCTCGCATAATTCAGGGCTCAAATTCAAGGATAAACCATCCTGTAATATGAGAAAACTTTCACGCTTTGACAAACGAGTATTCAGAATGACCGACGGGAATTCGAAGTCCTTTAATAAATGCAGTTATGGAGTACGATTATATTTAAATATGTAGAACAATCAGAGAGATTCTGAGTCAGTTTTGCAATTTAGCTAAGATTCAAAACAATAACAATACTGTGTGTTCGAACTTGCGCGTATTTCAACCGACGCAAGGTAACATGAGTGAAATTTTTAGCAATTCTTAGACGTGGCAAATTATGATGAACTGTTACAATTGGGAAACTTACAATTACAGTTGGGAAACAGAGACCAAAACTTTGACAGAGCTTAATTCATTTTACACTCTTGAAATTGTGCACAAATATATTACGAATCATAATTGACCAAGAACACGTTACAGATTATAAGACAAATTGGTTTTTAGGACCAAATTCAGGAGTACCATGAACACAGCCATTTGATATATTTGAAATCGTAGTTAACATAGAACCGTTTAGCCTAGTATGTACAATTAGAGGCCTGAATAATACAAAGTTTTTCGCCTCAAATTAAGGAAACATCAATTCTGCACATAAATCATCGCAGCACTCAGAGGAAACAATTGATCTGATAATTCAACAACTAACTTGATTAGCCTGCACACTAAAGCAATCTTGGTTACACAGCTCTACAAGCAACCCTCGGAGAGCTTGCCAACACAATTCCGTATTCATTTAGAACTTTTTTTTCCTCAGCCAAGCACAAATGGCTCCATATCTCCAAAGAAATATTTCTGCTTCAGTCCGGCCACAATGCTGAGAGTCATACAATCAAAAATAAGAGCGCAGTTCTCACGAGAGCAGTTCTTTATCAGTGATGTGGACGAGATTAAATCTTTTGGTGGCACCAGCGCCAGAGCTGTTGCTCCAGCATAGCACTGCCGAGATGCTCATTTCAAGCTCAGACGTCTCTCTCGAAAATGAGAAATCTAAATGTTTCCACGGACCTAAAACGGTCAGAGTTGCTCACATTAGGCAGCGCTAAAAGATTTAATCGCTGCCATAAACTGTTGACTCTGCCGGGATTTTGGTTGTGAATAGCAACGATTCTATGTTAGGAGAGATACTTATATGGCGGGCGATTATTGACGGCTGATATCGAGAGCATGTGTACTTCGAAACTGGAACACGATTCGATGGATACTCGAACAAAGGAAAATACCTCGAAATGTAAATGTGGATATCTTTAACAAACTTAACAACTTGAAAGAAAATGTTTAGCATTATAATCATCACAATACTCGCCGACCACAAACTGGCTAGATTTTCCTGAATTCGAAAATAGCTACTTACTGAAGGAACTTCTATAGCTACTCCCAGGAAAAAGCTTGAAACGTCAGTAGTCATGTGTTAACTTACCCTGTGTTGTGTTAGTGTACAATACACAGCTGGAGACAGGATGATACAATAGTGACGCATTCACAATGAGCGTTTTGACAAAAATGTACTGAAAAAGACATTTTGAAAATTGCATTTTAAATGGTCTCCACTACATTTCTTTAGAGATAGATGGTATACCCAGCTTGTAACCTTTCTGAATGACATGCACACCTGCATATGCTGTGTGTGAAAAACACAGCATTATAAGCGTAAAAATGACAGAAATTAAGTGGTGCTTCGTCTTTCCTAAAGCAGTTGTGACAAATAACGGTAATTGGTTCGTGAAAATTTTTAAAAAGGTGAAATACATGCTAATCATTTCAAATTCACCTCATTGAAGGCGATGCAACTTACAGTAAAGATGTTCATTAAGAGTTGTCAAGACACACTTTTTAGGAACATGATCTGGGCCATGCAGCTCTGGAGATAAATTAGGAAACTTGTCGCGTCCCAACCCAAATTCTAAGCTTTAAATATTCAATGGAATATTCATAGTGCCGACACGGCCCATTCACTGGTGGGCATGAGGGCCTCTGACAGCATCCAAGGAGACGAGAATTTCTTTCCATATTGAGCGGGAAAAATAAAATTTCAAATTATATAAGTAAAATGGGATTAGAACGCCTCTGATATGACTTCTTAAAGCTCATTGTTGAATGCGTTCAACATCTGAATTGTTTAGCGATGCTACAAAATTTTAAATAGGTTATAGAACGAGGTTAGACGCTCCAAATGAACCTTGGAACAATGTTAAAATGGAAGCTCTGACATTGTAAATTCTGTTGTCATCCAGTCATCTACGTAGAATTTCTTAAAACGATTTCTGAATAAGAATAAGGCAAGGATAGCGAAATTAAGTTTTATACCATGACTTACATAGCAGGATTTTCAATTTCGTCTGCTATAAAAGAATTACTTCTGTGGCAATTAAATTATCATGGAAATAGTTAACAACTGAAATTTCATCGTTCATAGACAAAATTGCAATGGAATGAACTGTTCAACGAGAAGATTTAAGCGACGATAAACGAAGATGGCGCTACTCCGTAAAGAGACAGCCGAGTATCACTGTTCCCGAAGCGAATTTTTTTGCACGTTTACGAGATTGCTCTCTACAAAGTAGACTTCTGTTAAGGAAGTTTGCACAAAAAACTGAATATGGGCAGTCAGTATCTGTACGTAATAATCTACGAGAAATGCGCTGAAAAACTTTATTTCGTAACACAGAGTCACTCATGAGCAGGTTTTTTTCAAAAACAAACAGGAAAAATGAGAGAAACAGTCCTCCTATTTTGAACGAAATTTTTTGAGTTGCAATTTCAAGTAACTTGAGAATGGCTAAAATCCACTCCTTTGGATCCGTAAATTCAGTATTGCCATCAAAAAAATAACGAAAATTACATTAATAATCGAAAGGTCTAAATTGGATCAATTTCATTCAAGCGTGATCGTCAGCACACCTACAGTCAGCTTGTATTAAGAAAATACTTGTGAAAAATACATACGACCTTAATGCATTTCTACATTTGTTGCTCTATTTCAGTTCTTTCTGTGATTCGTACTTCTGCCGTGTTGTGTTAGAACTTGCTTTTTATAAATATGTTACGGACGACCTTGACTGCTATCGCTACAGAAAATTTACCGATCAAAAGAGAAACGCAAAACTTGCATCCGCTTCACGAGGGCCAGGTAAAATCCTAACGCTAAAAGCAAAACTACGAAAGGTCAATAGTCTGAAAGAACCGCAAGCAATATTTGCGTTGGAATTGACAAGGACACTCGGAGTAAACACAGAATATTTGCCCATCCTGCACGAGTGGAGTTGCTTTTACGGAAGGCCGCCTCTCCTGAAATTTATCGAGGGGATACCTTAAACTTTCTCGTGACTGCACGAGAGGCAAATGTGCGTACAAGGTTGACGATGGGCCGAACAGATGTTGAGAAGTGCGGACTGACACGCAGCAGCGTGTGACGGTTCCCATGCCACGCTACGGCTGATGGTCCAAAGACGGCCATAGAAAGGGACAGGGTACGTACGTCCGTCAGCTGCTGCAATGACATGACGGAGAACCTCAATGACGCCCAGTGGCATCAAAACTGGAAAAAAATGCAGCAGAGCCGCAGCTTGCATACAAGCCTAGGAGCTTCTCCCGCACCTTATGGTAGGGAACTCGTGGCTCGTGGATGGACGAAAATGCTCGTGGACGGGCGAAAATATCGTGTTGAGGACGTCGAAACATTTATTGCAGTTCGTCGAAGTTAATCGAACCTTCTGATACAAACGTTCGAAATATTGTTCATCTACACCAACTGCTTTAGGTGACAGAATGCCAGGACACGTACAGACCATAATGTAAACATCAGCAAGAGGCGCATTAGTGTACGTCTAAATACATCTTCTGTACACGATAGTCTTGAAATTGCATCAAACAATTTATTACGATCTTTTATGGCAGTTTTATCTCATGGTTATACGCGGGAAACTAAGATTGCACGCTTCGGCTAAGCTATATTCAATAGTAGTTACGATAACAATGATGGTCGTAACAGTAATATTAATAATAATAATAGTCACAAATTACTGCAGTCTGAAAATGCCATTTCGTCCTTTCGGTGGAAAATGCGTTTGAAAAATCACAAATCAAGTCTTGGTCCAGAAATACAGGAAACTGCAAGTGCAATCGATATAAACGTTTTCCAGGTCACACCGGCACTCGTTCCGTACCTCAGAAAATGCACGGTCGTAAATGACAGGAACGCGGAACTGAGGAGAATTGAAGATTGTCTCTCCCAGCGTACTCACTCTGGCGGTGAAAAATACACGTGTGAAATAAAATAGAAATTACATGAATAATTAAAAGACGATTCACGAGGATGATGTCCGAAGAAGTTATGAGATAGGAACAAGAACGTAAATGACAGGAACGCGGAATTGATGAGACACGCCAGCTGCTGGAGAGCTAGCGAAGGGACAGTCATGCCCTGGGAAGACAAGTTCCTGCCTCTCGGCCATTTAGTATTCCCGTCGTCTTCACGAATTCGCTAGGGACAAGAATATTGACAGCTGGTGGGTGGGAGTGGTGGGCCGTGCAGATAAGAGGAAGAGAGACACTCGCAACGAAGATAAGAAATCGTGAATCCTAAACAGATGTTCACTCTGCTTATTTCACAGATTCACTAAAAATTTTAAAGCGAAGAAAATGCTAATAAAATTTAGCGTTTTTTATACAAAAAACAAAAATTGAAAACGTTTCATGTTGTGTTGTAAATCCCCTTATACGTAAATAGAAGAAGCAAGAAATGGATCAATTTACTTGAGACAAACATGCAAGGACTTGGACTAGTGCACTAGTAATATGTACAATGAACGAAGCTTGATAAGACAATAAATTTTTCTTTCATAATGTACGACTGTTGAAGCAATTGTGAGTGCAAAGTTTACATGATGAAACGTAATGCATACGAGGGAAATTTTCTGCTTGGAATCGAGGGAAAATTTGTAAACTGCTATCGTTCGTAAATATTAATCCAAAAGCAAGTACCCATTCACAGAATTATAGATGAAGCTGTTGATTCATTATAGTCTAAACATCCGCATGAGAAAATAAAATGGGATCTAGCTCATACGCCACAAGAGAACAGGATAGTATGCCCAGGTTTTATATCTAAGCTGTAGTTAAGTAGCTGAGATGGCAGCGCCGTTCCTTACGAATTTGGACTTTCAAAAAGTGGAGGGTGCGGAAAAACTTATCAATTCTGAAAAAAACACAAGAACAAGCTCGGCAGTCGCATTCTATGGCAAGACATAACACGGATTGAAAAAATCGCAACACCTGGAGGCAAGTGGCATTAATTAGACGAGTGAGACGGCGGCATTATCATGTTCTATAGTCCGGTAGCGGTGAGGCGATACCTCTTATGTATGCTCTGAGATGGCATCGATTGTCTCATCATTAATTATTTACGAGAAAGACCCTCAGCTAAATAGCAATATGCAAGATTCAGGAGTTCGGCATGAATATTCAAAGATAAGATTTACAGACTGCATTTTTTAATACAGACATATCTCACGGCTCGCATGCTCGGGTATCAAACAATCGAATCATGCCAGTGTATATCAAGTTACTGAGCAACTGAAGTCTGGTTTTTGTTGCACCACTCGAGCTTCTCAAGTCTTGCATCCTCGAGAGAGGTTTCAGCAAGAGAAATTTAGATGGAATTTAGTGCTCAGAAGTTGTTTTTCTATAGCATGATATTTTAGTACAGCAGAAAAGAATGACGGAAATTGAAATTTTCATGCAAGGCTGGCCAAATGATTGTACGCACTTGCTCCAAAAGTGTTATTAACAACTCTTGTTTATACTAACTAGAGCTTATGAGGGATAATGTCATGTGTCCAGAAAACAATGCGCATAAATAAAAACAGATGGGGTTATCTTTATTTGACGGGATGATTAGAAATTAACATTTACTCGTGCTTTTTTTCCGAGAAGTACAGGTGAACGTTTTGGCGGGTAGAGTAAAAATAACAAGACTTCTCCACTTGTCAACGTCCTCTAAATCTCCAAGAAATAAACTACTGACATAAAGAACGCATAAATGTGAAGGTAGCCACACTCCTCTCAGATAAGATTAATGTAAAGTTCAGGCTCGAGAGTTAAACCGCGTAAGAAGCCGTTTTAAGAATTTGAGATGGTTGACAAGTGGAACAATCTCAGAATCTGAGATGGTTGACAGGTGGAACAATCTCAAGAATCTGAACAATCTCAAGAATCTGGTCGCCCATCAGAAAACTTACGCTCACCTAGCATTACAGCTACGCTCACCTCTACCTGTTTCCACTAGAGCGCTACAAAATTTCCATTGGACAACACGTGGAGAAACGAAACGTTTCTTGCTTGAAGCGCTTATTGTTATGTTCAGAGTCATCATATATATCTACACGGCACACTCCGACCCAAGCCACTGTTGATTGTAATACTGTTCCACGTTCAACTCCAAGGACATAAAATAAATACGTATAACCGTAAATTAGCAACGTGTGTGTATTGTGCCTGAAGTATAAGTAAATTAAAATATTTTGCCCACATGACCGTCCATCACGTAGACTCGCGGCCATTTTCAACTCACCCTAAAATATTTTTCAGCAGAGATTTTCCTGCCCTATGATGAAATGAATTTCCGGTCCTGTAGCTTTTAAAATGTGAGTAGCTAGAATAAAAATAACATAGTGTGCGAAGCATACAAAAATGCAATATCACCCTACAAAATGCGCGTTACTCTCTCCGGGATATTGAATTCTGAAACGAAAATAATCGCAAGAAAGTATGAGATCTACCGACACTCATTCATTCGTGCCTGACTATTTTAAGCACAGAACGACATTTTTAAATACAGAGAACGATATTTCACTTCACGCTAACACAGGAGTTGGAGTCTTTCGTACTCTAAAAAATAGAATAATTTCAAATTATCAGATGCCACTCGGTGGAACCCAATGGTAAACACAAGTAACCTTCATTAGTGCGGGCACAGAATAATTTGAGATGCGAAAAGATAAGCCCAAACCGCAGCAGCGGACGGCCGTTTTGCCTATAATTTTTGGTACGATTTGAGAACCGGGATCGGTGACGGAGGTTTCTGCATGCACGCAAGCAACGACGTTCATACGTGATGTGCTATGTTGTTTGTGCAAATGACGAGCTCCGAGTTGTTTGTACAAATGACGAGCTCCGAGTTGTTTGTACAAATGACGAGCTCCGAGTTGTTTGTACAAATGACGAGCTCCGAGTTGTTTGTTCAAATGACGAGCTCCGAGTTGTTTGTAAAAATGACGAGCTTCGAGTTGTTTGTAAAAATGACGAGCTCCATTATAGAGGAAGTTGGGATAATCTGCGCCGGCTGCAGCCAAGCTAGGCGGAGGCTTTCACTGAAATGAGGGCAATCAGCCGCCGCTACTTTAGCTAAGAAGCGACCGTGACAGTCCTACTCGCATGACGCCTATACAGGAGCTCATGACGCCTATACAGGAGCTCATGACGACTATACAGGAGCTCATGACGCATATACAGGAGCTCATGACGCCTATACAAGAGCTCATGACGCCTATACAGGAGCTCATGACGCCTATACAGGAGCTCATGGCGCCTATACAGGAGCTCATGGCGCCTATACAGGAGCTCATGACGCCTACACAGGAGCTCATGACGCCTATACAGGAGCTCATGACGCCTAAACAGGAGCTCATGACGCCCATACAGGAGCTCATGACGCCTATACAGGAGCTCATGGCGCCTATACAGGAGCTCATGACGCCTATACAGGAGCTCATGACGCCTACACAGGAACCCAACGGTGAACCAGGGCTGCCGATTGACCTATTTTCCAACCAAAATTGTCCAATTTGTTTTTTTTAGGCCAATTAAATATAATTCAGCGTTTATCAGCTCAGAATTCTCGAATTTAGCTTTTTTTCTAATAAATCACGAATAAATTTAAGACTTATTACCATAAAAAAAAATTAATCAATCTTGCCATTAAGACTCACATTGACAAGTGCTTTCAGCAGGGCAAGTGAGGAGGTTCAGGAAATGCTCGAGGCTTACAATAATTGAATACAGATCGAGCTTGCATGAGGCTGTACGCCACGGTAGTGTAAACAAGGTAGGATCATTTCTATGGGAGAAACTACACCCCCTCTTGTTCGGCTAGCCAATAGAAAAGCTTTATTTCAAACAAACTTTATGACGTCACCAAAACGCAATGACGTTAGGCCAATGGTGGAGCCAGATTTGGGGGTAGCAGTGCTACCAGATGCAATATGAGCGGTGCAATTGGTTTGTTGCCGTGACGTCAGCAAACCACACCGTCAACCAAAATAAGACTGGTTTGAATCTACCTTGTTTCCTCTGCCGTGCTGTATACCGTATGTCCCACAAAATCCGAACAGAGTATTTATTTTCCCGTATCAGTTTAACCATCATAAGAATTCCATTAGCATTTAATTTCTAGCTAAATTATCCTTCAAAATTAACCTACAGAAAAGGTATTACTCATTATGATGGCATTACTGATGCCGGAAAAAAAATACTCGGTTCGAGTTTTTATGGGACATACTGTACACTAGCATCGGACCTCTACGCAGCAGATGTTAGCTCTCGTTATAGTGTAAGTCAAGAGGAAAAGACGAGAGGAAAAGCTCCCGTGATTGTAGAAGTATGATATTGCAGGCAATATCATTGTTTGGGTGAGCACACGAGAATACCGTGACTATGTTATTATGTTCTCATGTTCAACATCACTGAGTGAGCGAGCAATCAAGATTATGTTAGCTATGTTGGTACGTTGAAGTAACTCTTCTTTGATTGGATGTAACTCGGGCAATCTGCTCTTGAAATTCGTTTTGGATGATGCTTGTTTATCTGAATTTATCCAACAAGCGTTTCTCGAACTACAAGCAAGTATCAAACCTTGTAAAGAAGTTACTTAAAATCTCTTCTGCCAATAAATTTTTCGATACGAGAACTGAAGAAATGCCTTTGTTAATATTACTATCGCTAAGATCGAGAGGTTGTGAGTCGTGATACCACATGGAAAGACCCCTATGAAACGCAGTTTCTTCATAGCCCCACAACCCTCATAAAAGAAAAAAACTGCTGAGGAGAAATAATGTCCGTTGACATTTACCAAAGTCAAGGCTGAAATGGTAACCGTTAAAAACACGAGTCGGTGTCAAAGTAAATTTTAATGACCTACATGAATACAAGCAAAATCCAGAAATGCATAGCGACTAAGAGAACGTAAATTTCGAACAATGCTTTTCGTAGATAAATGACAGGAGCTGTAACGAGTCAGGATGTTCTGAAGAGAGCACGCGCGCGTAAAAGTTAAGCCAATTTTTCTTTCGCCGAGAGCATGATTTCTTAGAACGAAAACAAAGCGCCGCCTCCGCCAACATCAGTTGGACATGTGAAAAATTGAACTTGAATTTCTTCCTGCTCAAACTGACACAACAGAAATAAATTCTGTGCGTATTGAGCACGCACAAGCGAACAAAAATTGTGCAACATAGTGCCCAAAAACATGAACGTAACAGAGATAATCTGAAAAAAATCGCTTTGTTTGGTCACAAAAATATAATACTCTTATAGCAGAATGTAAATCATTGACAAATCTAATAGTAAATATCCGTTCTAAAAATCGGACATTACCTTCGCACTCACCTAACATTTACGAATGAAAAACGTAGCGCGGCGATGAACTACAGTTCAAGTACCACAAGAAAGAGACTCAGGGCGACAAAAATGATCAAATAAAGTAAAAAAAAACACAACTGTAAAAAAAGTTCTTGTTCTCAGATGATACGACCAATAGACAGTTGCACAAAATGGGAGAATCCTAGAATATTCGAACTAAAATAAAAAAATACAGACTCTGATTACTTTCAAGTGCAGTGTCCATCGACTAATTAATGCATCGCTATTTCCTGGACGACAAGCTGAATTTTTGAGAAACAACAAACACGGAGCAAAGTAAAAAAAACGGAGGGCTGAGTTGAATGCAATTTGGCTCTCGGGTGCAGTTCTCTTGACGCAAAAACTCGACGTCATCTTGGTCGGCTTGCGGCAAAACAAAAAACAGAAGTCAATGAATGCTCAAGCATATAATCGAGTGGTCAGTGGTCAACGCAAAGAAATATAATAAAACTTGCTCCGCCAATGCTTCACAGCGCACGCACCTGAACGGAGTGCCACAAAATACTTCACAGCGCACGCACAGGAACGGAGTGCCACAAAATACTTCACAGCGCACGCACCGGAACGGAGTGCCACAAAATACTTCACAGCGCACGCACAGGAACGGAGTGCCACAAAATACTTCACAGCGCACGCACAGAAACGGAGTGCCACAAAATACTTCACAGCGCACGCACAGAAACGGAGTGCCACAAAATACTTCACAGCGCACGCACAGAAACGGAGTGCCACAAAATACTTCACAGCGCAAGCGCTGGAACGCAGCATGGCAGGCTCCAGCAACGCTCGACAGCGCAGGCACTGGAACGGGTAAATTATTCCAGGCGGTTGGCAGGTTGTGTGGCGGACGCGCTGGGACGGAGCACCCGAGGGGAGCGCGAAGTGTTGGCGACGGGCCAGGCAGCGCTGAGGCAGGGTGGGGGATCTGGGCCTGGAGTGTCGAGAGGGAATGATGGGACGAACAGAGGGGAAAAAGGAATGAAGAAATACGCAGAGGAAAAGAAGGAATTGACGAGAGAGAATAACGAGACACGCAGAGGGAAAGAAGGAATTGACGAGAGGGAATAACGAGACACGCAGAGGGGAAGAAGGAATTAACTGAGGGACAAAAGAATACACACACAATCAGGAGATGAATGGAAAGAATTAAGAAATGTACACAACTACAGCAAGGGTGATGCAAAAATAGGTCTGGTAACAAATACACAAATAGAGGAATTAACTGAAAAACATGAAGAAAGGATAGCTTACGATGATGAAAGGATGCGTAGAGCGAACGTTGAGTGAACAAAAGAGGAGGACAAGTTATCAAAGGTAACCGCCAGAGAAGAGCACGATGGGGAAGAAGCCATTGCGACGGGGGACAGGTTCCTCTCAACAAATATGTAGAATATTGACGGGCAGGCTGAGCGAAAGAGGTCTTAAATGATGAACAATCTATTTAAGGGGAAAGAATAATGAATAGAGAGGGAAACCATGGGGAGGAAAAGAAGAAAAAATCATGTCATGATGCGAGATGAAAAATAATAATAAATATTTATATACATATACAGATACATACATGTACATATATATTTGTGAAAGCATATTAGATTTTGCAATTAAAAGAAATGAACGCATTATTAACGAAACAAAATACCTCATAACTAATTTGAAAAACGAAAATACAGAATATTCCTGTCCGACCTTTGAAATTAACAAGTGACGCCGCAACGTTCAATGAAAATAAATAGATTATCAGAACAACCTAGGATCACAATAGAGGTGATGCACCGATTAGCTCTCTATCGTTACCCCGATTAGAATAGAGACGCACGATCAGCCCTCCGTTTATCACAAATGGAAAGACACCAGAAAATCAAGGATTCGATTGACTAGAAATCTGGAAAAACCGGCGATATTTCGGGAGGATGGAGAGGGAGGAGGTAGATTCCCTCGTAGACTTCCCTCTAGAGGGGATGACTCACCAGAGGGCAGACGTCACACGGCGTCCCCTCGCCGCAAATATCAACGAAGCCCTCACTGGCCAGGTGATTGTGACCGGCATTTCATTCAAGACGCTGGCATGTCAAAGAAACTTGATTGCTGGCAACCAATTCGCCCGTAATGACGCGGTCACAAGTAGGCTTGAAGGCCGGAGTAGTCTAAGGAACGAGAAGGTCATGTCAAAACGGTTGCGTCAAAGAATGATGGTGAAAGCCAGCAAAACATAAAAAATGCTCTGCAAATGTCAAGTGTTTTGGAGTGAAAGGATTAATAATGACAGATGACTGACATACTTAATAACAACAGATGACATGCTAACTTTCTGTCTGCAATATTTCATCTCCATTATTTAAAATTAAATGTTTCTCAAGTTTTTATAATTAGATCTAGCGAAATATTTTGCTATTTCTATACCTTGTTTATCGGTATCATTTAAATAGTCTGGTACACTAACGGCTTTCAGTCTGGCAATTACCTGAGTTACGTTCACTCTTTGCTTAACATCTCATCAATACCAGCGTTCCCTGAAATGAAGTTAACGGATAACAACATACCTTTACTTAGAAAGAAAGAAATGTATCTCTCCAACGTGGAACGACTGTAAAATTCGTAATTCAGGATTGTATTTTGCTATTAAACAGTTACATAGGCATGGAGGTACAGTTCTGTTAGATAGGTTTTCGATATCGGTCAAGTCAAGAAATATACGCAAAATACGACGAGAGCATAAGTGACGATTAAAGGGCGGACATTTAAGCCACAATCCCAGTCGACCACGAATCATCAGTAGAAAGGTCGACGCAAAGGAGTGTAAAACGAAGAGATCCGCTGGTGTCCTGGCTACACGCAAAAGAATGTAAAACGAAGAGATACGCTGGTATCCTGGCTACACGCAAAGGAGTGTAAAACGAAGAGATCCGCTGGTATCCTGGCTACACGCAAAGGAGTGTAAAACTGTTGTGGTCTAGTAAAATAAATAAAACGAGGATTTCTTGAGAACCGAGGATGCGAAATAAAAGCAGAGCGGCTACACAACAGAACTGCGCAAACGAGGGCTTGCGTGGGGGCGTCACGAGGGTGTGAGGGAAAGCGAGGGTGGCAATTACACCAGAGGACACAGTGAGGGTAACGGCTCGCTCAAGTGAGGGTAACTTAGCTGCGAGGGCCGCCCGAAATTAGGCTCCAGTCACACACACACACACATGCACACACACGCACGCTCGCACGCATGCACACACACAAACAATGACAAGGACACACACAATGACCAGGACGCACACAATGACCAGGACACACACAATGACCAGGACACAGTCACACACACAATGACCAGCACACACACACAATGACCAGGACACAGTCACACACATACACGCACATACACGCACACATACACACACATCGTCTCTCTTACGTCCAGTGAGCGGCTGAGGTCTAGCTCAAGATTCACATATACAGCAGATTCTCATATTGCGTCGCTCTATTCAACCTCTAAAATAACGGGGAATACTACATTCCTTGATTTACTTGGTTAAACCTCTAACTTTAAAAACATTCATACAAATTACGTAAAGTTACCGTGTCTCGCAATGCAAGTAAGCGCATTCAGATTTTTCTCAAATACAAATTCAGGTTAGCTCTCACATGTATATGGTCTCACGGGGACATCTTAGTTCGTTAACAACTCCTGAACTTATTCATTACGCCCTCTGAAAATTTGGATATCTTTCGTTTGTTACTTCTCGATTATTCCCTTATGCAGGGCGTTCTGAAAATTAACTTACTCTTTGACTGCCCAGCGCTCATGTATTTTGCTTTGATGTAGGTGTTTATTGAAAGAAAAACATCAAATTTAATAAAATTGCGTGCTCTATAATTAAACTTGGTAGCACCTGAAACAAAACAAAAAATGATCGAGCAATCGTCAGTCAAAGGCAGAGTACGCTTTTTGGGACACCCTGCAATAGAAGAACGCGCTCTTACACGAAAGAGTTGTTCGAATTTCCTAAGAGGACGAGTAAGTGCAGTGATAATTTGGTAGCTCAAAAGTTAGCTCCAATACGGAGAGAAAGAAAGAAAAAAGAAAGAAAAAATGAAAGAAAAAATAAAAAAGAAAGAGAGAAAAAAGAAAAAAAGAAAGGAAGAAAGAAAGGAAGAAAGGAAGAAAGGGAGAATGAAAGAAAGAAAGAAAAACGAAAAAGAAAGATAGAAAGAGAGAACGAAGGAGATAAAGAAAGAAAAAACGGAAGAAAGAAAGAAAGAGAGAAAGGAAGAAAAAGAGATAAAGAAAGAAAGAAAGAGAGAGAGAAAGGAAAAGAGAAAGAGAGAAATATAGAAAGACAAACCGTTCATTTCCCAAAAAGTTGCTACATGCAATGCAAAACAAGCCATTGGATTTAAGAAGGTTGTGACCCCAATGCAGGACGAGATCAGGGTTCCTTGGAGCTCGACGCCAGGTTAGGGGCCTTGCAAGGTTGAGTTCCTGAGAGGGGTCGGGGGCAATTACATATCAGGGTCAAAATATTGATTATCGAGTCTATAATACACGACCGAATGAGGCCTAGGCGACCGCTGGCCGTCATATGTCTGTGGCGCTGCGCTAGTTTGGTGCTCCCTTGCAGTTACTCAGGGACAACCTTAATATTTTGGCAAAAAAGGCTTAAAAAGGCAAATATTTTCACATTTTCACCACAAAAACAAATATTTTTACAACTTTTTCATCATAATAAACAAATAATGTTAGACCTTTCAGAATATAAGGTGGATAAAACTTGTTCATCACTTATGAACACGCAATTTCAACGCTGTTGTATGAGATTGTTTACAACGATAGAAAAAGGAAAACCAAGTAGAAATACAACTCGTATTTTTCTGCGATACACTATGTAGGTAGCCAAACTATGTTAAGTAATCACATGATGCCTAAACATTGCATTTTTAGTCATAAACGTACACTTCCTACCATGGTTAGTCAGTACCACATATGTATCTTTATGAGTCCACTCCGCAAAAGTCTGCAAAATAAGCAGCATATTGCTCTGTGTGATATTTTTGTTCACTGCCAGAGACTAGACGACTCTCCTCTCACGCTCTTCAATTAACTCCGTCAAACTTTAAGCCTCTCCTACCGCAGCACCCTTGATATTTACTGTTACTCTCCTTCCTGAAATTTTGCTCGGCACACAACGGCCAAAATGCCGGATATCTCACACAAACTTCGCTACTCATCACTCCCCATCTGCTCTTCAGCCCTTCCCCTACTTTTATTCAACGCTCATAGAACTCTTCTTCAACGCTCTCCACGTCCCTCTTCAACGCTCTCCACGTTCCTCGTCAACGCTCTCCCCGTTCCTCTTCAACGCTCTCCACGTTCCTCTTAAAACGCTCTCCACGTTCCTCTTCAACGCTCTCCACGTTCCTCTTAAAACGCTCTCCAAGTTCCTCTTCAACGCTCTCCACGTTCCTCTTAAAACGCTCTCCAAGTTCCTCTTCAACGCTTTCCACGTTACTCTTCAACGCTCTCCACGTTCCTCTTCAACGCTTTCCACGTTCCTCTTCAACGTGCAATGTCTCGCGTCCCTATCTCCCACCTTGTGCCCAATCTCTTCCATCCTTCCACGTCAGCGATGCTCGTTAGACAAAATGCGAAACATCTTGCGCATCACAAACTTTCAAACCTACTTAGCGATCATTTCTCAAGTATTCGTGTTTCTTGATCACCTGATCCTTTAGCCGTTATTATCATAAATTCTTCATTTTTCCTACTGTGCGATTACATTAACCATTCTGTAACATCTCTCGGAATCAATGTTGAATAGAGAGATTGGTTCAGCTCATATTTTGGCTGTTATCCTTTCTAACAAGTGCAGGACGTTAACCAAAAACTGAAAGGCTCACTTATCCTACAATGTCACACACACAAACCGCAAAAGGAACGCCACAGAAATCTGCCTTAAGCTCCCATTACCGCAAACCGGTCGTCTACCTTTTTGGGTCTAACTCGGACCGAAAAAAACACAGCAATCGCGTGAGGCATTCATGAATTTTAACTAGCGAAAAAAAGAATTGGCAAAGAAATCTTTTTGAAAGAGCGAGTTAGTCTCCCAACTCTCGATTCGATGATTAAAACATCAATTTGCGTATCAAAAACGCAGACCGAAAATATCAGTTCATCATGAGAACACAGTGCGCATAAAAAGAGACCTCGCAATGAATTGCACCACTCATTATCCTACAGCCAAGAAATTTAATAAAGCGTACACTCGCTCACGAGGAACAAAGCGCCGTTACAACGGTCGATTGCACGGCCTCACGACCAGTAACCAACCGTATGAGAATAACAATAAATTGAAGAGGCGACAGTACGGCGTCTCCGCTCAGCGATGGAAGAGTCATTCCATAAATTTGGAAGCCGGACAAAACTTCAGTGCTTCGTATGATAGCGACGTATAAAAACGTCAGCGGAAGCACCATTGTAGAGGGGACCCAAAACGCTCCCTCGGCCAGGGCTGTCCCCTCATGTCTGCTTGACCGTCTTCGTATGTAACGAAGTGAAAGAAAACATGAAATTGAATTTTGTCTCATCTCCACCTACGAATTATTTCGTCAAATGTCCTCCACCTACGTTCAAATTTGTCAAACATCCTCCACCTACGCATAATTTTGTCAAATATCTTTCACCTACGTACAAGTTTTGTCAAATATCCTCCACCTACGCACAATTTTGTCAAATAATTCCGCTCTTTAAAGCCGATGAAAAAGCATCGGCTTTTAAAAGTTTAAAATATCGAGTCTAGAGAGTAGTATATTGACGTCGTAAGACAGAACGTAATGCGAGAAATGGTCCATCGCTACAAAGAAACATATAGTTCAGTTGCTAGTTCCTACACGTGGACATTCATAAGACATCTATTGCAATTCCCAGCCTCCAGGCCTTCCACCCTTACTTACAAGTCCACCCTAAATTAAACGAACTCGTCCAAGCACTTTAAAAGCCCTTGTATGGACTACCCAGTCTAACTTTTTCGCGCCTGCATGAATGTTTTTCGCCGCCTAAGCGATTTAATCGCTTAAATTGCTAAGGCGGCGAAAAAGTTAGACTGGGTACTGGACGCCATTGAGGTTCTCTTAAAAACTTTCAAAATGGAATTATCAAACTTAAAGTAATTGTGGTTTATGATACATAAATTTTTTCGGTCATTGTAGCTGCAAAAATTCAATTGCAATGAAATAATATATAATTAAGAATCATTGTAGGTAAGCAACTCATTAATTTACGTT
This sequence comes from Platorchestia sp. MABIK, assembly GCA_014220935.1. Taxonomy (NCBI): domain Eukaryota; kingdom Metazoa; phylum Arthropoda; class Malacostraca; order Amphipoda; family Talitridae; genus Platorchestia; species Platorchestia sp. MABIK. The sequence continues at coordinate 46,324 of JACJUY010000190.1, read as the reverse complement.
TAAGCTGATCTGAATGCAATAAAACTAACACTGATTTCAAGATACATTCAAAACGCTGAACTTTCTTCATCCTCTCCGAGCATGCAGTATAGCGTCTCGGGAAAATAAGCACAGACATTCAGTTTTTAAAACTTTGTATTTCCTAAAGAAAGTCAAATTTACCCATACCTACTTCCATGCCAAGTCTGCTCATGTAATCAGTCGAGGGGTGAGGCCCAATCCAGCTCAGTTGCATAAATGTAAATGATTTATTCCATATTTACTTTTTCCTAAATCCCTTGGAATACGAATGAGAGCATGTTGCTCTGATAAGTGTGCCAACACGAAGCATACAACAGCAATTTTTTATGCATTTAAACAAAAACAAGTATCACAATAAAAAATATTTTTTCACTAAATTTAACACACGATGTACAATCGTATTAATTCATCACTTTACTTTACTTAGAGAATTTACCTCCAGCGAACTTATATTTACTTATCTGCCACACTAAGCAGAAAAGGGTTAAACCAAGCAGTGCATGAGAACAGCTTTAGAATAATAAGCCCCATCACCAAAAGCAGCAGGACAGCAACGTTCCAGCAGCAGCAGGCTGCGAACGTGACTCTTCCAGATAGGACCTGCTTGACATAAAAGAGGAGTCACTTAAGAAGCAACTCTGAGAGCAAGGTAATCGATAGCTCAAGCGATAGCGATAGCTACTCCATCGATCTCAGGACACTCGGAGAAGCCTGCATGTGCAAGTTAGTACGAAACTTTTGTGCGCAGAGAGCCTGAGCTGGCGTCCACGCGTAGAAGTTAGGCGTAATTTGCAGACTCGAATGTGGACGACTCAGAGTCGTAGGTTCGACTGTGATCCTTGTTCCAAAGGCAATCGTAATTCAAGTTCACAGCAATTAAATCTATACTATAATAAGAGCCGCGTCCGTCTGTCTGTCCAAAGCCAGCAAAAGTGTGTGATGAGCGTATCTGTGATACAAGCTTAGAAAATAAGTAAGTGTGTTAGTGATTTGTCGAACATTATTATACATTTTTGACGGGCCGTGTGCACTCGGCCTCATCAACTCTCGAGAGATTGAATTTTTATTTTATTTCTTACGGCCTTTCCTTTATTTCGCCTTCTTTCTAATTTCAAATAAAAGGGGGTGGACTAGTATTAATAAAAAAAATGAAGATCGTATAAATGATTTATTTCCTTTGAATCTGGAGGTGTGCGTATTTTTCAAAAGAAGCGTTACGACAGTAGGAAAGGCGTCTCAGTTCTCTCGCTCCTAGATCTAATAAATTAGTACTCCAGAATGTAGACCTAGATGCACCGGAAAACCGAAGAGAAAAAAAACCTGTTCACGTTTCACATTAGCTGAGCAACGCCCCTTTTGCCTGGAAAAAGATGTTACCACACGTCGTCGATGCTTCAACTACATAATAGTCTCATAGGGACAAATGAAAAAAATTGTCAGACAAATTAAAACTGGAACGATCCACATTTGAATCACGAAGTTTATTGTCTGTAAAATTAATGCTGGAACGATCCACTACTGAAAAACAGCGTGTACGATAAAACACAACACAACTGCGCGAAAGTGTCAAATTCCGTGTATACAATTCCCAAAGCAAGGAAAAAAATGAACATCACCGAGGCGAGCAGTTTTCTGCGTGTCTCCACCACATGACACGCAAAGACGATACTCACAAAGTTTTATAGCGAGGATTATTTGAGCAAAAAAGCTTTTCTAACAGCAAAGATATTGCACAGATGATCTTGAGACCACCACGAGAAATTTGATTATCCCGCGAATTTGAGCTGTCCTACAATGCACGACAGAGCCCAAACTCTGAGCGGCGATTCAAAAATAAAGCAATACAAGACGAACAGGGCAAACACACCAGCGTCGACAGCGCGCGATGGAACCTCGGTCTGGAGAAGCCGCTCGCCACTCAACAAAGTTGCAATCCGTGAAATGGAGCTCCATCTTGGCTTCATATCTTAAATGAAAATCATATGGCGGGAGCAGGACGTCTAATAAATCAAGGCGATGAAAAACCTCGCACAAATGCACGGATTCTGGGCCGCATGAAACCTTGTTCCGGAGGCTGTCGAATTGTATGAGAGATTATTCCAGGAGACATTAGGGGCCTACTCTTCAAGAAATGTTGTGCTTGCAAATCACATGACTTGCGCCAAATCCTAGATGTTAGTGGCAAATGCAGTTCATCCATGAAATCATTTTTGAAAAAAAAAATACATGAGAAGTTTAAAAGATAAGGTAATGTCATGTAAAAGAAATAATTACTTGAAGAACTTCTATCATGGCGAGCAAGCATTCATGAGAAATACGTAACACTGCAGGAATATCAACACAAACACAACTGAATATCCTCGGAAATCAGTCATTTGAAACTAGAACACGTAAAAATACCCATAGCTTCAGTGATGTTGACGTAACTCAGTACGTAAATATACAGAAAAATCAATTGCGAACGTCAGACGCTGAAGAACATGGTTCGTTAACAATCACTCCGAACAAGACATGTACATCTGCTATAGTTTATGTGTCGAATTAATAAGCTCAAATGGCATAGAACTACAAACTCAAATTTAATCAACAGACTCGAATGGAAATTTAATCTTTTTTTGTGAAATAACATAAATATTCCATTTTCCAACACAACTGACATGGCCTGCAACATTTGGACAGAGGAATAACTTAGCCACGCCACGTACAGCGCGAAAATAAAAACTGTATAACAGCATCGTGCAATGCGCTCAATTTAAACGAGCTGAGATCGCTCTATATTAGCAAGCGCTCTTTTCTTCACACGTTACCGTAGAGAAAATCAGAAGCCCCTGTAGCAAAATTCGCCATCGAAATCTTTTCTACTGCCGGAGGAGCAACGTTTTCCAGAGCAAGTTTTTAACTCGTCTACCGAAACTAGGCAGTACTGGTCACATGTTCAAAACAGGTTTGAGTATTTAATTGATTTGACACTTCGCGACGATTTAAACGTGATTGTTCGCTTATGAGAGAACCATTTGATTTTCAATTAACTGATATTCACAGTTATCAAATACGCTGTGAAACACCGTAGTCTGTTCATCGAAAATATATATAAATAATATGATTTTAATTGTTCCAGAGTAGTATTCACGTTATTTTTCAAGCAGCTCATGGTTCCAATCCCGTTTTAAAATGGTCAACATGTTTTCGTTACAATGATGTTTCGAATAATTTTCATATTTAAAAAAAAACTTTATGCATCACACGTGGCTATTAATAAGTAATCTTAAACGAACAAAAAATAAATGCTGAAAATGTAATTTAAAAATCGCTACATGCCAAATTGCACTACAACCTAAAGAGATTCATGAAAAAACTCTGTCATTTTGTACGAAATTTGAGGAAGCACAAGAAAAAGTCGCTGTGGATAATCCAACGTCCTCACTTGCTCCACAAGATGAGTAAAAAAAGTTCTCCCAATTCACGGAGAAAATACACTCGAAAGTGAATGGTAAGCGGCGCTAGACGTACGTAGCTGACCTATGGAAGCATCATTGTTGAATGAAGTCCAGGCAAAACAGGCATAAAGAAGAGTTTTCTGGAGTCGTCTTGATGGAGCAGCTAGTCGAAAATAGAGTTGTTTGGTCTGAATGATGCGTTATAACTTGAGCTTAAATGGCAGAGCTCAGGGTTCGGAAAATGTCATTTTCAGAGAGGGGCTTTGGTGCAGAACTGTCATTTTATGGAGGTCGTTCTGTCCGTTAGGTATTCGCTCGCATCACCGCTCTCATGGAACTTTGTAAAAAGAAACGCTCAACGAGATTCTCCCTCGAAAGAATTAAGAGAAAATGCTCGGAAGTTGACCTTGGTCACACAAGAAGGGCACACAATGCAGCGATCTCATGTAGGCATTCGTATCACACTATGACCAACTCAACATGAAATCAATTTTACTATGTAGACCTTAACCCCGCAGAAAATTGACGCCTGCTGAGATCCCAGGTCAATGCACACTAACCAAACGTACAGAAATCTGTAAAATCTCATCCCGTTTTTGTTGCGCTCAACTCAGATAAAATTAAAGATTATGTGACTCAAGAATCAATGAGAACATAGAGAAAACGTAATTAGTTCGATTGGCTTTCAGTTATAAGATGGAGGAATATGAACTTCGATTTCATGTTGTAAATAAGTCAAATTTTTTACGTTTAAGTAGAGAGAACATGTAATTGACGGAGAACAATTATTTAACTTTATTATTCAACAACAATTATTGTTTACGTGAAATAACAATTATTGTTGACAAGGAATAACAATTATTGTTGACCAAGAATAACAATTATTCAACAATTATTGTTGACAAGGAACAACAATTATTGTTGACAAGGAATAACAATTATTGTTGACCAAGAATAACAATTATTCAACAAGTATTCTTGACGAGGAATAACAATTATTCAAATATTACTGTTGACTAGGAATAACAATCATTCAACAACTATTGTGACGGGAGAGTCAACGTGCTAAGAGCGTCACAGGCACATGAAAACGAACAACTGTGCGTTACTATTCAAAATCTATAACCAGACAAAGAGATTTTTAAAAAAATGCATTTCCTAAATTTCGTTTCCTCGCGATAAGTTGCAGTTTCATCAACTGTTGGTTTCATTTTCATTGCCGCAATATTTTTGTGCTTCTAAACAAAAGAGGTTTTTTTATTGTACCTAAATTCTAATGGTTTTTAGTGGTTATTAATGGTAACTCAAATGGTAATTTGAATATTAATGGTATCCATGATACCATTCAAATGGGTATGAATAATTGGGAATGTTGCAGACAGGAGATATGTAAATCTATGTATACAGGGTGGCGCATAAGTAACGCACCTTTTTAAAAAATTAATGATAAATAAATTATGAAAGGGATATCGATAGGGTTAATTGCAAACGATAGAGGAACTCTTAAAGTATATTTACATGTCGTATCCTGTGTACAGATACCCAGTGTATATTGCGGTAATAAATCTTTACAACTTACCTTCAAACGGGTGCGTTACTTATGCGCCACCCTGTATATGTACAAATTATTTTAATGGGGATAATACAATAACACTCACACAATACCATGATCTTCATAAAGTAAATACTACACGAATACAGCAAAAAACAACTCACAGTTTTCGTAGAGGGGACCTCTTCACAGCGTCCATGTCGGTTGCAGTATCACCGGTTTTGGAAGAGATTTTACTCACTAATTTTGCTCACTCACTCAAGGCAATTTTGCTCACTCACTCAAAGCGATTTTGCTCACTCTGATGGGTGGACATCTAAGATCATTTCACAATTAAATTTTGATTGCACTCTGTGAACGTTGAAGCAAATCTCTCAGAATAAATAGGCGACGTAGAATCTTGTTAACAAAAGCTGAGTCAAGGAAAGTACCACTTCACATGACTAAATAGCACTGAACTATCAAACGATTAGTTAGATACTAAATTTTGAGGTTATCAAAGTATTTTAAATGGTACGAGACTTTCAAAGTATTTACTTTTGGGACTTTTCAAATCCAGAAGCAGATAACTTCACAGTGCCGCGAGAAGACACACGTGCGAAACACAGCTGATCGTTTGTACAACCTTTCATCACCTTCACGATCACGTAGCTTACTATTACATAACGTCAAGTTCTTCAGTAAACATATGTTATACAGGAGTCCTATATCAATGAAATTTCATTACATTTATTGCGCAGTTCAGCTTTCCAAATTCATTTAAGCCTACTGCTTAGCTAAAAAGTCATCCACACGAAAAATTTCCCAACTTCGCAAACAGGTGCGACAAATGTTCTACAGCTACAACATACTTCTCTCATGACCCACAGTAACTGACTGGCAAATTCGAGAGTGCAGACCACAGATCTGTGGTGCAGACTGCCAGATTGCGTACGGACTGCCAACGTAATTCAACTGTGTAATTATTCTGTACATTCAGACAACCAAATGCTCATTGTCCAAAATTTCAACCAAATGCTTATTGTCAAAAATTTAACAGTAAGAAGGAAAGAGAGTCGACATCAGCGTCAAATGAAATTAGAATGGTTTGCGCTTCAAAGAACTTGTCGGACAAGCGTATGGCATTCATGGAGAACCAGAAGCTTTAGCTATGCAGAAATTTCTGTACAGTCAGCAACACTAGGATACGCGCTGCTTTCAAGCTGTGCCACGTGCTGAAATCATATCAACTCCATGTCTTAAACAATTTATTTCTTTCTTTTAAAAGTCGCTCACATCACATTTAGTTGTGGTTTGATTTCTATTCAGCTATTAAAAAAATTTCTTGTCGGAAGATTTTCCTTGAGGACATTTCGCTCGTAAAAATTATCCCCAGATTAGTTTCGGGAGCTTTATTTCCCTAGTCAAAAATTCAATTAGGAATGCATTCATCTTTCTTGATGTTTTACTACGGGTGACGATTATTTCGATGAAGTAGGTCATGAATTCGAGCATATGTATATTAACAGTTTGAAGCTCTGCGTGTTGCTCTTCCTGCAAAAACGTGAAGAGTTTGAAAAAGATAGATTTGAAGAAAAAAATTTTAAGAATTTGAAAAAGAGAAGTTCAGAATATCCCAGACTCCACCGACTAATGTAAATAAATACTGTATCTTTTCATCTTTTCCACTTGTTTTCCTGGAGTGCCTTGCTCTTACACGTGGGTATTACGATACGGATGTGTAAGTAACAACTAAGGATTAATGTTACGATGTTTCAATAATCAATGATGTAAACATTTCATATTTAAACTTTATTGGAAATAAACTGTTTTTATTTTTATTTTATTTTCTCCAGCCCAGCTCAATTTCACGCTTCAGGTCACGATTGTATGGAACGAATGTAAATTAAAAAAAGAAATTGTAAGGTAAGAAATTCAAACCTGAGACATGGCTAAATATTACTTGGTAGTTAGAATTTGGAATCTTTAGAGAGCGTAAAAAAATATACATTTTTGTGTGTAACTAAGACGTCTCCATGTATTTTTTTTGTAGTAATAATCGTGCTGCTTTTCATTTCATAATGATTTAATGTAGTTGATGCTTGTTTTTTTCAACGCAATTTTCAACAATTTGGATTGAAAATTGAACGGAACTTTCAATACTTGCGTTCATAATATTTTCTTCAAGACACAGTGTGAGCTATTAATATGCGATACACTGTCAAAAATGTGTTAATGGAAGTCCCAGAAATGGTAACGAATCCAAAATTGAAGATCAGAAGCATGATTGCACACTGACTACAAATTCGGTGTCTGAATACAAAATAGAAAAAAACATCACTTCGATTTCAGTGGAAGTATCAAATGAACGTTCCTAAAAGCATCCAAAACATGAATGAAATGCAATCAAGTCAAACGATCTTTTGTCGCTCGTATACTTATAAGAGCGTAGGGTTTTTACTCATTATGTTCTCGCAAACATTTGTCGGAATCGAGAACCGTTGTTTTCTTCATATTATTTTCAAATCTGTTTAAGTTAATGGGATACCATTTCTCACTCTCTAATATCAATTCTTGGCACAGGTTCTCTCTCGGTAAAATTACTACGTTGACTGCAACACAAAATTATGTCTCAGTCTGGTGACTGATGTGGCTTTCCCAAGACTTTCATTTTCTTCTGTTCAAACCTCTCTGCAGTGCCTCAGGCTGTGTGTTTTGGTAACGGTAGAAGAAACTAGGTAGGGTCAAACAAGTCTTTTTTTCTTCGGCCGTGTGGCAATGCTAACGTCATGGCAACGACCCAATAGCAGCGCTCAAATTGCATCTGGCAGTGGCACTAGCCCCAAATCTGGCTCCACTATTGGCCTAACGACATGTCGTAATGGTGACGTCAGAGCTCACTTTTTATACGTCAGAGCACACCTAACAATAAAACACCTAAATAAGTTAACTTTTACCTCCTCATAAGCGACCAAAAAGAGTTGACATCTACAATTTCCTGAAATTGACGACTTCAATACATCACTGTGTAAATATCTTACTACGATGTAGTTTGACGCCAAGATTTTGAACAGGGGATACGAATTGAAATTTATACTCCGTAAATACAGTGAAAAGATTGAAATCCTAATACAAATATTGCGTTCTTAACACCTTTCTCGCGTATTGGGCCACATGTGCACCATTCAGTAAATTGCTCATTCACGTTACCGGTATAAATGAATGATATTTCCTCTGTATCTTGACCTTTTTAGAAAATGACTGTTATCATACGAGGTGAAATTTTATCGAGGAATTGTATTTTTCGTATTTCGTGGGAGAGATTAAAATACATTCGAGCAGTAAAGTCGATTTTCTAATTCTGCTACTTACAGCCTAACCAAACCAACCGTTAATAACCGCGGAAATGCGGTTAACGTGTTAACGTAAGCTTATTCCTTGTTCGATTTCCATAAAACAAAGCCGTCATACGAGTCATCAGGCTGAAGAAGCTAGCAATTTGTAAGTTTAGGACTGAGAGTTAGAGAGTTTTCTTATACCACTTGTCAATAGGAGAACATTTTTGAATAACCTTTTTATTTACAATAAAAGCTTTAATCCAAAGATTCGTAAATAAAGGGTTTTTATTACAATCATTCCCATGAAATGATTGTACTACTACTTTTCATGTTAAAAATGAATGTAAAATAGACCAATTTTCTGAAGAGCTCCTAGTAGACTTCTTCTAAGTACGTGTACAATTAGTTTAAGAATTAAGATATTAAGAATTACATTTTATTTCTGGTTTTGCGTGGGTATTTAAAACTGCGGTTAACACTGCAAATGTTTCTAAACAAGGCGGACAAAACACGTTACGCTGATGAAAACTTTAGTATGTGCAAACATCGGTGAGATGAACAGTTTACTTTTATCCACAGAGTTTTAGGTGTTGAGAAAATTTTGTATTGCGTTTGAAAAATGTTAGCTTTTCGCCCGTCATTTAAAAATGTAATTTATATTTATTTTAGCTACCCATAAGAACTTTCTTCGAAATCTACAGAAAACATTTGTTTGAGTATTTGTTTTATATGATACTTTTTTCTATCATCACTGTTGCTCGAATTATATCACTGACTTGCCGCAGATACTCGTACTCACACAGATATTAACTGCGATGAATTAAAATAGAATTTATATATAATTACCTTGCAAATCTTGACAGACAATACAAGAGGCTGAAATTTGGTAGGCCTAATTATCTAAATTATACAGTGAGTTACTTTACATATGCAAATATCCGAGTGGAGTTACTTATTATTCCAATCGGGCATCTGAAATATATTTACCAATTTCATAAGCAAAACATATTTCACATTGGTAACGACAAATAACTTTTTTCTAGCTGACACAACACAACTCAAAACACATCGCTTCAATCAACTCATCACTTGAGACGAAATAGAAAGGAAAACAGTTTATTTCAAATAAATTTAATGCATGAAATATGTAAAATTCTTTTTTAAATGTGTAACTAAAAATTCAAATTATTCCAATGCATGCCGTGATGCTTACTTCGCATATATAGGGACGCAAATTAGTTAATAAATTGGTATTAGTTAATATTTTGGTGGTACGGATCGATTACAAAGGCTTAAGTTGCAGTTTGGAGTTAGTTTACACTACGCCAAAATAAATTATATGAATTTGGTGTTTATGGGTTAGACAGCAATTTAAAACTAGTAAGTAAACCCATTTAATTAGTTTAAACTACGAAAAATTTCAACGGACAATTTTTTTATCTACATTAAACGGCGTGTTGTTCCTGCGACATCTATGAAATCGAAAATGCTTTTTAGTTTACGTTTGTTATCATCTTTTGATTTAATCATTAGCGTGTTTTGCGTGCTTTTAGCCGAATAAATAGATCACTGGTAAGCAACAGATGCGTTATCTCCTCTTAAAAAAAATTGTTCTTAGTTTCCACTGCTGCATTTGGAGATATCCATCGCAGAAAGCTCGATTTACTGTTAGTGAAACATTTATAAGAGCAAGAGCAATAAAAAATTTCAACTCATTGGTTTTTAAAAATTTCGGTATACGAAGGGCCTTGTCTCTAATTGTTGAAAAACTACTATGAGTATTCAAATATATGTATCAGTGGTTGAATGAATTGAAAATCTTTCAAGAAAGGGTTGTATAGGTTTGCGTTTAGTTGTAGTAATATGCGCGTCCATTTATTTTCTACCTAATAGTCCTAATTTTTTTAATTCATTGCTCAGTACTTGAAATGAGATGGTCCGGGACGGATATAGACGTCCGCATGGCCTGAAAAAATAACGTTACCTTCAACATTCCTAATGATGCGAAGAACAGCGTTAAATTATGAGATCACACTTTGTGTTATGACAGCGTTTAGAGATATCATGTTAACATGAATGTACGGGTGCTCGTGAGTTAAAATTGCTGACTGTGAATATGCTTTTTCGGTGTCAGTGTGTGACTGGTGTCTGGCGGATCGGGACTGGGGACAACCCGAGAATGAGCCACTTGGCTCGGTTCTGTTGCCGTTTCCTGTTCTAATCTGTTCTGTATATCACCATATGTTTTACTAAGACACGACAAAGCTTTGATAACATGACACATCTACTCCGTGTTTGAAAAATCAAATAAATAAACGAGGGGAACTTAGAATGGGCTCACACATGTTTTCAAATGATTCAAAAGAGGGATTGATCCAAATGTGGAAGAAAACAATAATTCAGCAAGCATAGCGGGGCTTCCAGCCAACATTACTCATGAGATAAGTTAGGAATACCAAGAACAATGCTAACATCTCTTCTCTTTACAGTATGTCCCACAAAAACCCGATGGTATTACTGATACGGGAAAATAAATACTCGGTCAGGGTTTTTGTGGGACATACTGTATAATCCCCGTTAAAAAAAATGTTTCGTTAAAAATGTTTCGAAACCCCATTAGTCTCTAATTTATAGCGAAGAAGATGTAATTTTTCTTAATTGTGGTGTGTATAAGAGTGCAGCATGAGCACATGTGGCAAATGTTGTTCTCAATATTTTCTGCATTCAATCAAAAACCTCCGTATTTTAGAATCTCTTCACATTTTACACGAAAAAACAGTTTTAAATGATGTGCAATCAGCTTTGCCTTTGTAACTAATATAATATTGATACCGAACATTTTTTTTCATCGGTGATTTGTTTTTTTGTGTCTGTGTTTTTCTTGTCCCATGATGGGTTATTTTGATCTGCAATTAACTAGTTTTTTCTCAATCATTTTCAGGTGGAAAATGACCCAGAAGGTCGAAATATTCAGAATAATTTTATTAATTGATTTTATTTAATATGAAAATAATCTCATTGAAAAAGTGTTTCTGTGCACTTTTATTTATGATTTTTGACTTGTTTTATACATTTCTTTACCAATCTACTGTTTCTAAAAGGAGGGACTTTAATGCGGTAGTACAGTACATCTTGTGCTTTGATTTCGCGTTCTCTGAACTCCATCCGAAATGGTGGCTTCATCCTTCCTCTTTTTGGAACATCTACAGGTTGGTTGCTAAAAATGTATACCTTTTAAAATTGCTAAGATAGGGAATTAAAACTGGTATTATTGGAAAAAAGAAAATTTAATTTTTTTTTTTTATTTTACTATTACTAACATATTAACATACTTTATCTTGGATGATAGTTCTCAATCTTTCAACATTTTCCGATTTGCGTTCAGAAAGTTTTCTTCCTGATCTTCCTTTATTAATGTAATGTTTCTCCCAGTAAACTGAGATTGCCACTTTTGGAAGTTCCTCTGAATCGTTATTTTGTTAAGGTTTGAATTGATACTTCAAGAAGAATTTCCTCTGCGTCCCGACGATAGATCCAATTTTTGTCATTTCTTCGATGATGAACTTGCGTTGTTGAAGAGTCAGTTGTGCCATGTTTGCTGGTTACGATAATTTTCTCTCCTGCATCCTTGATGTTTATGCTTATTTGGAGGGTATACGTGAGAAAACATTGAATTATGTCCTATCGGATGGTCTATGTTGTGATCTACATCATATATTTAAAAATTATGGAATTTCAAAAGGTAAATATTTTTAGCAACCACCCTATGCTTTGTGGTTAGGGAGACAAACTATGTAACTTATAGTCTAATTTGATCTTCACTTTCCTTTCATAAAATCGAAAGGAAAGGATCGAAAATATTCATAAAATGGTTGTTATTCCTATTATTTATCTACCTTGGGAGCAGATGACTGTGAAATCAATTCCATTGTGGTGGTGGGATTGAGCTATAGGTGTGCAATGATTTTAATAATAATGATAATGCGAATAGAACCGGTCGAAATCTAGTAAGAGGTTCAAGCTGTCTTCAAGAAAGGGTTGTATATATTTGTCTTCTCGTAACTTCGGTTGCATGACGTCAATCTCAACAGAAACTAATCACTCGCTACCTGATTCACCGGAAGCTTAGGGAGTGAAGACATTTTGTTTTCAATTTGAGATACCTTCCGTTTTTGAAAAATAATAAAACTGACAAGTATTTTTAGGATCGGTTGCATTTTAAGTGAAGTACTTGTGCTTCAATTTTGTTATTGTCATCCAGAAATAATGCCATCCGTGTAAGTACATTTGTTGCACCGATTTATTGTTTCTTCAATGTGTAATTCTTTTGACAAGTGTGAACAAACGAACACAAGCTTACTCAGTCGAACTTTTACGCCGCCTGTATGCATGTTTTTTGTCGCCCAAGTAATTAAATTGCTTGGGCGGAGAAAAACATGCATGCTCCGGCGAAAAAGTTAGACTGGGTAGTTTGCCCACTTAAAACTTCTCATGCGCGTGGAGCTTCGGAAAGTGCATTATAACGAAAAGAAACCTATCCAAGTTACATTGATGGAGGTAAGTATGGAACATTTTCAACGCACGTAAGTGGGTGCTTTTAAATCAACCGCCATCATCTTATACTTGACAAACTATTCCCTGTGAATTTAAAATCAACCTCTTGACGTTACTACCTTACCAAAGGCGTGTGTAATCTTTGGTAATTCCCAGTTTAGCCAAGTATAATAGGAAGAACTTTGTCTGTGTGCTTATTTGGGAAAATCCAGAGTAACAATTGACGTACTTTTTTCCATTGCATCATAAAAGTGCTCTAACTCAGGCGAAATATCAGAATGGCGAGATAACATGTATGATAGTACGCGGGTGACCAGTAGCCTCCCAGCACCAATATAATCTCAGATGTAACCATACCTCCATTGGTTTTATTATTCCCTTACACGTGCAGTTGATGAGAGCAAGTTGACGCTTTTTAGAGAATTTTTCTACTGGACGCTAATCTGACGAATCAGCATGAGCTGCGAGAAGTTATTCTTGACGGTCACATCGTTTGAGTAGAGGGGATATTTATTTAAATGTGCAAGGGTCTGTAGGAGTTGAAATGGTGAAGAACGTTTATATCAATCAATTTCATAAATGATACGCTGAAGACTGGGTTTTGAATGATATGAAATTGGGTTAGGGAGCAGACGGGTGTTGTCAAAAAAGATGAGTAGGCGGGTGGATGAGAGAGTGTTTGAATGGTCTGGGCATGTTGAAAGAATGAATGTTGAGCGGCTGTTAATAATAAATTATGCGTCGGAGGTGAGTGGTATTAGAGCGCAAGGAAGGCCACGAATGAGTTGGATAGATGGGTGCATTGTATGAGAGGGGTCTGACTGTGAACGTGGCGAGAGGGATGACTGCGGACAGGAGTGAGTGGAAGCAGTGTAAAAGGATGTAATTATTTGACGTGGTCACTGCTCGCATGTGATGGGGTATATTGTGTCCTGTCATGTGCGGCGTTAGGCTGCACACAAATGAAGCGGTCGGGGTAAACCAGCCATGGCTGTCAGGCCTAACTGTGGAAAAGGGTTGTGCTGGGCTTCTACTGATCCGTTCAGTACTGGTGCGGCCTGTGCTTCTTCTCTCGCCTCCTAGTGACTAAGGATGAATGATTGTGGCTTACTGTCGGCTACCCTCCCGTTAGGAGGAAAGCCTGGTATATGTACTTTTGTCAAAAAAAGCATTTCATGGCATTCAAAAGCCATTTATCTTCCCACTATGTGAACTCGATGGTTTTTATTAGGTAAGTTAAATCGTTTTTTCTAATTTTTTTCAAAGTTTTTGTTCGCCTGAATTGAATTGTACTGTAGCTGAGTATCGTCAAACTCGAAGATGTCTTTCATAACACGTCTTTCATTATCTATTTTTATTCTCATTTCAATGTTTTAAGCGACTATTAACGGAAATGTTTGAATGTCACGTAAATTATACATTGTTTTTTCATCATCCAATTCCTTACATCTGTAATGGTTAACGATTCAGATACCCTACGTCGTGTTTAAATAAACGTTACGAAGAAGGGTACGTTTGGCCAACGATCACCTTTCGGAAAAGAACCGCCATCAAAAATATATTATCGTCGATACGAGCAACATGTGCTAAGTTCTACTAACATCGCCCAGAACATCTCAACCAACGGTTTCTTCAGTCGACCGAGAAAGCGTCATTTGAAACCTACCCCACCTTGACACCCCCTCTCTGCGAGAGCCACGTCAACCCTGGCGTCTAGAGGGAACTGTACGTGGTGCCGGATACTTCCATCTCTCTTCATATAATTCAACTTTATTAGTAGACACTAAATGTTTGTTCATTCCGTATAAATTACTTGTTAATTAATATGCGAACGTAATTACATCTAATTATCTGACGACACTTGCTATTTACGGTAAATTATTAATGTAAAGAATCGTGAACCAGGACACGTGTGTTCCCGATCATAACAGCGTCACTGTGGCTGTTCGTCGGGGAGACGGCGTCTGGGCATTAAGAGGAGGGCAGCGTTGTGAGAAAGAGGTCGGGTGTATTCGTCCGCTACCCTCGCGGGTATGCGAGACGGCGATTCATTGTACACCAATTGACTCAATTGGTTTAGCCGCCAATCTGGAATTTGAGTGCAGATGAGTATTAATTCTTTCATGTGTCCACAATTACCATTCATTTCTGTTATCTTACGTGTAGGAATCTGCATTTGCTCACAGTGTACGGGGCATTATTCAGTATCTAGGATGTACGCGTAAATTCACATTATGTATTAGATAATATGTGTTTTGCTAACTAATTCGGTAACGAGGCCTCACCTCGATATATGCTTATTATAGATAAATTCCTGTCCATCGATTGTGTTAACTATTTGAACCAGAAGTCATCGTTAATTTTCAAGTCATCATTTCTATATTAAATAACAAATTTAGAAGCCTGTTTATTTAATCCCTTGTATTTAGCCATCAAGAATAATCAGAAAATACGTCATCAGAAATAAATTACTTATGGATAAGATAAAAGAACTAGACAGCGAGAACGATCATTATAATGTAGCTGAACGGTGGAATTTGAGTTTGCTGTAATATAAAATGATATCTTCGAATCACACACGCACGAAGATCGTAACACATCCATGAAAAAGATTTTTTTCCAAACACTTGAATTGATCACAAGTGTTCAAATTATTCGGTTAGGTGCACTATCTAGTCGTGTAATGTTTTATTTTTACAACTCTCTGGAAAATTTGTTGAGAGTCTTCAAAACAAACACAAACTTTCAATTTTCCGAGCGAAAATTTTGTATTACTTGAATTTCGTTGAAATACACATGCGTTTATTTATGCGTATCATGAGTGGGTATGCGGTTATTTTCCCCTGGGCTACTCGGACTCGTTATAAGAATCTATCGTATTGGGTTTTTGGTGTAAATTAAGCAGATTACACTGTGATTTCATTCTTATCAGTAATTGAAAAATAAAATTCATCTGTCCTGTTAATGTATTTCAGCGAATGAAAGTTAATGTGGAATAATGTAGTTTGAATTCTATCGTGTTATCATTATATCCAGTCCAACACCTACCAATGCGCTCGCATATTCCCATTTTTTCAGCCTTAGCATTCAACTCATAAAATACTTTGGTTTCATTGTCATACATTTTATACCATAGTTCATAACTGAGTTATTGGAGACGGTGAAGGTCACCGGTTGCGCCTGTTTAACCCTTTAATTGACACGTTTATTGCCGATAAAAGGTTAGCTTGGAAGTAGCATAGTTTAAAAAACGACTCCACTGCTCGAAAAAATTTTCTCTTCTAAAAGGTGTGAAAATGTAGTAGCATGACCTTTCACGTAGTTTGCTTAAATCTCTTCTAAAAAAGATGTTGAAATAATTGAAATGTTGTTCATTCACACCGATACGGAAATGAGCAATTTACCTCGTGTACTCTAATGCCTCAATGCTAAGCAGTCAACGTGTTCCGTCAGCATTTTTGTGCTTATATTGCCGTTATCACTACCTCCATCATTGAACTTAGCCTGGCATCACGTAGTCGCCAGTTCCAAAATGAGGAATGAACTGCCCCTCGACAGAAAACTTAAAAAAGAACTTTAGGAAAAATTAAGCAAGGAATGCAATATATGGAGGCTATTTTCGGAGAGACCGTGTAGTCCGGTGGGAAGTTAAACTATTAATTAAGTCTCGGTCAAGTGTTAGCATTAGAATTTTGAAATGGGTGATGTTTCTATGTTACTATGTGTACTGTATACTACTACTATGTTACTGATAATACTATGTTACTGATGTTACCATGTTACTATGTGTACTGTACTACTACTATGTTACTGATAATACTATGTTACTGATGTTACCATGTTACTATGTGTACTGTACTACTACTATGTTACTGATAATACTATGTTACTGATGTTACCATGTTAATATGTGTACTATACTACTACTATGTTACTGATGAGCAACCCAGAGTCCGAGTAGCCCAGGGTAAATTAGCCCCGGGTGAAAAAACTGTTTTTCTTTTCTTTTTTCTTTCTTACGGAGACAGTAAATTATTCCAAGCAGTTTTGCCTTGTTAAAATTTTTTTTACCGCGAAACTAATTATTAATACACATTACGCTTGTTTATCGTTCAGCAGCTGTGCGCTGGCGATCTGTTCACTGAGTATAATAAAAATTATATTTATAATACATAATGACGCACAATTTGATAAACCCACTTTTCTCATTTCATTTCCATATATTGCTATTATCTGTTGAAAAATGTCATTTTTTAATGGACAATTTCCACAAAGTGAAAATAGACACTGAACAGAACTTGGTAATGTTACTCTCATTTCGAAAGTTTCACTTCAATATGGCCTTGAGTTATTTTCCATCATTTTCAACTAGTTCCTTCCTGTTCTTCCTCCAAAGACGCGTCTGGCAAGCAAAGCCCTAAACAATGTCAATTCTACAGTAACAGATTATGAGATGTGCTTATTAATTTTTCTGTTTAATTTATAGCTATCTCCATGTGTTTAGTTATACATATGAATATTTCTGCAGTGGAATGTTAAAGCGTAAGGCTAGATGTGATCTAGAAGTGTGAGAAATGTGGCACCTGCTAACGCTGATTTTGTGACGCATATCTGCGCTTTAGGTGAAAAGACACAACACTTTCGCCTATATCTCTCAAAGCTCACAAGGTTTCCAGAAGAAGAAGTCTGAGTATTTGACTTGTGTTCCTAAATCAAATTTTCATAAATCTTCATATAAATTTTCCAAAAACGTTCTCAAATATTTGATACGCAACTGCTGTTTTAATTTCTTCTAGCAACCGAACGGTCATTTCCAGGTACAACACTCATCATTTGCAGTCGATGAGAACAAAGCAGCTGTTCAGGAGATAACTTCAAAAGTTTCCCGGTATTTGCAATCTTCTACTGAAATAACCGTCATGATGTGATTACGCCAACGACTCGAGGCACGCAGGCTCAAACACCACTTTCGTTCCAACTGCATCGACGCCATGAAGTCTCTTGCCGTGCTCCTCGTAACGTTTAGCGCTGCATACGCAGCTGTGCTTTGTGAGTACATTGCATTTGAGTGATACTCAAACGCAGTAGTTCTCAACCTCTCTACTTCCACTCCCTTAACTCCCATTCACTTAATGATATATGTTTCCCCCCGAGCCCCCCTTAGTGTTTTCAAATAGGGCCTCAAACTTATTCAACTGATTTCAAACTTAGACATATTCAACAGTGAAAGTTCACGCTTTTGTTGAAAACATTACTGGGAAAAGTCAGGCTTTACTGCGGAGGCTCGCGCCCCCCAGGTTAAGAACCACTGCTCAAAAGGACACCGACAGCGCTGCTCGAATATGAAGGCCCTTAGCCTCAGACGACGCTAAGCACCAGCTTTTAAAAACATGACTTCAATGTTTGGCGACTTTGAAACCCTGTATCTCAGCAACTTAAAAGGAGCACTGAACCATTTTGCTAGTATCTTTTTGTAACTTCGACTCACACTCCAGACAGAGGAATATTTGGGGATGACAGTGTTATACATAACCTGGATTTTCTCTATCTATGGCGCTTGGTACCGCATGATACTATAGGGGCATGACATAGATGCTATTACTTGACGCTCTCGTAGACCGAGATGGAAATTTAATGGCAGATTTGTTTCTAAAATCTCTTTATGTGATACATGATACGCTTGGTTGAATTTTTATTACGTTGACAGTAAGGCTTAATAGAAAGGTTATCTGTTTGCCATGACCCTTGTTGCTAGGTGGACAGCAGCAACTCTGAGCTTAGGAGATTAATTTTTTTTAAGAGTTAAAAGGTAATTCTGCGAAAATTACTGAACTGGAACCAATAGTCTCGGTAAAAAATATAAATAATTGAATTTTTTGAAACACTCAAAAAAGCAATGCATATGTTACAAGGTGAGAGGTAATTGGGTATCATTCAAAACAGGCTCATCTGTTAAAATTATCTACTATTCTATGATGCGAATGCTGTGGGCACTAGCGCCTCAGGGAAGATAATGTTAGATTACCTCTGCAATTGAAAAGCTTTTAATGCTTCCATTTTTCTCCCCCAATTTGTTTCCTACAGTTTTCCTGCTTTATTCACGATCTCTTTTCTAACGTATCTTCCTCTTCCTTCTTAACTTGATATTTCTATGCGCGGTGCATCTCATGTGAGAACACACCTCGTGTAAAGACTCCCCGTTTTCTACAGTCCATACGAAATCGTTCCTCGTCTTGGCTTCCTTGAGATCGCCTTTGTTGTACTTAGGGAGTCTCCAACTAACTAATTCAGTAATAATAATAAAATCTAATCTAATGTTCATCTTAACCACCCGATGAGAGCATTAATTTATTTCTACGAGATTCACGGAAACCATTCGTGAATTACACCCTTAGTGATAAATACTTTTGTATGCCAGTCATAACCGCTACAGGTGTGGCTATTTCTTTACTGAAAAATATGAGTAAATGTTCGTTCTCAGGCCTGTATAATTTGAAGGATCTTGTATTCACTTCTACTTTTAGGGAAGGAGGTCCCGAGCTGAGAGTTCGCTAGGCCTTCTTTTTATTTAAATAAAATGTTGTTAAAATGTTTTGTTAAGAACCATTATTTTTCTTTTCACTGCAATCCTGTTTTTTATCTCCAACTACTTTCTTCTTGGACTTTTATCTTGTTTATAAACTACTGTCTCAACTTACGGTTTCTATGCACCTTGTGAATAGATTCCGCGTTCCCTTAACTCCAAACTAAATGGTGCCTTCCTTTCTTTGGAACGCCTTTGTTGCGGTTAGGGAGGCTTAAACTAACATCTAATCTTGTGTGGTCACCGTGGCCGAGTGGTTAAGAGCGCACCCATTACGGGAAGTTGTCGGCAGTTCGAACCCCGGCAGTGCCCACGGTGATTTCTCCCAGTTGGGAAAAGAGAGGACTCAGCTACAATTCCCCACTCTACCCAGGTGTCGGAAATGGGTACCGGCTTGTCCGGGAGTAACCGTCATTGCGTCCTGGTGTTAGTTTTAAGGAATTTGAGAAACCAATGTACAAGATGAAATGTGTCAGGCTTGATTGATTGGAATAATGCATCCTTTTAGGGAAGGATGACTGCGCTCCTGGCTACTTCCAGTGCAATAACGGGCTGTGCATCCCTGACGTACTGGTGTGCGACGGTGTATACGACTGTGTGTCCGGCGTCGACGAGGCCAACTGCACCACAGGTATGTCTGGCTGTCATTTAACAATTTTCTGTGAATTGAATTTTCACACAGGTATGTCTAAATGTTATTTGACAATTTTCTGTTAATTGAATTTTCACACAGGTATATATTTGTCTGACTGTTCTTTTACAATTTTCTTTGAATTAAATTTTCATAAAGGTATGTCTAACTGTTATTTGACAATTTTCTGTGAATTGAATTTTCATACAGGTATTCTAACTGTAATTTGGCAGTTTTCTCTGAATTGAATTTTCACACAGATATGTCTAACTGTAATTTGACAATTTTCTGTGAATCGATCCTTACGAGTAATTCAAAAATTACCCATGGTATTTAACTCTCACTGATTTTTTTGTTTATGAGCTGCATGTTAACGCGTTGATTGTCACTCATAAGATTCACTGCTCTGCAAAAGAGCCCTTAACCCTTTTCTGCACCGCGTGCCAGATATGGCACAAACCAAATTGCTGAAAGCAAGCAAAATATTTAATTACTTCTCCTGTGCGCTTCGCAATTTTTGTATAATGCAACCATTATTTACCGATATTTTACTCTGTTAGTGGAAGTACTTTACTTACACTTCACGTTTCATATAAGTGCATTTTCAGGGTAAAAGTTTTTTATTTTCATTTTTAAATGGAGCTCTTGAAAAGATTTTCCCTCTGCGTGTCCGTGGAACATAATAACCTGCGCTTCTCTTCAGGGAATGTGGGGCTTTTTTCGTTAAAGAGAATAGATTTCTTTCTGTTCGTCTGGCTTCTTTTTCGTTAAACAGAATAGAATGCTTTGTGCTCCGTGGCACGAGTGATAAAAAACCAGATGTAGAATTTGAAAGCCTCTGGATCGATCCCAGTTTGGCAACCCCGGTATTTTCACCAGGTCGCAGCATTGTGGTGGTTATCCTAAGCAGAAAGATATTTCAAAACTAAATTTACTAAGCGCAGCCCCGAAAATGTAAGATAATTGTTTTTTCTCTTGTATTGGGTGAAACAGCGCTCAGTTTGCAGTTGAATTCGCAATTGAATCTTCAACTGATATTTTTTCTAATATGAAACCCATAAGGACACTCATGTTTTTGTTTCTTATTCACATCCAAAAATTCTCTTGTTAGGCTAGTGTAGTGCAATTATCATATCATCTCTTACGCTCTAGAGTATATTATAAAAACTGAACCTTGGCCTCACATATTCTGGAAATATTTCTGTACTTGGGAACCGTTGTAGGACAATCGTTTTCATGTTTCTGACTCAGATAGACTGTTTTGTGCCACTATTTCTAGTTGGGAAATTTCATAAAATTCAGGCCGTAATATAAGGTATTTTCTCGGTGTTTCTCAATTGGAATGCTAGTTTATACTGACTAGTTTACGCTGATATTTGCGCACATGCTTACTTGTGAATGTGTGTGCGTGTGCACGCTATGCGTGCGTAGATGGGTGAATGTGTCACTACGTAATACTTCATTTCACTTCAATATTATAAAGCATTTTTAAAAAATATACATATATTGTTGTGCGATCACCCACATATGATAAATCAGACGCTTATGACCCAATAATCTTTTCGATACAATATTTAATTAAACATCGCTACAATATTTCATTAGAAATCGTAAGCAGCAACACACACTGAAAAAGTTGTCACGAATTTCCTTTGCTCATTATCCTATATATCAGAACATCGCACAGCATTTTAAGGAACGCGGATGTATTGTGATTTCCTCGATGCATAGAAATGTATTTGTGTACGTTTACGTGTTAGGTGTATGTATGTGCGTAGGTATGAATGTGCACGTATATGTGTATATATTTACATATATATATATGCACATGTATATGCACTAAACCGACAGCTGGCATTTTTAGCTAGAAATAGTGGTCTCTTTCTGTTCACTCTCAAGTTGTAACATTACCGAACTCGTCATCTCTTTATTATTGTAAAGCATTCCCGTAAAAAACTATACATTTTTTGTGATCATCCATTTATATTTAAATTAAATGCTTATCAACTAACGATCGTTATGTTAAAATGATTTAATTAGAAATACAAAACTTGTAATCCTCGTGTTCCACATGCTCATATATATTTTTTTGACACGCTTTCCTTGAAATAACATTTTTGAACATCGGCCGAAACAAGCGATTCATATAGTATTTCCTGGCGTCAAGAATTGCGAAGTTTTATGTCATGTATATGTAAACTGTCAAAAGTCATGAAGTTGTGTTATCTCTTATAATCATCATTACATGTATCATCAAATGTTGTTTAAGCAAGATTAGGAGTACATTGCCCTCAATCATTTTTCGACTAGTGACATGGGTATTACAATACTCGTGTGTGTGTATCATTTAAGTGTGTTAACTTTAAGATATTTTAAAAACCAATGATGGTAATTTTGTACCATCTCTATTGGAAATAAACTGTTTTTCTTTCTAAAACTGCAAATCAGAGGCTGTGTGAAACTAACGCACGTTGATACAACCATCATACCTTGATACTAATCACTTTGATGCTAATTTCAGGGCCTCTTCCCAATTCCCGAATGTGGATCACAAATAAAAATGTAAACGAACACTAAGGTGTTGAATGATACATCTCATTGAAGCGACTCGTTTGAAACTAGTATGGTCATTTTATTAGAAGCTAAAGCTTATTTGAAAATTTCTTTTATACGCATGTTGGAAACGCAAGAGAATAACTATTTGCATTCATTATAAAAATCAGAGTACGATTTACTGTTTAGTTACCACGTGACCTCATATGCTTGAATATTTTATGTAACATAATTTCTCTCTGTAACATAAAGACAAGCACTTGGTCTGCCACGGATTGAAGATTGCTCAGGTTCGCCTTATGTGAAAGTCCCTCTTAGTTACGATGAAACTATCGCAAAATTTGTCGAATAATCCTTTACATTTTAATATTATGATATCAAGATCATTCAAATGTACTTTATGCTAATCTTCCATACGTTAAAGACGTTGGGTGTGATGTATGCCCCCTACAAATTAATTTTTTTACTCAATTGCAGTTGAGTGCGGTGACACATACTTCCAGTGTGCTAGCGGCAACTGCGTCCCTAACGAGTATTTGTGCAACGGCCTAGCCGACTGCCCCGACGGCGACGACGAAACTAACTGTGATGCAGGTGATGACCAGCTAGGAGTTAGGATCAACCCTTGTTCTGTGGTTGGAACAGAGTAATCCAATGTGTATAAAGTGGTAGCCTTAGACGAAGCAACTGTTTGGGCCACAGAGTTAGGACCTACCCTTGTTCTGTTACTGGAACAGAGTAGTCTAATGCGTATTAAGTGTTAGCCTTAGACAGCGCAACAGTTTGGCCCGTATAAGTTGCCATTGATGAGATGCTCTATAAAGTGCGAAGAAAGTTCATGAACCAACTATGTCAGAGTATAGTCAGAAATACTTTCTTATTCGAGCAAATGTTAGAAAACCTTAATATATATTTAACCTTTTAAATTCTTTAAGTTTCACCTTTATACTACGTGACGTGTTTAGTTCGATGAATTATAAAGAGGCCGCTATTGTTGAGCTTTATAACACGGAGAAGGCAGACCCAGAGAATATCTAGTTACCAAAGACGCTAAAATATACGGCTTATCACATTTTGTGTCAGTCGACAAATTGGGAACTGCCGAAGATCGTCCTCGAAGTGGTTATCGAATCACTTCTAATAATTGTCAAAGCAAAGAAGCATGAGCAGGACAAAACACACAGAGATCAATACGGAAGTTAATCATAAAACGAGCTTGAGGTAGAAATGCTTAAACGCTGTCAAAGAATGCGACTTTATTTTTACGTCGTTCAAAATGTAAATGCGTTACTAAGTCACTGACGTTCAAAATGACATCTAGATTTTTTTTCTTGGGCTTGGGCGAAGGTTCTTCTGAACAAGTTCATTGGAAGTACTAGCAGGTATGATGTTTTCAGATCAGAAACTTCCTACATTTAAAGTGAAGTACAAATACCAGAATGACTGAGTGCTTGTAAAGTCAACTGAGCATAACCCACACTCCCCAAATAGTATTCCTACGTCGGAAATTCCCATCGACCATTGTGTGCACTGCAATTTTTGGAACATGGAAATCTTCCATTTTTGGTTGAATTGATTTCTAAAGTGACCACAAATTTACAAATCAAACCAATCTTAACATTAGAACTTAGGAAAAGTAAAATATATGCCAAAAACAAGACAGCTCACCCTCTGACATGTAATATAGGTCATAAAGGTGGTGACGTGTTCATTTTCTAAGGTTCTGGAGCGTGGAAAATTTGGTTTCCTCTTTCGCCTGATCACAATCCCATGGATCAGTGAATTTAGTCTGTTCTCTATGTGGCTTCCTCCTACTGTAATGAAGCTACAAAGTATTCCTTCAATGCGTGTTCAATGTATATACTGGCAGCTTTCATTCCGTACTAAAGTTTGTAAGTGTGTCAACCAAAAATAAATACTTCACGTGACGCTCATATGACTACTCTCGTACTAGGGAGTAATTCTACCAAAAACGACGAGCACGCAAACGAGTGCTCGGTAGGATCGTTCACCTGCAGCAACGGCCTGTGCATCCCTAGCGATTTCGTGTGTGACGGAGTCTACAACTGCATCAGTGGCATCGATGAGGCCAACTGCGGTGACACCGGCGTCTCAGGTCTGTCAGACGAATGATTTCTTTCCTTTCAGTATCTCTGCTGATGTTTACCCTAATACCATAGTAAACATTTCTTTGTTCACGCCACATTAATTTATGTTGGCTGGTGACTGCGTTGGAGAAGCGACTCCAGATAACTACCTCGTTGATGATAATGTGTTACATTCTTACGTTATTTGTACTTGTGCGAATTGAAGTAATGAATGTATGGGTTATTTTTTACGATTTCAAGATAAACAATAATACACAAAGTAACTCTTGGAGTTAAGAAAATAATTTTGTCACGGAATAATAAGTTTCAATTGCAAATGAAAAGCCTGCCCAAACCAAACCTCATGATCTCAGTGTGGGATGACTCGTCCGTCGTGTTTTCCGGTACTTATTAGTTTGACTAGAACTCTAAAAACTATTTAAACTTTGCTACATACATGCACCAAATACTGAGTAATTCATGACTAAGCATTACTTGAAGTAAAGTAAAATACAATTACTAAAAAGGATATAACGGTGCTGTCGTGACCATTTTCCTGGGTTCTGGAGTGGGGAAATTTTGAAAACCAATGTTAAACATTTCATGTTTTAACTCTATTGGAAATAAACTGTTCTTCTTTTCTTTCTTTTTATTAACTTCCCCTCCCGATCTCAATTCCATGGATCTGTCTGCATGGTGTGTTGCCGAGTCTCAAGCCTGTGCTTCCTCTTGCACTACTGAAGCTATGAAGTATTCCTTCAGAAATGTATTGGAGAAAATCCCGCGAAACATCCTTCACCATTATGCTGCTTTACCATATGCGTTAACTTAGGCCGATTTTTCTTCCCCAAATCTTTTCGAAGAGCGTTTGCCTCTGTCATCTAAAAAGTTAGGTCTTCCACAATTTCCACGAGATGTTCCGGGCTCGTCATTGTGTTCCTTGCTGGCTATTGTCCTCTGTTTCTCGTGGTTTTATTGATTGCGGCTGTTATTCAGTTTCTTGTGTTCATATAAAAATACTTTCCTATCTCCTACATTTCATTTCTCTGCCACTCTCACAGTACGAACATTTCTTCAATACATTTCAAGTCCTTGTAACTCATTAACAATGTATTTTTGACGGCACGGTTTTTGTGTAACGAGTGATTATTTCAAAGGCCCTAACCTTATGTTGAAGTTTGTTCAACAACGTGCTGGTCCCCCTATATACTATTCAAAAAATACTCTGTATCTCTTCAAAGTATTTATAATTCAGCTTGACTCCTTCTGAAACAATACACTTCATTAGGTACCAAACTCTTTCCTTTGGAACGAGCAACCTTCCACCAATGTTCTATATTTACCCTAGTTTAAAATGGTTCTTAAGAACATTTAGTATTTTATTATATTTTAGCTTTACAAACTGCTTAAAAACTAACTTGAATAAAATTCTTGGCTTCAAACTCGCCAAGTCGACGCAAATGTGATGACTGACAGGCTGTTTCCAGCTGATCGCTAAGCTGTCGCTCCGACAATAGCCTATTCAGAAATGCTCATAACAAATGCGAATAAATGAAAAAAAATGTGCACACGGAAGTTCGATGCGAATAAAAATCTGGTCCTTCAATTGTTTAAATACTGTAAGCTTTCTTGATATAAAAACACCTTCAAGTTTACTA
This sequence comes from Platorchestia sp. MABIK, assembly GCA_014220935.1. NCBI lineage: Eukaryota > Metazoa > Arthropoda > Malacostraca > Amphipoda > Talitridae > Platorchestia > Platorchestia sp. MABIK. Next base: position 19,931 of record JACJUY010000190.1, on the reverse strand, counting down.
AACAAAAAAATACATGAAATGACACTCGTGTGACTCTGCCCTTGTACTAAGAGAGTGATTCGGATGAGGACGAGGTCGAGGTCGAGGTCGAGGACGAGGACGAGGACGACGACGACGACGACGAGCACGTGAACGAGTGCTCGGAAGGATCGTTCACATGCAGCAACGGCCTGTGCATCCCCAGCGATTTCGTGTGTGACGGAGTCTACAACTGCATCAGTGGCATCGATGAGGCCAACTGCGGTGACACCGGAACCTCAGGTCCGTCAGTTAAATTTTACTTATTCAATTCATTACTACATTAGATTTGTTTCCTCTCATGATTTCGCTGCGGATTTTCGACCCAATACCAAGGTGGATAGTTCTTAGTTCACTCAAAGGCGGTCCACATTAATTTTTACAGGGTTGTAAACCGGTTAGAAAAGCGGCGCTACACAACCTTCTTGCTTACGAGAATGTGTAATTTTCTTACGTTATTTGTACTTAATGCGAGTTGATGTAGTGAACGTGAGGATTCTTTTGTAGTTTTAAGATAAGTGAATGAAGCATTAATCCGCTCTCAGGGTACGGGAAACCCTTTTGTCACGGTATAACGTAATTTCAATCGCAAATGAACAGCGTGCCCTAATCAGAGGCTTAAAAGTTAGCTTAACACTTGGACCACAACGTGCGCCACCGGTGGCCACGGAGGGAATTTTCATACTACTGCTGACAGACCAGTAGTCACAAGTTCAATTTTTCGTAAATACTTAAAGCTAAACGAAAGCGACATCCACTTATTTTCCAAATTGTTTGCTATTTTCCAAATTGCTTACTGCGGTTGTCTTTAAATTCGATTTTGATATTGAACTTCACTTGAACCACTTGCGGTCGAAGTGGGAAAGCCGTTTCCATTGCTCAGAGGTTTCAGCAGAGAAAAGGGACAATTTTGCATGGGCCAAGAAAAATGTGGAATCTATGCACACGCCATTTTTACGCAGAACACCCTGCACATAGAAACTGGAAATTAGGAAAGAAGAGGGAGAGAAGAACGAGATAGTGAAGAGACGAAAACCTGAAGAAGTGGGCTCGAAAGATCTAAGTCCTGTGTGTTGCTGAGGTAACCTAACAATGTATACCGTAAGGACACCAGCCCCATGGAATACACTCTGGGTGTTGAGCTCAAACTTTTTTCCAGTGATGCGAAATTCTCACTCCGTTGACGAGTCGTACAGGGAATGAGATTGAGGCAAAATATGTATAGTAAAGTACAGCCTAATACCTCAAGTTATAAAACGGCGATATTCATTAACTTAAGCGTCCTTAATTAAGAATCCAGCGCTGGCAACATCTTGTGCGAATCTCAACCTGATTGGATAAAAATTTGTCCACGTTATAGGTGAACGAAACCGCCGTATTTCGCGAGTTTTATTTTAAGCCCTTCACGCTAAAGTTTGCATAATATAACATCTCACTCGAGAATTTCCAGTGCGTAAAATTATAGCTAGGAAGGTCTTGAGAGAGGGAAAGTAAGTCGTATGTTTTGTATTACAGACGCTCCCGACTCTTAGACTGATGGACTTGGAGTGACGCGGGTCTGCGGCACCGTAACCGACGACGTCCTTCACGTGAGGGAGTCACGTCTGTAGTTAGCACTTATTTCACACGTCAAAGTGATGTAACTTTGTCCGGTTTACTATGAATAGCTAGACACAGTGATGCAAAATTCGTCTTCAAATTGGAACTCTTAATGTCGTTTCCAAGAGAATCTTTCGTTTGGGAATAGGTTTGTGTTAATTATTAGAATATTTTTAGCATATTACGCAATAACATATTTCCTATTCATAATTTCACCTGATATCAAAACAATTGTTTTTTGATCTAAATTCAGAGATAAGTAATAAAACTTTCAAAGTAATGAAAGGCTATCACACACCATTATGCCTTGATTAGTTCCAAGAGAACTAACATTATGACCAACAAGTTAACTGGAGGCAAAGCATATCCATTAACATTGAGAGAAATTTTAATTAGGCGAAATAAAAACAATTTACGTCCAGTTTTTAATGCAGACAGAATGAGAAGACCTATATTCTACGCAGCCAGTCTTAGTCGCGGCCACCTTAGAAGCGAACGGCAGTGATATGTTGGCTCTCGGTTGATAACTTAAAAATAAAGCACTTAAAAAGCGCAGGTGCTAATACAAAATAAGATCTTAAGCTAAATTACACACGAGGAAAATGGAACGTAATTTTCGAGTAATTAGATTGAACAAATACAACCTACGGATAAAATTAAACAGTAGAAATCGACCGAAGTACAGCACACAATATAAAATTTTCCTTTCGGAGATCCAAGGCTTCCAGATGCAATGGAAATGACGTCAATTTTTTGAAATTTTCAAAAAAACTGCAAACGTAACAGTTTTGGCTTTCATTCGAACTCAATTTAAAACCACTAACACACACTAACAAAAAATCAAAAGCGAATAAAGAATACGATAGAACGTTGTACCCCAGCATATATATAAAAAAAAAGGTCAGCAATGGCCCCTTAGTAACAACTCACTGCTGCCCAGGGCCCTGGCTACACATCTGATGAATCGTCTACCGTAAGAAAAATTAAAAAACGAACATAAAAATCGTCGACATCATTCGATCAAAAATTGTCGGTTCACGAAGCATCAAACCTGGAAACTTTTCTATATTAAAAACACATCTAAAACTACTGAGAGAAGGCACATTGGTAGAAATAAAGTATTTCACTTCATAGTAAATTACGAGCTTAAATTTATGTCTTGTTCTTCATTCAGAGACTGAAAATTTATTGATTGTTCGTTCATTGAAGAAATAAACTTATCATTTACAAATTAAACTACTCACAGCAGACTGAAAAGACGAGTAAATAAATCACTGGAGAAGAGCAACAGGCGCAGTACCAGATTAGAGCTACTGGATCTATGAGCCGCACATGAGGCAGTCATCCTTGTTTTCCAGAGAACACACCATCGCAGCCACGTTTTTCTCCTTCGTTGACACTTCTTCAATTTCCTCCTTCTCTGCTTCGTTTGTGTTGTTCAGCTTGGATTTGTCAACAGTGAACTGAATAGCGTTGGCTGCAGGCTTCGTGCGCAGATAATACATGCCCGTCTTCAGACCCTGTAATGTAACATCAAATGTAATGCGAGTGAAACGTTAAAATTCATTAAGAATTTACTTAATGCAGCTTCATGTATTGCAGCAATTCACTTGTAAATTATACACAACTTCCCCCGAAATATTTAATAATTTACAAATTTAAGTTTTCAGTGAAAAGAACATGCAATGAATGTTCACTTTATCTACTTAGTGTGAGAATCGATTTATGAGAAGTATAAAATGGGCCATTGTACCTGTTCTCATCTCCGAGAATTTGTAGTCATCGATGAAAGTGCAAAAATAACATTAAAATATCTATTTTGGCCTCACAATATTGATTAAAAGAAAGAAACAATCCATTAATTTAAATTGAAATTTGTAGCTTTCGGTTACCTTGGAGCTTCACTAAAGTACTTAATAGACCATTATTTTATAAGTACTTCATACGCTTTCACACAAACAATAATTCCTACTTGATAGATTCAAAAGTAGTTAAATCTATAGCCAATAAGACGAAGAAGAAAAATGTGGAAACAATTTCCGATTATCAGGCGCATTACTGAAGAAATTGAGAACTGTGTCATCGCATAAAGACATGAGCTAGTTAATGTTTGCTATTTTCAAAATTGCTCACTACAATTCACATCAAATTTGAGTTGAACGTTGAACTTCAGTTTAATTCCTCACGGTGAACGTGTTAAGCGTCCCACCAGACCCTGCCACGAAGGTACGCAACCCAACTTACGAGTCTCCAGGCGTGGAAATGCATAGAGGTGAGTTTGCCGTAGTTGGGCTGGGCGATGTGGATGTTGAGGGACTGGCTCTGGTCAATGAAGGCCCCTCGATCTGCCGCCATCTGCAGAACCACCTTCTGCGAGATCTCCCACACGGTCTTGTACAACTTTTTCAGATCACCAGGAATCTTCGCAATATTCTGTCGTGAATAAAAAAAATCCATGGCTTCAGTTTTAAAGTAACACGAGATACAGTAAACACACTTTGAAGTGCGATATACTTCACACTTCAATCTCTGCTGACATACTTTTACTTACTTTTTTGCTTCAATAGATCCAACCAAATCAATTCCAAAGGGAGAGAATTGATTTGGTTGGATCTATTGAAGCAAAAAAGTAACAACCATTCCTCAAATATCAGCATTAAGTATATACGCATACGACGAATGAGATTTACTTAATAAAAATATGACGAGCAATACCTGACGCATTAGATGACTCAATATTCACCACGGTTGTCGCAAGGTGTTCCAATTATGAAAATTGGAGTGATCAAAGCTTCAAGCAGGATTGAAAACTCGCACAGAGAGGCTTTCAACCACGACCATGTCGGTCTCATGGAGAGAAAGTAAAGGAAGAGGTAGAACTTGTCTCCTTAATTATGATTAATCTTCAAACCTGACTTTACATACCTAGAATTTGAAAGTACAGCAACTTGCACTAGAAACCTTTGGAATAACCGAACAGTTTTCGCCATTATTGAACTTCAACTGTACTATCAAGAAATATACCACCCAGATAAGCGCGGATCGAGTACAAAGAGAAGCACTTGGGAGAAGACAGAACAAAATGAAATGCATGGAAGCGGCGAGAAGACTTGAGGAAGAACGGCTTCTCACTTGAATAGAGCCGTTATTAGCGATGATCTGGTTCTTGGTGTCGTCGTCCCACAGCCCGAGGTCCGTCAGGTCATGCAGCAAGTGGTGGTTTACAACCTGCACATATACAAGTTGATTTGAAACACGGAAACACTAAAAAATGTTCTCCTTGATCTTTAAGATTGACAACTGTGAAGCGATGCATGATAGAATCAATGTCACAAAATTCAGGCATGAATGTTGCTCTTAAACGACGTGTCACATAATTCAGACATGATTGTTACCCTTCAGCTAACCGTATCATTCACTTAATTTCTCTCTAACATTCAAGAGAAATTAGGTGAATGATAGGGCTAGGTGGCATCCTAGCTACTCATCTACCGCACTTATTTCCAAGTAAATTTCCTCTAAACCTCAGCCACATTTGAACTCGCCGTACTATACGAAGTACACTAAAACACTAGTTTCGTAATCAAACTTCATTTATTCTTTAATACAGCAGAATTTAAAAATTTAATACTCGTTTTGGATATCCACGACTTGGAATTAAAAATCTAAAAACTCCTCAATATCAAATTTTTAAAAAGTCTTTCATTTACTTCCTATTGGTACTACGCAGCGGTAGATGACCTGAAAAAAAAAAGGAACCATGCACTTCTCCTGGTTTTATTCACAAAAATTCGAGTTCAGGATTTAGCCTTAAGCTACAGCATGCAATTACCTACTGTATTTACTCAACAGGAACACCCCAGCGTTAATATGGCCGTGATAAACCATCACCTACGAACTCTAGGCACACACGGCCAAAAGCATTCAAGTTCTATTTAGAAATTTTCAAACGCGTGCTGACCAGAACTGATGAAACTAATGAACAAAAACAAAAAAAAACAGAAACAATTAAGATGCAAACAATTCTAATGCAATGGAACAAGTGATGAAAGAACAAAATCATAACTCATTCTCGAAGTGAGAACTCGTGAACATCAGATATCACAAAAGCTAAGTTTGGCAAGAAATTCGGTTTACTAAAGAAATAAACTTAAGAGAAATTTGGTAGTGACCTGAAACTCGCCGGTAAGAACCTTGCAAGTGTTATCACAAGAGTCAAGTTAGGCAAGAAATTCGGTTTAGCAAAGTAGCAAACTTTGTAGAGATTCCTTAATGACCTGGAACTCGCCGCTGAGAACCCTGCGAGTGTAGATGTTGCTGGTGTAGGCCTCGATGCTTTCGTTGTTGCCGAGAATTTGGGCTGTGGACGCGGTGGGCATGGGAGCCAGCAGGAGGCTGTTGCGCACGCCGTGACGGGCAACCCGCTCCTTGAGGTCCGCCCAGTCGTGCAGCGGTGACGGCTTCACGTCCCACATGTCGTACTGGAACACCTGAACAACAACCAACCTGGTCACTCCAAGCTCTATTGTGTTTTGAAAGTTTGTGTGTATTTTGAAAGCTGTATGTGGTTTGAAAGCTGTGTACGTTTTGAAAGCTGTATGCGTTTTGAAAGATGTATGTGTTTTGATATCTGCATGTATTTTGAAAGATGTACGTGTTTGAAAGTTATACATTTTGAAAGTAAAATATAAACTACTGCGAAAAGTATCATGGATACCATCTTTAGCTCCTTCAGTCGAGATGGAACGTTTGCCAAAATAATTTCGAAGCAAAGTGACCATAGTTACAACGTAGAGATCCCACATTCATTGAGGTTGCTCTTGGTAAGAGAAGTCACTAGAAAGCATCGCAACAATTTTAGTAGTTTGTGGGTTTGTGAAACTGGCACCAATTATATTAAAGCCAATTCAATTGAAGATTGTATTAGATTTTAGCTTCTGCCTCCCTAAATACATGTGTGTTCCCGAAGGAAAAAAGCACCACTTCTTACGGGCTCCAGAAAACAGAAAATTTATGCACGGCGTGTGTTCCCACACAGGATACTCTACGCGTAGGATCAGCTAGTTAAAAATGAAGAAGAAGAATAAACAAAGTACAGATACCTAAAAGGGCAAGAAAACTAAGAAAATCATAGTAGATTTCTAAGATAGAAGTCACGAAGACCTACCTGCGAGTTAAAAAAGTTAGTTAAATGCGTGTTCTGAATTCCGTAGAGTTTCTCCCACAAGTGATTCAACCGTACTACTCTCTTCATGGCGCTAGTAGCAAACTATGGACAATCCTGCCTAACCTCCACCCCTTGGGGGACAGTTCTGCTGAAGTACTCACCCCTTTACTGACGGGACAGCCCTCGTATGTTTCATAAGGGCCAAGCTTCTCAGCCAGCTCGCAGCTCGCCTCCATAGCGCCATAGTAGATTGTCTCAAAGATTTCCTTGTTCAGCTTTAGAGCTTCTTCACTGTCAAACGGATACCTGTGGGGAACCAGAGCTTTCATATGCAACAAGTCGTGAATGTGCTGACATGAAGGCATAAGCAACACGTTTACATGGAAACGTTACATAGGAATGTAGGATTATCATGTTTATAGCTTCGGTGAAGTATAGCATTGGAGTTAAGAGAAATCAACGTTTCTACAATTTGCCTTGAGATCTTATTTCATTGATATATGTACTGGGGACTTTTGATGGCGTTAACAAGATCCATTCCCCTTCACTGCTGGCACAAGGCTCAAAAATAGGACCTCTCATCTTATTCCAGTGAGCACTGATTCCTACTCATTTAATATTTGTATTCCTCTGAGAGGTGATGGAGTACTCAATGATGTAAAAGAATAGAAATTTTTCGAGGAATTTGGAACAGCAGGAGAGAGATCTATTTTAGAGCAGGTGTAAACAAACGAAGCTCCTGCAGCATGTATCCCGAGTAAGGGTCTCCAACAATGGACCAAAATATGCAACTGCGAGCTGAAACGTTAATTAAATCCCATCTCATTTATTGATGCATGACTTTCCCACACTGCAAAAAAAATGAAAAAAAAAATTAATGAAAATAAATTTGAAGTTGAAAGAACAGAAGAGCAGCACTAACCGCATGAGAATGAAGGCATCTGCCAGCCCTTGCACGCCGATACCAATGGGCCTGTGGCGCATATTGGAGCGACGTGCCTCTTCAACAGGGTAGTAGTTCACGTCGATGATCTTGTTCAAATTCTGCGTGATTACCTGTAGACAAGATTACTTTAGTACGTGCTTCGCTTGGTATTTTCAACAGACACCAACAATTTGCTATTTGTTAGGTTATCTACGTCATTTAAAGTGTTCATACCCTGTGGTATAAGATTAACTTTAGTACGCGGTTCGCTTGGTATTTTCAACAGACATCAACAATTTGCTGTATGGTAGGTAATCCATGCCATTTAAAGCGACTATATACTTCAAAGAGGAGAACTTTCGTTTCTAATAGCAATAAAACCTGGTAGCACTTACCTTTGTGACCGACTTTAGCTTCTCGAAGTCGTAAGTTTTGTCCGGCCTTACGTACATGTTGACAGCAATGGAGGCCAGGTTGCATACTGCAATCTGAGAAAGATCAAGCCCTATTGTTACAAAGACAGAACACACAAATCAACTGCCCCCTGCAATATATTCCTATATATCCCCTCACCAAATCAGCCTCTCTACCCTCTACGATGATTTCTGTCTTCTTTCATTGTATTCTTTATTCTGAAAGATTAGACTATAAGCCAATGAAAGTTTAGTTAGTTTATTAGTTAGTTTAAGCCTCCCTATCCGCAACAAAAGCGATCCAAAGAGAGGAAGGAAGAAGGCACCATTTAGTATGGAGTTAAGGGAACGCGGAATCTATGCAGAAAGGGCATAGAAACAGTAAGATACGAAAGAAGTTCACGAAACAAGATCAAAGTTGGAGAAGAAAAAAGTAGGTGCTGAAAAACAGGACAGCAGTGAACCGGAAAAGATGGTCCTTAACATAACAAAACACATTTTATTTCAACAAAAAAAAGGCTTACCTAACTTTCAGCTCGGGCCCTCACATTGTCCCCCCTGGGAGTGCTAATTCCCATAGATACAATATTTGTATCCCCCTGAGGGGCAAGCCAATGAAAGCCTCTCCCGCAACAACAGAGGCGTTTCCAAGAGATTGAGGATAGCATTATTGAGAATTGAATTAATATAACTCAGAATCTATACACAAGATGCGTCTCCACACACTGAGCATAGAAACAAGATTGAAAGAAGTTCATGAAACAATATAACTTCAAGAAGGGAGTAAAATGTACTGAAACGATGACACTAGTGAACCGATAAAATATGGTTCTTAAAAAAAATTACACAAAATTATTTGATTCCAATAAAACGAAGGCCTACTTAACATTCAGTTTGGGACCTTCAGATTCCCTTTGTGAGCGCTTTTTACTTATAGATACATCAGTTGTATGCTCCAAGGGGAAATTCAAAGAGCCACACGATGCAAGTCAAACAATTGTGACACAGGTTGCTAATAAAACTTGTGGCCCCCTAAATACATACTAATGCAAAGCGGCGAAGAACATTCGTAGTGCAAACATAATAAGTGTTTGACTAAGACCGGTGTCTTGGCGGTGAAGCAATCGTAACCACCTTCTTGCAAACGAGAAAAGTGTTGAACTAAAAAGAGTACTTACCTCATCAGGAGAGGAGTACTCCACAATCTCGGTGCAGAGGTTGGAGCACTTGATGGTCCCCAGGTTCTGCTGGTTGCTCTTGCGGTTGCAAGCGTCTTTGTAGAGCATGTACGGGGTGCCGGTCTCGATCTACGGTCAGCACATTGCGAAGTTATTGCCTGCGCTTGCAACACACTTTTACAGAAAACTATTGTCTCGAATTAAAACTTGCGCCTGCAACACACTTTTACAGACAAAAATTGTCTTGAATTAAACAGATTCAATCTTTAGAAATATTAACTACGCGTTTTGTTTTTAATTTACCGTAAGCTCTTGAAGGACTACTAACCCCAAAGAAACAAGTAATAAATTCGTATGAAGGTAGAAGTTGGGACATTGTGAAATAGACAAGTCTTCTTCAGTAAGAGCTATGAAAATTAGAACATAACATCTCACACTAAATTTGTACAAACTCATTTTGCTTACGGTCAATTCTCACAAGCTATAACCATGGCAATAGGTAAGCACATTACAAGTGCAAAACCAGTTGAATGAAATACCAATGGATGTAAATTTCTTCAAGTCATCACTGCAGTTATATCTGATTTATAACAAAAAAATTAAAAGAAATACCTACTCGGTGAAAAAGATATTTAAAAACATATTTATAAAAATCATGTGCATAAAAAACTGCACTGGTTCAAATCAATCAGGCAGATTATTACTTATAAACTCTCGTGTGGAAAATTGAGTATGCCCAAGTACACAGCAAAAAAAATTAAACGAAATACTCGGTGAAAAAGTTATTTATAAACATATTGATATAAATCTCATGTATAAAACCTGTACCAGTTCAAATAAATCAGGATGATTATTACATACAAACTGTCGTGTAGAAAAATTTGCAAGAACGCATTTTGACCTGGGATTCGATGATGGCGTACCAGACGGTCTGCGCGCTCACTTGCTCCTTGTACCGGCCCTCCTTCTCGTACTTCAGGTACAGCTCCTCGAACTCGTCACCTGCAGAATTATTATTATTATTATTTAAGAAAGTTTTAGCCCCCCTTAACCACGACAAAGATGTTCCAAGATAGGAAGGAGGAAGGCACCATTTAGTATGGGGTTGAGGGAACGCGGAATAAATGCAAAAGGTGCACAGAAACAGTAAGCTAAGAAAGAAGTTCATGAAACAAGAAAAAGTTGAAGAAAGTAGAAGGTGCTGAAAAAAACAGGACAGCAGTGAACCGAAAAAAGATGGTTCTTAACATAACAAAAGCATTTTATTTCAATAAAAAGAAGGCCTGCCTAACTCTCAGCTCGGGCCCTCACATTGTCCCCCTGGGAGTTCTAATTCCCATAGATACCATACTTGTGTCCCCCTGAGGGGTTCATCACAACATATCGAGCTTGGTATAGTAACAATAGCATGTCATGATTAGAATAAACCCGGAACTTTACCAACATCCTCATATACCACAATTGGCTACACAGCCATGCTCAGGTCTCAATGGCTATGCAGCTCTCACATCGTCAATTTAAAAAATCTCTCCAGCCCTGATATATTTATTATTTTTGCGTTCAAGAAACAGCTTTCGAAAACTTGCAAAAATCTTGTGTTCACAACTGAACGACCAGCCGCACACCACACTTTATACAGGCAAATAATATTCTTCAGAGTTGTTTTCTCTACCGTGCACTCTTCAATTTCTTTTAGCAACATTCAACAAAATAATGACGGCTGTAGAGCAAGAGCGATGGCGTTGTGAAGAAACAAGGTATTTGTGATACCACAAAAATTACATCAGGATAAGAAGTCTGAATGTTGTTTTGTAGGACTGACACAAAAGCAGCACCCACCCCAGACATCGGAAAGACCAGGGCAGTCGTGGGGACACATGAGGCTCCAGTGAGCGTTGGCATTGACTCGCTTCATGAATAGGTCAGGGATCCAGAGCCCGTAGAACAGGTCACGTGCCCTCTCCTCGTCCTGATCGAGTTTAGAAATACGTAAGCACAGGGAGTCCGAGATTTATGGCATTTTGACTTACGGCAACTCGCCGTTACGAACGAGCACCCATAAACCCTATTAATTCATGTTCTGCTTTAGGACGATCCGTTCCTAGCTACGAACAGCGTGGAGTACTAGTTTTTTTTCTCGCGCGGCTGGATATGTGGTTATGTGGCGCTCGCACAAACGGGTTTATTTACATATTTTTATCATTCGTTAAGATAATTTACGTGTGTAAGGGCATATTTCTGTGATGAATAGGACTAACTTCCGACTTACCAAACCGGTTCAAAAACGTCCGTAAGAACGGAACTCGTTCGTAAGTCGAGGACCTCCTGTCTACTGCACTAAGCTGCACTATATTTACTTTCAGGTAACATCAGCGGGCTGGTAAATTAAAGTAAGATGTGGTGTAAGAAACTTTGAAGTCATTTGATATCCGGGAAGTCCAAAACAATAGAAATTGGCAATAATCTTCAGGTATTAGATTTCAACTGATACGCATATATGTACTTATTTAGGCACTCATAAATGAGCGTAGGATTTTGAGCAAATTCAATCATAAAATGTTCAATTTTACACTTGGCTTAACTATAAATATTCCTGAAGGAATTCTACGCTAATATGACTTCAAAGGCATTAACGAAAGACTTTGCAACAATATGAATACTTCTAAGCTATTTGAAAAATGTTTGATTTGTAAAATTGGGGCTAGAATGAGATAAAAAATACTTTGCTGAGAGATCCTAGACCTCAAACTGATCACTTCGAGTATTCCTCTGCCCAGAAAGTGACACTCACAGTTAGAACATACACTCGGATCTTTGGATATTTGATGTCCGCAGAGAAATGCATGGAAATATTTACTATTCCCTAAAAAGCTTTTTGCAGCGATCACTCTAGTGAAAGAAATCGCAAAAATTCAATGCGCTAAGTAGCAGGCAAAAATCTTCTTTACAGCCTAAAAGAAAATCTGAGAACCATGAACACGTAGAGAAAAAAGCAGCACTTTTGAAGTCCATGGGACTTAAAAAAGTGTCAACTTAAAGGACCCATAACAAGCGTCAATTTCACGCATTTTCTGTGAGAAGACCCTTGCAAGTCGGTCCCTCTTTGATCTTCAATTAGCTGTAAAAGGACTAACCTATAATCACAAATTTATTTCAATACACTGCATACATAATAAACGAACGCTTGCCCCTTCCAATTTATTTCTCACCAATTTCAATGATGGGCGTTAAAACTGAGCTTAGTTTGAGATAGAAATATAACCCTAGTTGAAGCAATCGCACTTAATGCCCAAATACAAATGACTCGACACTTCGACTGCGATGTGAGCCTATGGTGGTCACTGAGGGAGTTCTCATAGTGCTGCTGACCGACCAGTAGTCACAAACTCAACTTTCATAAATACTCAATCAAAACTAAATGTTCGCTATTTTCAACATCGCTCACTACAATTGACATTAAATTTGAACTGAATAATAAACTTCAGTTTTTCCTGCCACAGTCAGAGTGTTGGGTAAATGGAACTACACCGTCGTACCATGCCGGTGTTCTTGCGCAGGTTGAGGTAGGACAGAATGTCGGCATGCCAAGGCTCCAAGTAGATGGCAAACGCTCCAGGGCGCTTGTTGCCCCCTTGATCGACGTAGCGAGCTGGAATGAAGTAGGCATTTAGTTCAGTGATACACTAAACACAGTTCCAATTTGGGTTGTATGTTACACGTAGTTATTTCATTAGTTAGTTTAAGACGCCCTAGCAACAACAAAAGTGATCTCAAGAAAGAGAATAGGCCAGTTAGGATACACTAAACACAGTTCCACAATGGGTTGTGTGTGATAGTAATTTCATTAGGTAGTTTAAGACGTCCTAGCAACAACAAAAGTGATCTGAAGAACGTGAAGAGAAGGGGACAGTAGTATAGACCGTGGGAAATGAGAATTGATGCACAAAAAAATATGTTCCCTAATAAGATACGCTGGGCATAGAACTAGTAACTGAGTAAGGAAGAGAGAAAAAAAGAGATTGCAAAGAAGGCATGATAACTGAAAAAAGCTATGTGTGAACGAAAGATAGGAATCATTTCAACAGCTGAGGTAACCAAATATTATCCCCCTAGTTGTATGCAATAAATTCTGAAATCCTAGTTCGAGAGTCAACAAAAAGTCCCTAAAATTTTTGGGTATTTCAAATAAAATATCCATTGAACAAGGCCCTAAGCCAGATTACAAAATCTGCAAATGAAGGTACACCTCAAATAGCCACAACAATTCAGGTTTCATCCTACATGCAAGTTTGATGGCACCACACTCTTGTTTGACAGACCTATCTTCCATTGTAGTTGCTCAAGAAAACTAGCATGCACCGAGAACATGAGACGCGCCATACAACACGAACTTGATTACTCTTCCAACTACTGTCATCACTGAAGGACATCAGGAATAATTCATGCTTTTAACGCCTAAACGCTTCGTTAAAAACATCACCATCTATGGCATATCATGAATGGTATTTTATGTCATTTCAAAAGAAGTTTTTTTTTCAACTATAACTTTATATAAGCATTTCCCATTTTTTTCACAAGCACTTATGTAGAAGTTAATATAAATTAAATTGATCCACATATCCTAACATTTTTAAGCACACTTCCAAGTTCCATGTTTCAAAAAATAAAATTATAAACACACAAATTCTCATGTTTCAAAGAAATAAAATTAAACACACAAATTCTCATGTTTCAAAGAAAACCCAAAATAAGCACAGAGAAATGCTGAACTTGACGTCTACAGAAAAAATAAAAACAGCTCTACTTTAAACACCTGTGTTGTTGTAGACTCTGAGCATGGGCACTAGCCCATTGCTGATACCATTGGTGCCTGCGATGTAGGAGCCCTTGGCTCTGATGCAGTGGACGTTGACACCAATGCCTCCCGCTGACTTGGAAATCAAGGCGCACTGCTTCAGGGTGTCGTATATTCCTTCAATGCTGTCATCCTTCATTGTCAGCAGGAAACAACTGAAATGCAGAGTAATTTCTTCAACATAACATTCTACTTACAACACTTCTGAATTTCATTTGTGAGTCTTGAACTACCTCAACATGTGAAGGTAGCATCAATAAAATTAGCCAGTGCATTACGCAAACGCGATGCAGACTAAGAAGAAATAAAAACTGATGTTAATTACTAAAAAATCGGTGCTAACAAACCGAAACTGTTCTCAAGGTTTAAAGTCTGCTATGATATTTCAATTATTGAGTTTGTGTTGATACATAAACCATCACTGTGATGCTTCCCTGTGTACCGTGAACTTGAATTAACCTAACTTCATGATAAATTGCTGTTCTCTTTCTTCAATGAACGTCTGTTTTTTTACTATAAATTATTCTTTCATTGGTCTTCTTTTCCATTCATGGTCGATTTATATCAATGCTGGTCTACTTTTCCCATTGCTAGTCAATTTTCTTCAATTGCTGGTTGATTTTTATCAATGCAATTTCATTTATTCCATTGCTGATTCATACTTTCAATTGCTGGTTTATTTATTTCATTGCTGTCCTATTTCTTTCACTGTCAGTCAATGTTGTCTACCAAGGGATCCACAGAGGGAACCACCCAGCTGCCGTCACACCTAGAGAGCTGAGGTCTGACGGTGGCAGCATTGAAGAGTGTGGGGGACGCGTGCGTGAACCACTTCTCCGAGAGCAAGTTGTAGGTCTCAATGGCAGCGTCGAGATCTTCACCGTGTATGCCCACCGCAACTCGCATCAGCATGTGCTGGGGCCGCTCCACCACCTTCCCGTCAATGCGCAGCAGATACGAGCGCTCCAACGTCTGTGTGAACATTGAATGAATCACTTGTGAACACAGAAAGTGTGTAATCCAGAAACTGATACGGTTTCTCCTTCACTTACACATGTTTTTACTAGAATTTCATACCTCGAAACTTGAACAGTTCTAAGAGAACTAATCTTGAAAACAGAACAGTTGCACAAGAAATTTACTGTGAATCCAGACCAAGTGTACAAAAGTTTTTTGTACCATAATCCAAAACAGTTGTACATGAATTGCACCTTGAATCTAAAAAAAATTACTTTGAACCCTGAACAGCAGTACATGAATTGCACCCTGAATCTAAAAAAATTACCTTGAAACCTTAAGAGTAGTCCAAGAAATTCACCTTGAAACCGAAATAATTGTAGGAGAAGTCTCTGTCATAAATGATGGCGGAGTTGAGCATGTCGGCATTCCTCATGATGAGCTCATGGTGGTACTCTGAGAGCATCGGCTGGAGCAGGCCGGTCTTGGAATTCTTCATCCCCCGAAGGTCGTCCATCACCTCTGCACACATCAACATGTCAAATTCAACAACTCAAAATTATCAACAAGTAAAAATCATCAAGTCAAAATAAACAACTAGTCAAAATCAACAAGTCAAAATTAAGAAGTTAAAGTCAACTCATAAACAAGTCAACAACTTATTCATGCCCACAAGTCGCTATTTGTTATTATGATTTTATAAGAAAGTTTTAGCCTCCCTTAACCACGACAAAGATGTTCCAAGAGAGGAAGGAGCAATGCCGACTCCATACCACTCCAACTCCATACCATTTAGTACGGAGTTGAGGGAATGCGGAATCTATGCACAAGGTGCACAGAAACGGTGAGCAAAGAAAGAAGTTCATGAAACAAGAAAAAGTTGAAGAAGAAAGTAGTAGGAGCTGAAAAACAGGACAGCAGCGAACCGAAAAAATATGGTCCGTAACAGAACAAAAAACCTATTTTATTTCAACAAAAAAAGGAAGCCTACCTAACCCTTAGCATGGGCCCTCACATAGTCCTCCTGGGAGCACTAATTCTTATAGATACAATAGTTGTATCCCCCTGAGGGGAGTAGCTATATGTACTCAAATGTGACCACTGTACCAGACTTAAGAAACAATGAGCTACTGTATCTCTTAGTAAATAAATTGTTTAAAATCAGTGGCTAAACCACAAACCATAAGCATGGCATTAGCCCACTTGAATGATGAACATTGTACACAGAATTAGCCATAAAGCAAAAAATAGAAGATGCAAGCCATAATTGTAGACGCACACAAAAAAGAACATACCAGCATAGTAAGGCTTATACAGCAATGTACAAAATTTACACTCAAACACAATAGCAATGTATGTAAACAATTCAAAGCCCCAGGTCAAATTCTTACCGCTGAAAGTTTTCTTGGTCTCCTTGTGAAGGTTGGAGACCGCAATCCTGGCGGCGAGCACGGCATAGTCAGGGTGCTTCGTGGTGAGGGTGGCCGCAATCTCGGCAGCCAGGTTGTCCAGCTCGACTGTGGTGACACCCGCATACAGGCCGTTTATCACCTTCAGTGTCACCGAGGGCTGTGGTGTAACAGGGTGGATTAGTTCACTGATTTCAACATGAATTCTTACACTTTAAATGAGAAAAAAAAAATTACACTAATTTGAACATAAATTACTGTACTTTAACCAAGGACCAATGAAATAAAAAAGAATTTTATAATGGAAGTAAGGATTCTTGCACATATAATCTGAGCAATGCCATGCATGACACAATGAGGTATTAATAATAGTAGAGTAAGATAATGCAGCAGCAAGCCATGAGCAACAAACCGAGTTGTTTCAATACACTTGTACTTCTTTGTAGCTGCTATGTGAGTTGGTAATTCCATGGATTTTTTTTTAGCTATGAGAGAACAAGATTCAAGTGATAATGTGCTTTGTGCATTATAATGGATTACAAAATACAAATATAAGCATTTTACACTTCAACAATGAAGCTATTGAAAATTTCTACAACCTAAAATCAAACTGCTCCTCTTCAGGTGCAAACATGCACTAACTCCAGTGATGATGTTCTGAACACTTTCAAGCATCACATTTGTATCTTCAGTTATTTATTTCAACTGACTTCTTATCAGAGGTAAAAGCTAAATGGACTTGTTCAGTGCATATCACAACTCAGTCACGCATATATTCATTATTTCTGAAGTAAACAGAACAAAATCATCACTTCATAAAAATTTGATGCGCTAAATCTGCATACAAAATAAAAATGCTTATAACATCAGACCTATACTTACATAGCTTTCAGTTCAAACTTTCTTATTGCAAACAAACAAAACAACCACAATTACAGAGCTTATATCAGATTTTTTTTTGAAGAATGAGCTCCAGCTTACAGGGTCAATGAAGTCCATGTTGAGGCCATAGCACAGCTTCTGAATGCGGGATGTGATCTTGTCAAACATCACAGGTTCCTTCCGGCCATCTGTGCAGAAAAAATTTGATTAACATATCTGCACAGTTTGATGAACAAATAAAAGGCCTGAGTTACACATCTAATTCATGAAATAACATTGCTTGTGAGTCATAAAAGTAACTGGTTCCCATGTTACAGGACTTATATTCATGTCATAAAACTAGTGCAGTATTTATTTTACAAAACTGATGGCATCAATTTTATAAAACAATTGGTATACATATTGCAAAACAACTGATATTGATACAGAAGCACTTTCATCAATTTCACAAAATGAAAATTAACTAAGTGTTCTTTCTACATTGCTGACAATCCTTGTCCTATGTGGAAACAGCATTTAACATTCTTTATTGTACTGCACCTAATCCAAAAAATATCAAAAAAAAAAAATTAGTATCATGTAGTTCTAGAAGAAGTCTTGCACTGGCTCCTTCTCAATAACTCCATGTAGGCCTATTTTTCAATGTACAATTAAATTATGAAGAAAAACTATTTCACAATTTTGACATTGTGGCTATTTTTCAATGTAGAATTAAATTATGAAGAAAAAACAACTTCAAAATTTTGTTTTAAAGAGAAGCCTGCTTCATGAATGGAAAATTAGTTCAATATTCTCAGTCAAATAAGCTTCAATTGTAAAAAAATAAACTCCTAAACCGCTATCAACAGATTGCAATCTCTGACATCTACAGCATAAAGTAGACATGTTTTCTAGCATCAGATGCATTATTAAATGCAAGCTTTCATAACTGAACCTTTCACTCTCAAGCGTATTTAATTTTAATCTCATCAGAATACAAGACTTGCTGATACCTAACATTGAAGATGAAATGCTGCAGCAACTTACCAAGATATTCAACACATTTAAAATGCCATCTCCAAAAACTTTAAACTGAACTCAACAATAAAATCTCTGTTTCAATAATGTTAGTACTTCAAGGGATTTTGACTTTAAAGAAACTCCCATAGATTTTTTAATGATAAATGTAGTTCATTCAGATTCTATTTGAAAAGACCATGAGCAACAGACCAATCGTAAGCCAAGGTATAAGAATTTATTGCTGCACACTCAGATGTAAAGTTAGATTTACTCACTTGCAGGGAAAAACATCAAGACTTATTTTATAATTCAACTATACATTTTAAGGCTGACTTTTTAAGAAATGTTTACAACAAATGGAAAAATTCAAACTTTGATTTGAAACCATTCTTAAGATATTACTTTACCCTATTTAGTCTATTTCGGTCTACCATTCCTGGTATCGCATCTCAGTTCAGCTCAATGGAGATAAGAATCAGTTCATAAACCAAAGTAAAGAATCCGTTTGCAAATATTTATATCAAAATTATTGAATAGTAGAATAATTAAAAATTATAAAATTTAGAGTACCTATCTACAAAGATAGAAAAATCAATCTTGCTAAATATTTTTACATACAATTAAAAGAGCATTAAGTATTACATCACTATAATGACCTTATTAGTTTAGACAACAATCATTTATTCATCAAATGTTTTACAGCTACTTAGTCTACTGCCCAAGACCATTCGAATTAAGACAAATTTTCATCAACTCCATCCAAAATTGTGTGCTATGTTGAATCACAAGCTTATTCCCATGATCATTTTTTACATCAAAATGAATCCATGATTCAATTTTTATCACTCACAGGTAAAATTCAATCAACTAACACCGCTTAACTTCAAGTGAGAAACAAGGCTTAGTATAGCCTCATCGGGCTGAAATTTATACATTTGATACTCATTTCTTACCTCGTTTAAGAACGTACATCTTTGACCACATCTTCCCAGTTTCTGGAATCATCATAAGAGTTTCAAGATAAGGTTTGGAAAGTTGATCAGTTGTTGCACACGCGCCAATTTTCCGACCAGTTGTGCCTTGTGCGCTACGCGGGAAAATAATTTTGTAATTTACGCACCCCCATTTTTCAGGTTTAAGCGCTAGCTTACTTTTACGATCAAATTAGTGAATTTTCTCTGTTATGTAGAGACAACCCTTTCGTTCTTAAATATTGTTTACGAGGAAAAAAGTTTTTCACTACATTGTGGGTCATTATTTGTTCAGTTTATAACTGAATTTGTCCAATAAGCTTGCAAAATAAAATATATCATGGATGAGTCGTGATAAAGAGTTTTTAATTCTCATCGGTGTATTTGACTTACAGAAGGACTATACATCAGAGGCTTTGGCGATTAAATTTCTCTACGAGTGTTAGAGCTTGTAGTATTGTTTAAGAACTATTAACTACATACGCCACTTGTCGCAAATCCAGCCTTGCTCCTTACCAGAGTCCCGTGCAAAACAATCTATATTTTGCACATTTAGGG
>JACJUY010000189.1:373862-387955 GCA_014220935.1 Platorchestia sp. MABIK | reverse complement strand
TTCACTCACTACATACAGATTATCCTCCCCACGTCTATCTTGCCTAAAACCATTCTGTTCGTCTCCCAGGACTAAATGAGGGTTGCCATGTCCTCGCCGGCGTAACACATGGTGCACTTAATTATCAGTCGTCCGGATTTCAATTTGCTTCTCAGTTTTCTGCAAGTGCCTTATTCAATGACTGAATTCGAGTAAAAAAATTTGCACAACATTCGAAATGTATGTCATGTCTTTTTTGCTCCAAAACATTGACTTCTTACACGAAATAAGTATTCATATTGCATAATAATTAAAATTGAACTTACTCGTCCTCCATAGCTTGTGTGCAAACCACCCGGCACAGTGGAAACTAACCCCGAATAAACGGGCACTACTGCACACACATTTGCCTGGCACCCATCAGGGGCTGGTAACGCTAGAATAGAAATAAGTTTAAGTATAAGCGGAACATAAATGACAAGGGCTCACCTGTATACTTCGAAAAGTATGTTCAGGAGAACTATCTTCAATGTAGCCGGCTGTCGAGGACACAAGCATCCCCAGTAGCGAGGGCGGAAAGCCGTAGAGCAGCGGCGCACATAAAAAGGTGCGCACTCGCTCACGGTTGAGTACAATCTGTCTGGTCGGCCTTCGGCTGACCCGCTCGTCCGCTTCCCCGAATCCCTTGCTGTGGCTTGGGACTCGTTGCAAGAAGAGCAGACGAACACTTGTAGTTTGCAAATACGTTTCTCGCCGAAGATGTGGGAAACCCTCGCCATTGCTCCGCTTAGTCTCAAATTACTTGCGTTATTACTTTTTTAGGCTGATCAAGCAATCACAGCCTATGAACTTCTTTGTAGAAGGCTCTTAAATCTGCCTTATAAAGTCCGTTATGGACCTCAGTGTTAGAGCAATGGCTAGAATTTCGACAAGCTCTTGGGGGATCTTTTCATGATAAGCCCCGCCGCTATTGCAACACATAAGTTCACCCACTTGTAGCATTCGAAATAACGCACCTATCGACATCAAATTAGTCTCAAACGAAATCATGTGTTAATCTTTCATTTGAACGTAATTTGAAGGCGATAGGTTAAATATTTCAAAAGTTACAAGTGGCGGCCGGGTGAATTTATGTGTTGCATTAGCGGCGGGGCTTTATTTGGAAAAGATTCGCTCTTTTGTTACACCAGCTGAATTTTAAGCACTGTTATCATTCCTATGTTTCGAGTATTTTACCTAATAATAACCTAGTGTGTTTATTTTATTATTCATTTGTTTGCCGTCCGCTTCTTCCTTTTCTCTGACATGCTCACAACGATGCTTAATGACCGTATCTGTGAAACGAATTTTACAAGTGCACAAGTACAAGAATATTTTTATTGCATGTGAAAGAAAATACTGAATAAAGCCATTTTTGGCCCTTTACAAGCTTTATTACAATTTAAAAATAATGTGCATCGAAACATGATCAGTCTTGTATGCCCCTAGGTTAAGTAAATTAGGTTTAACATAACTGTACACTTTAAAAATAACTTTATTAATAGGATGCACTAGAAGTCGCTAAACTTATTCGGGCCCACAAGTAGCTATACTCAATTATGTCTATTGTTCTAGACTTAACACAGGTTTGATTCTAAGGGGCGCCCACTGTATTTTCACCAGACTAAAGGCTCTCTGGCGCTAATATGAACGGAGAACGCTCATAAATGAGGTTAGAGAGGAAACTCAATCTACTTACTGAGCTTACTCTTCGCTCAACCACTTCATCTTCTTTGCTTAAAGAGCTGAAAAACCATGTCTGTAACCCGATTTTAATAATGAATTGACCAATAAAACTAATCACTCTCATCTCCTTGTGGTCAGGCAGTTAAAAGACCTGACATTCTCCATTTAAAGTGCGGGTTAGATTCTCGGAATGGAAGAAATATACCTGAGGGGTCAAGCGTAAATACTGTGTATGGGTATAGGCAGTGAGTTGAGAAAAGTTGATTGAAGTATGTTGTATGTGTTCCTACTGCATTAATTGGATTCCAACACCGTAACAACTGCTTCGACAGACGTAGGTTCTCCCATCGTAGGCTCTAAATAAACTTGATCTAGCAACTTTCGGAAATAATTTGCCATGTTAAAAATAGTAAGCCTGTGTTCACAGGCAGAACATAATTCCANGATTATGGATTTGTGCTTATTTATTTGCACTTCTAACCAAACCATTTCAATGCCATCGCAAACTTTCTTCACTGGAAGTGAAGATGTTGAGTACATTTCTTTCACAAAAATACAAGATCCACTACCTCGGCTGGTTTTAGCGCCATCGAAGCGATATAACACGTAATCAGGAATATTAAAAAATGAACTTTGGGTTCGTGAATCAAACCATGTTTCTGAAACTCACAAAATGTCAATTTCTTCAGTGACCAACATTACTCTGATGTCATCCAATTTACCATTGAGGCTTTGAGCATTTATATGCTTTATTTTGATTTTACTTATATTAGCACTCTTTTCAAAGGTAGCAAAGTTACTATCTCGATGGGATCGTTTCGAGGATTCATCGATCTTGTCTACGTTACCCAGAGTGTTTGGTCCAGCATCTGCTATGTAAGAAAGTCTACTATTTGGCTGGGCAGCGGCAGTCTGTCAAGATGAGGTAATTCCAGTCTGATTTTTGCCTTGTGTGACAAGGGCACTGTAGTGATCGTTTTTACGATGGAGGAGTAGTGGAGGGTTATTATTTGATAACCCTGAAAAGGGGTCGACAGATATTTTCAAAACACAATGACCCTGCTCCTCTAGGATGAGAAATTTTTTGCCTGTCACATTTGAGATGATTAGTGGTAAAAGGTCTACAGCAGCTTGATCAAAATGTTTGTCGTCAATGTAATGATCTATGAGGTTTTGCATGTCTCCACTGTTCTTGTCAACAAACTTAGCGTATGTGCTTTTGTTATCTTTGCTCTCAGTTTTGATTGCAGTCTTTAAGGAATTGTAATTCCATTTTGATGCTGGTTGTTTCGTAAGTAGATGAGCTACTGCATGAAGGAGACAGTGTCCGTCGGGTTTGCTGGGAATCAGCTCTATTTTCCATGATCGTTTCAATTCATCCATTGTGGAATTCATGCGTTCACAAATGGGGGTGGAGAGGTTTTTTTTCGTACATTTTACATCATTAAGAGGTTCTGAGAGGTACGGGGAATTTACGTTTTCTGGCTCTGAATGGGCCGGCTGTGGTGATTTCTTGTATGGGGATCTGCAGAGAACTGAGAAATGCTCGCGTTGTGCATGCAGTTGAATGGTGAAATTTCCATCGACTGTCGACGGCAATTTTGCAGCGATTTCTCTCTTCCTGTTGATTTCACTGCTTCCGAGTATGTGATTGGATGTTGATTTATACTCGTGTCTGAGAGGGGCTTTTCATCCTCTGTACCAGCATTGGATAGCAATGAAAACCTATTTTTTGTAGGCACTCCGCAATTGCTTGTGGCAGAGGGAGAGGAGGGTTTGTTATATGAGGGCAAACATCGGGAGGAGAGAGGAGGAGAGGGTTTGTTATATGAAGGCAAACATTGGTTTATGCTGCTGGAGGTTTCAATTGGAAAGGCTGTCGACTTAGAACAACCATTAAACTCATTCTGCTGTTTTGCATGATCATTAGAGTGTTAAATTCCTTAATTCAGGTCATGGGAGTTTTTGACACGGGAGATAAAATGTGAAGTTAGTCTCAAAAGTGATCTTAGAGCAATTTGTTGAAGAAAATGATGCGTATCTTCTCGCGTAATAGGCCAAGTGTGGACATCGTTGTAAGCTTCATTAACAGTAACAGTTTTTGCATTTGCTCGCAGCGGAATCAGTTTAAGACCAATTTTTCTGCACAGACTCGATGCCATGTACAATTGCTGACCACTGCATGCACTCACCACATAAATATGAGAAAAATGATTCTTTGTCATAATTATGTTTTTTAGCTTGGTAAGGTTACAGGATGAGAGGCTCAAACCTTTGAAATTAATTATATAGTTCCTAAAAGGAGGTGCGCGTTCAATCTCATCATAGAGATCATTGAGACGTTCCGAAGTTATGGTCTGAATCTTGCATGCGCTATCAATGTCATCTCTGTTGATTATTGTGAGACTATTGTCTCCAACAAGAAAAGTGTCTAGAGAGGATTCTGCATGAGGATGGTTACTCGCAGCTACCACCGGCGTAAAATCATGAGCGCTGATAAAATAATTTAATGCAAAAAGCAGTTCTGTGATCATTTGAATATTTGATACAGTGGAAAAAATCGACGCTGGGTTTGGGTGACAATTTTGTCTCAAAGCTTTATTGAGAAATGCAGCTGTGAGAGACAGCGTGTTGTTTATTTCGTGAATAGTTTGGGAACTAATCATTTGTAGTGGGTGTAAGTACCCACCAAAAGCATTAACAGGTTTATTTGTATTGTTCTCCACGGAAAATCTTACCTTATCCTCGCAATTTACGCTCTGAGGAATTTTACTGCCAGTGTCAGCCGCTGCGCATGCATTTTCAAACACAACTTCGTCGCCTGAAAGGTCTACACGCAATTTATCATTAAAATTAAAATTCAAATTACCCCTTTTACTTTCTGACTGGTTGCACACATCTAAAATTTTATCGCTTTCTAACGATGACGTTGGTGTTTGTAAAGGATTACTTAAGTTAAGGCTCCTTCACAGGGTTTTACTTTTCATATTGAACCTATTAAACTCTAGCTTGTCAGTTTCCCTTCGTCACAGTTTAGTAAACTAACCGAAAAACTTTCACACTGGACATTAGGACCTGAAAATCTGTCTTAGCTTCAATCTTGTTCCTCCAAGCCTAGTACTGCGACATCACAACTGCAATTTTTTTATTTAATTGTAAGTAATTTAAGAAATGCACAGCATATCATTTGAGCCAAAAAAATTTCATCAAACTAATGTGCGCAAAAAAATTAATTTTTTCCCTCTTTACAAGGTATCACAGACGTTCTGAAAGAAATAATACCGAGCAGAGTATAAAACTCCTTTAGATTTTACTAAAAATAGCCGCCAACTTTCGACCACAAGTGTGACGTCATTAATAAGAACAACGTCTAAGAGCACGCCAAAAAAAAATGTAGGACACATTAACATGACGTACCTGCACCATCATTTAACAAAAGGCTAAACGTAAATTGAGTGCATTGCTTAGCATAGACCCAGTGTTAGCAGACGGCGAGACTCTCTCAAACATGGCTGGTTTTGAACTTTTGCACATTCAAACAAATTTATGCTTATTTGAGTAAAATTGGTTCTGATATATCAACTCATAGTAAGCACATGTCTGAACGGATGTTCACTTTGCTTAGATTGCAGATTTACTAAAAAATAAACGTGAAGGAAATACAAATAAAATTGGTCACTTCATTTAAAAAAACGAAAATCGAAAACGTTTAAGAGACTAGCACCATCACTAGTTCTGTAAAATACAAAGTCTCATCACTACTATGCAAATATAAAATCATGATCGATAATAAATTCCAGACCATACATCTAAGTGAAAAAACAGAAACAAAGACAACCATACATTAACGATCTGATGGAGATACTAGATAATTATGTTATTTAAAATCATTTGTCCCAAGAACTGTGTAAATCCTGAGGTTCAAATCCTGGAAAGAACGGTCAATCACTCTAAAATCCTTCCACAATTGTTTTGTACTCCTCCGCTTGACTGCATAGTGTTGAATGAGGAGAATGAGCCAGCACGTATAAGTGCGTTCCTCTGTTGTGTAAGTCGGTATAGGTATAGCCACAGAACACTTACATGAGAACTTCAAAACTACGGTGG
This sequence comes from Platorchestia sp. MABIK, assembly GCA_014220935.1. Taxonomy (NCBI): domain Eukaryota; kingdom Metazoa; phylum Arthropoda; class Malacostraca; order Amphipoda; family Talitridae; genus Platorchestia; species Platorchestia sp. MABIK. The sequence continues at coordinate 382,144 of JACJUY010000189.1, read as the reverse complement.
ACCCCAAGCCCGCTCGCACTGCGTCGAATGCCGCAGGATTTCGACCCGCCCACTTCTGTCCCTCCACCTCCGAGTTGCTACATGAAGTTGCCATTCGCGCCAATTTTGAACTATGTAGTACTACTGAGGTTTATTAACCTACCAGTTCGCTATACATTTATTATTAATCACTGCATTATAACCACTACACGTACTTAGTAAGTGGATACTACAGCGGAATATCAAAGTTAACCTGCAATTAATCATTGTAATAAGTTATGACAACGACCGCTGGTGTTTGGCCATTCAACCCTCCATCTCGGCACTCAAAATCAGGATTCTGTAACTTTTTTAACTTAATCTTAAACTAACTGAACTTGGCTACCCTAACTCAACCTAACCTAACTTAACCTAACCTACCTAACCTAACTTAAGTTAACTTAACCTAACCTAAATTACCGTAAACTAAAAATGCTGTAGCTGCTCGGAGGTGGTGCTGTAGCTGCTTGGAGGTGGAGGGAGAGGGGTGGGCGGGGTCGAAATCCTGCGATCTTAGACGCTGTGCAGCCCGCTCTAGACAAACGTACGCACGCACGCCAACCAATCAGCTTCTAGCAGCCATGACTCGCAGCTGACGTCATTGTTGCCAAGGCTTTCAATTGGCTGCGTATCCAGCCTTTACTGCGATACTCGTTTGGATTGAAGGTCTAATTTTCATGCTTAAGTTATAAACGTTTCTGGGCGTAGTTAGGATAGTGAAAGCCAAAATAGTGAATTGCGGTTGTATTGATAACACTTTTTATTATTATTTCATTCACAATACATACACGTAAATGCGCATTCATGTACAAATCTGCAATTCATATTTCAAGAGTCACCCGCAATTAGATTAAATTCTTGTCCTGAGTGGGGTAAAATAGTAAAAAGTGCAATGAGCTCAGCAGGACATTTTTTTAATTTTTTCTTCGGAATCGAACACCAAAGTGGTGTAGGAACGCTCTCGAAAACGATTAGGCATGGGTTTACACGTTTGCATCTAACAACATTTTACATAAGTTTTTTGCAACACACAGACTTTTGTATAGGTGTACGTTAATTTTTAAAGAACATGGAACATTTCCATTTTATCCTAAAAGTGACATTTCGTGAATTTCAATGCTTTATATTTGAGCTACGAAACACGTTGTCTCTCAAAGTTTTCGTCTCAATTTGCTATGACCATCAACAGGGGAAGGCGATGTATTTTAGGAAATTTTTAAGCAAATAATTGCGCGTTTCTAATATATGGAGCAATTTTTGCAAATGATTTAGAACATAAATTCCGAACAGAAGTAGCGGTGTCTTAAATTCTTACGCTGTTATTTTTCTTGAAACAATTAATAATGAACTAAAACGCATCAGGCTAACAACCAAAGACGACCTGGAGTAAGTTTCATCCATGCGCCAACATTTCAAGCAGCAAAATTTTTATTCAGTATTTTCCATCTGATAGCTAATGATGCACCTTAAAAATTGATTAGTAGTGTCCGAGCAACATTGTATTTGAAGGAAATATAGCACCCAAAAAATATAGCCAAAGTTATTTGAAGCATCCACAACTTGTTAGGAGTCGAATATATTCCTTGGAATCATGAAATCAACGCGCAAGTCAGTGGGATCTTTTCCAGATAAGCCCCGCTACTAATGCAACACATAAATTCACCCACTTGTAACTTTCGAAATATTGCACCTTTCGACTTCAAATTACTCTCACAAGAAAGATTAAAACATTAACCGATTAACGCGAAAGAATGTTTCAATACTTTTTTTGATAGTAATTTGAAGTCGATAGGTGCATTATTTCGAATGTTAAAAGGGGGTGAACTTATGTATTGGATTAGTGGCGGGGTTTATCTGGAAAAGATCCGGTCAGTAGAACATCGATGGGATCATGTGTTGCGTTGGCGGAAATAAAAGTGTGATAATTGAAAATATGAATAAATGCGTAACTCACTTTCAAGCCTGTTTCAGAAACGCTACGTGGAAGATGCATTCACAGTTCACAGCCCTTGCAGACGACATACCTACTGCGATTTTTCAATATAAGAAAGTGTCATCAGTATTACTAAATTTTCAATGGAATTGGAAACCAATAGTTCTCCTAATAGTTCTCTCATTTAATAGTTCTCCTAACTGAAGGCAGGCTGACGTTCAAGGTGTACCGTAAGCCCACACTATGGAAGCTGCTTAGATTCTTTCACATGCCAGCCTTTACTCTAAAAACAAACATAGTCAATTATTATACACGTTAGTTTAGGCCTTCCTAACCACAACAAAGGTGTTCCAAAGAGAAGAATGAACATGGACATGTACACGGAAGTCTATGCACAATGTGTGCTCTCACACAGGCCTTCTTTGTGCGGCGACACGAATGCTGCTGTGTCAGCAGTTCAGCAGTCTTTCGAGGTTTCTGCTGCTATCACTCACTCTACTCTGTCCAATTCTGGCTTGTAACTTGAAAAATCCTTCTTGCTACAATTCACAGACATTTCAATGAAGTATGAACTTAGTGGTTATTTCAACACGATCAGCCTGTGTTGTTACCCTCCATGATGCTGCAGAGGATTGTTAGCTGGTCACTGGTGGCACGCCAATTGCACCAGTGGCAGGCCTCGACGCCCCAGGAGTGGGAGGCTTCACAGCATCAGGAGCAGGAAATTCAACACTAGCAGCTGATGGAGATATACAGGAAGAAATTAAGAACAGTGATAGATCATCTTGAATAAAATTCAAGCATACTACCCAATGAATAGCCCTTCCAGCTACCTTTATTTTGCCTGTTTGAGGCTCCACCACCATGACATGATTTCACAGAGCAAGTAAAAGGGAATGAGTAATATACTTATTTGGGCTAAGTACCATTAAATATAAATCCCCAGGTTTGTAGGAGTCATTAGGCTCCTAACAAATAATCCATAAAATCTGGCAAATGCTTGTAAATTATCCATACGCAATGTGTGGCTCAGGGTGTGTTGGCTCCTCACTCATGAGTACCCACACCATTTTAAAAACACAAGCCTTTGAGATATCAGAAAGAAGTTATTTTTACCCCTTCACATGCAAATTAATCATATTGTTGCAAATCCAGCCATTGCTCGTTGCTGAAGTCCTGTGCAAGACAGCCAATACCTTGCACAATAAAGGACAAAGGCTTTTATTAATTTAACCGAGCCTAAAAGGCAATTACGCTGGCAATTTATGACAAAGCGGAGCAATGGCGGGGATGCTTCACTTCCTTGGCGACTATTATCAGCGAACTTAATTAAATCGTTCGTTTCATCTTCTTGCTCGAGTCCGAAGCCACAGACACGGTTTCGAGCAAACTATGGAGGTGGCCGCAGCCTGTTGCCAGCTCAGTCTCAACCTGGTCGTCGCGACCACAGACACGCCGCGAGTGCATCTAACTGGTGCTATGCGGGTTCTGGCCTCTACCGACCCCTGCATCCGGGTCTTAGTGTCCTTGATAGCCGGCTTAATTGGAGACGTATTCGCCTGAATATTATCTTCGAAGATACTCAGGTGAGCCTCCTTTCTTTTGTTACGCTTGTCATTCAAATTGCATAAAATTACAGCGTTCCCTGACCCCACTATGGGTGTTAGGTAAGTCTATGTCTTCAGTGTCCGTCAATTCGGAAAAGTTAAGCCGCACGGTCGGGCGGCAGGACAATATAAAACAATCTAATAATTAAACTAAATCATCCTATTACCCAGCTTCTATCCTTTGTATCTTGTGAACCGTTGCACAGATCCTTATGAAATTTTCACAGCTGACACTCAAAAATATAAAAGATCTAATCATGCAAAAAAGAAAAGCTAATTAACATGTTACTGACTTGCACGCCCTATTATGGCTTTCAGGTGCAATGTTTATGAGTGTTTTAAAACAAAATATTTCCTGTATCTTTTTTGCCAACAACAGTGCACATAGGATTTCCTTCAAAAACGCTGTTCATTGTTCAGCACATTAGAAAACAACAAATTCTGGATATAAATGAATTAAAGACTACCCATCATTGCCTACACACTCTTTTTTAGAAGTGACATTTCTTAAATAAATAAAGTGGTGTATAATAAATTAATGTGTTTTTGAATTTTAACATGATCTGATTTTAAAATGCACTTCACTTTTTATATATGTAAATTTACTAATTTAAATGAGAACATTCTTTATCTCAATAATCTTTATTTATTTAAACTGGCTTTTTATTCATTCAATTCAAGACAAATTTAAATTCGAGAGTAAAGTTCATAATAATGGAAATTCCATTTATCCTAAACAAAATTTGTCAGAAAGACCCCATGATTATATTTTTTCACCTTGAATTATCTAAGGCAAACCCTATGTAAACTTTGTATGGTCACCATTGGTGGCCAACTCTGAATGGCTGCCTATTGTGAACAACTTTGTTAGATCACTTTTCATTGCATTAAAAGCCATCCTTGAAAGTGACCAGATTTAAGACAAGATATTGACACACTCAAACCTGAATCATTCATTTTACTGCTAAGTAAAGTCAGAGTAGGTACACTATTATTTCTCTATAAGGTTACACAAGTGCAAAAACCGGCATGATTGTTTTTTAAATTATAAAACAAGCAATGAGCAATAGGGAAATAACAAAAGTTTAGAAGCAAAACAATTTTTGAAACGGATCATGCAGGGTCATTCAGAGAAATCATGATAGCATAATGATTACTTTACATAATAGCTAAGCATGCAATATTTTTGAAAATCTTATTTTATGTCATATTACTTTTACTGAGCTAAACACATTATACGTGGAATTTAAAAATTATTTATATTCTAGCAAACTGAAAAAACTTAGGTAAAAGACAATGGATGTACATTCAAAGCGTGTAACAGTTGCTTATTCAAAATAATAATAATGACGTAGTTTGATTGTGTTAATTTAATATGAAACAAACAGTTAATGCAAATATAAAATAAATAGGAATACAGCCAATTTGTGATATTTCAATTAGCATTTATTTATTCAATTTCAAAGTAATTACTTTTAGAATGGCCTTTGTAATTGAATTTTGCATAAAAAGAATATGACAGACTAATCTTAGTGCCAATTAAATTTTTGTGTCATCTAATGTTATCATTATTTTAGTATCAGCTACAAATATTATATTTTGCTGGGCTTATATTATTGATAATAAAAGTTGAAGCACATTTAAATATTTTTCTTCATCTGCTCCACGCTATTATGGCTCAATTAAAAAGCTTTTCTTTTTTGCAAGCAAGGGTAATAAGATCCTCTATTAATTTAAGAAGCTTTGATTCAGTAGGTTAATTAGGGAAAATGATGCAACTATAAGTTTTACATTACCTTAGTCTTGCAGAGCTCTTCAAGGAACTGCTAAGATTTTAATTAAAATCTTTCTGGCATTTCTGACGGGAGACAACATGGATTTATAGTCTGAACGACAGAGATTCTCTGCGCACACACAAGACCTTTTCGGTATTTCATATATATTATCCATCTTTAACGTTGCATTGCAACGCGGTTGAATTTAATCAAACAATGAGCACTTTTTAAGCGTACGCAAGAAGCCATTTTTACTTCTGTAGCTACGTCGCAACAGCCACAGCCGCCTTGACCAGATGTCAACAAAGTCACGTGATGATTTGTGATCACGTGACAATTTATTGGCTCCGTCATTGGCCAATTTGCATCTACGTCATTGCTGCCAGAGCTGAAACTCACTTAGTGATAAGTTGGGCATCTTCTAGTATATGATCTGTGGTATAGCTGAGTGCAGTGCGCAATGGCGTACGTCGGAATGACGTTGTTGACTACCGCGAAAGAAGTTTAGAACCGGAAACTTGCAGGCTCATTCTCCTCATTCAGCAATACGTAGCCATGCTGAAAAGTGCAATACAATTATTTGTGATGATTTTAGAATCATTGACAGTTCTTTTCGTGATTTCGACCAGAGGATGTTTGAACTATCACACGTTTTTAGGGAAAAAACAATTTTAAGTAACACACTTAGCTCGTATTCCCTTCAGATAATTAATGGTTGTCTTTGCTTTTTGTCTTTCCATTTCACTTTGGTGTAGTCTGGAATTTATTTTCGATCGTGAATTCGTGCTTGCATAGTATTGATTTTACTTGAAGGTGAAAAGGAGAAGCAATGTTAAAATGAACAGTTTCATTATTTTTTCATGGCAAACGTTTCGGAATATTAGAATTCCATCTTCAGTGCTGAAACCTAACAACAACAAAAAATCCAATTTGGAAAGTACTGAAAATGTCAATAAAGTAAGTAAATAAACATCTATTAAAGCTTAGATCCTAATACTCTTTCAAGCGCATTTAGAGCTGGCTGGCTCTTTGGCTTACTTACACACACATGCACAAGCACATACAATCATATAAATAAAATAGCAAGCATAGTCATTTTTAAAACAGACATTATTTTTTAGCGAATTTAACATGTCAGGACAACTAAAAATATACAGTAAAGATGAACGTCTCGACCACGAGGTTCATCTTAGCATCTGAGGAAACACAAAATATTTCATTCAGATTAAAAATAAATAAATATATAGTTAATATTTGTGATTATACACAGGAAATTTGTAAGGGAAGGAAAATTGAACATCGTTTAAAACCGGTTTGTCTTTTATGAGAAAAAGAGACTAAAATTCGAAGATCTGTTTGACTAGAAACGGTTGCAATTATCTGGAAATCGTCTACAGTAACGAACAGGCAAGTCGTACTTTTCTGCATGGGCACGCACAGAGGATTGAGTGGAAGAAACAAGAGGCAGTATAACTCCAAAAACTGAGAAACTCAAAACTGAGAGAACCCACAATGTTAAGAGCCACGAAACTGAGAGAAGTCGTGAAACTGGGAGGGCTACCACTGCCATCTGTTGGAATGTGTGTGAAAAAAAAGCCCGCTTAGCACAGAATGCTTGGTGTAAAGGCTTGTCCTGTCATAGGTCGGTGGTTCTGAGTCTGATAAATAATACTTTCATATTTACTGCAGATGTGCTTGTCAGAACTAGTTAGGCGTGCTTAAACAGAAGCAGTAGGTAGTTAGGCTAATCGTTCTCTCTCCATCAAATTTAAATGAGGTTATGTATGGTAATTTCTGCATTCCTTTTATGTCTTCTGTTGCAGGTATATTAATTGAAATTTGAAAGTCTTCTTAACGCTTTATATGATTGATATATCCGAAATAGAATCAAATGACAAAGCGAAGAAAAGGGGAACTTTAAGCTTTGGAGAGAAAAAATAAATTACTGAACAAATACAATCTGGAAAAACCATCAAGAATGTGATAGCTACGGATAAAGTTGGAGAATCGTCTGCCTACAGATTTCTAAAGAAAAAGACTATGACATTTACTGCAATTAATATCGACAGGAAATCAAAAAGAAAACTCTTCACAGACCAAAAGAAGATATTCTGAACAAAAGATTGTACACTTGGTTTGTTAAGAGGCGATCAGAAGACATGCCAATTTCGAGTCCAATTATTATTAAGAAAAGTCGTTGAAACAGGAAATGAACACAATTAAAGATATTAAATTCAGTCAGGGGTAGCTCAGAGGGTTCTAAGAGAGGCACTGAATAAAACAATTAGGTGTCGTGGGGGTGAAAGGTTCAGCTGATGTGCAAGGAGAATCAATGTTCTGTGCAACGTTTGAAGAAATGGTTGCAAAGAATAAGTTTATTCCAGAATTAATTTACGATGCTGACTAGACCGGACTGCAAAGGCGATGCTTGCCCAAGAAAACATTGGTTGAAAATAAAGAGAAATGTGCGTAAGGTAATGAGAACAATAAGGAACGAATTACTGTGCTACTTTGTGCCAATGTGTTTGGCAGGCACAAAATGAAGATTTTAACAATAGGTTAATCTGCATTAGCATTCAAATATGTTCGGCAATTACCTGTTCTGTACAAATCACAAAAAAATGCGTATTTGAATCGTCACGTTTTCCGTGACTGTTTTTTTCCAGATTTTGTTCCATCTGTACGAAAAAGTATTTTAAATATAAAGGAACCAGAGAAGCCAAAATTTGTGCTGTAACTCGAAAAATGTACTGCACATCCAGATGAAACTCAGATAGTGTCTGATTGCGATAATATGTTCTGCTGATATTTCCCATCCAAATGTCACATCCTTGATCTAACCTGTAGACCAAGGAGTGATTCAGAATTCGAAAGCCTTCTACAAGCATGACTTCATGATGAAAATGGTAAACAGTGGACTTGGTCACTTGAAATTTCAACTTAGTTACG
>JACJUY010000189.1:360554-373105 GCA_014220935.1 Platorchestia sp. MABIK | reverse complement strand
CTGGTGTTTTATTTTGCTTACCAAAATTCCACAAGCTTAACTTTGAAATAAATTTTCTATTCATGTTCATTTTTGCAGCTTACCGTGCTCCTAGCTTCACTCTGGCCAAATTTTTAGTTCCTATCCAACTCCTTCTACTTGTAATGATAATACAGAGGAAAACTCAAAATCTTTTGTACGAGATATGGTTTCAATTGATAACGCTGATAATCTCTTTATGGCTTCCTTTGACGTCGAGAATTCATTTACTAACATTCCGCTACACGAGACCGTAGAGATTTGTTTAGATTACTTGTTTTCTCTGCCTGATTCTGTAATTGGCTTTACCAAATCTTTGCTCAAAATTTTATGTCAACTCTCTGTTTTTATATTAACTTTTAATTTTTGGCAATATTTTTCATCAACAATTAAACGGGTTAGGAATGTGTCTCCCGTTAGGTTGTACCGTGCAAATATGTTCGGTTCTTTTCCAGATAAGCCTCGCCACTAATGCAACACATAAGTTCATTCACTTGTAACTTTCAAAATAATGCACCTATCGACTTCAAATTACTCTCAAACGAAAAATTAAAACATTCTTCCATTTTAGAGTAATTTGACGTGGTGCATTATTTCAAAATTTACAAGTGGGTGAACTTACGTGTTGCATAAGTGGCGGGCTTATCCGGAATAGATCTACTTGTTTATGTTTTTTTACAAAATAAGATAGTTTGGAATGTGCCCGGTTGAAGGTAAGCCCGTTTTTTATAAAAGTTACATAAAAGAGACATTCTTTTTAATAACAAATATTTCTCACTGTAGCATTTTCTTGTCATACTAGAATTATTCTCAACATCCTAGAATTAAGTTTACCATAGAACTTGAAAAAGAAAACTGTCTTCCATTTTTGGATTCCATGATACCCGTCAAAACAACCGATTTAATCACTCTGTGTATTTCAAGCTAACATTTACTGGGTTGGTTTGAGTTCCTACAGTTTTTGAAACTTTCGTAAGAGTTTCCCCGCTTGGCTCATGCATTCCTCAATCAAGAAGTTTTCAAGTCTAAAATTTCACGACCTCCCGAATATTACAACTGTACGGAAAAAAGATCTCTTTTTTGTTATACTCTATTTTGGTTACCAATTTGGAAAGCGAAATTTTCGGAGAATTTTAATGAGCGCACACAAATTCAATTCTTTTTTTTCAATTACAAAAATAAGCTCCCGAAGGCTTTGCTCTCGTCAGTTATTTACAAGTATCGTTGCGCACTGTATGCGTCTTAGTAAGTTGGATCAACAAAGAGGGCTTTGCGTATTCGTGTAGCGGAGCATGCAGGGCGAAGCTTCCGAACATATATAGTCAAACTCCCACAACTGATAGAAAAGGTTAACCATGACACTGAGAGGGCCTCTCAGTTTCATGACGACAAATAATTGCATCAGTTTAACCGATAATATAGTTTTCTTTCTTATGGAATCAAATTTTCGCCGAAATTCGGATTAATGGTAAACTACAACTGTTTGTAAATGTGGAATCGCAACGGACATACTAATTACTTTGAATACAAATATACAAAAATGGGCAGACGAATGAATGAAATGCTGAAAGTTAACATAAAATTAACTTATGACCAATAAAGGAAATGAATCCTGTATTAAAGACGTTATTATAGCAATCCATAATTGGCTATTCATCGCATTTTTGAATTCATTTAATAATTTTCTCTGTAGTTCTCCACTGATGACTCAATTTCTTTTTTCAACTTATTTCGCATGTGATGTATTTCACTCTTGTGCAACTTAGGGGTGTTGATACTGTTTTTTAACGAGTGAGCCAGCATCGTATCATTTACATAAAAGCCAGGTGTCTTCTCAAGTGCATTGATAACTAGATCCACGTGGAATTCTGCTTCATCTAATGATGCTGTTCCTTCAGCAGTAGTAGAGGAACTGTTGCTGTCATCAGAATCATCATTATTGAAAATTGCGATACACTCAATTATTTCAACGTTGTCACTTTCTTTCTGATGTATCTGCACCTTTTTCTTCAATGCACTCATTAACATCCTCCATCTTTTGTTTATGGGAAGAAGATGATTTCTTTGTTAGGTTTGACATTTTTTCTGTATGTGATACTGGCGTACCATCCGCTGTTTCTCTCTGAGCTAAGAGTTTCTTTCAAGCATTAGAAAATGTCGACTGTTTAACATTATCCCAAGCTGTCGCCAGGGAAAATAAGGCATCTTTTATACCGTAACTAAGTTAAAATTTCAAGTGACCAAGTCCACTGTTTACCATTTTCATCATGAAGACATGCTTGTAGAAGGCGTTCAAATTCTGAATCACTTCTTGGTCTACAGGTTAGATCAAGGATGTGACATTTGGATGGGAAATATCAGCAGAACATATTTTCGCAATCAGACACTATCTGAGTTTCATCTGGATGTGCAGTACATTTTTCGAGTTACAGCACAAATTTTGGCTTCTCTGGTTCCTTTATCTTTAAAATACTTTTCGTACAGATGGAAAAAAATCTGGAAAAAAACAGTCACGGAAAACGTGACGATTCAAATACGCATTTTTTTGTGATTTCTACAGAACAGGTAATTGCCGAACATATTTGAATGCTAATGCAGATTAACCTATTGTTAAAATCTTCATTTTGTGCCTGCCAAACACATTGGCACAAAGTAGCACAGTAATTCGTTCCTTATTGTTCTTATCACCTTACGCACATTTCTCTTTACTTTCAACCAATGTTTTCTTGGGCAAGCATCGCCTTTGCAGTCCGGTCTAGTCAGCATTGTAAATTAATTCTGGAATAAGCTTATACTTTGCAACCATTTCTTCAAACGTTTCACAGAACATTGATTCTCCTTGCACATCAGCTGAACCTTTCACCCCCATGACACCTAATTGTCTAATTCAGTGCCTCTCTTATAGAACCCTCTGAGCCACCCCTGACTGAATTTAATATCTTTAGTTGTGTTCATTTCCTGTTTCAACGACTTTTCTTAATAATAATCGGACCCGAAATTGGCATGCCTTCTGATCGCCTCTTTACAAACCAAGTGTACAATCATTTGTTCAGAATATCTTCTTTTGGTCTGTGAAGAGTTTTTTTATTTCCTGCCGATATTAGTTGCAGTAAATGTCATATTCCTTTTCTTTAGAAATCTGTAGACAGACGATTCTCCAACTTTATCCGTAGGTTTCACATTTTTGATAGTTTTTCCAGATTGTATTTGTTCAGTAATTTTTTTTTCTCTCCCAAGGTTAAAGTTCTCCTTTTCTTCGCTTTGTCATTTGATTCTATTTCGGATATATCAATCATATAAAGCGTTAAGAAGACTTTCAAATTTCAATTAATATACCTGCAACAGGAAAAATAAAAGGAATGCAGAAATTACCATACATAACCTCATTTAAATTTGATGGAGAGAGAACGATTAGCCTAACTACCTACTGCTTCTGTTTAAGCACGCTTAACTAGTTCTGACAAGCACATCTGCAATAAATATATAAGTATAATTTATCAGAATCAGATCCACCGACCTATGACAGGACAAGCCTTAACACCAAGCATTCTGTGCTAAGCGGGCCTTTTTTTAACACACATTCCAAGAGATGGCAGTGGTAGCCCTCCCAGTTTCACGACTTCTCTGTTTCGTGGCTCTTAACATTGTGAGTTCTCTCAGTTTTGAGTTTCTCAGTTTTTTAGAGTTATACTGCCTCTTGTTTCTTCCACTCAATCCTCTGTGCGTGCCCATGCATGCATGCAGAAAAGTACGACTTGCCTGTTCGTTACAGTAGATGATTTCCAGATAATTGCAACCGCTTCTAGTCAAACAGATCTTCGAATTTTAGTCTTTCTTTCCCATAAAACACAAACCGGTTTTAAACGATGTTCAATTTTCCTTCCCTTACAAATTTCCTGTGTATAATCACAAAAATTAACTATATATTTATTTTTTTTTAATCTGAATGAAATATTTTGTGTTTCTTCAGATGCTAAGATGAACCTCGTGGTCGAGACGTTCATTTTTACTGTATATTTTTAGTTGTCCTGACATAATAAACTCGCTAAAAATAATGTCTGTTTTAAAAGTGACTATGGTTGCAAATTTATCTATATGATTGTATGTGCTTGTGCATGTGTGTGTAAGTAAGCCACAGAGCCAGCCAGCTCTAAATGCGCTTGAAAGAGTATTAGGATCTAAGCTTTTATAGATGTTTATTTACTTATTTTATTGACATTTTCCGTACCTTCCAAATTGGATTTTTTTGTTGTTGTTAGGTTTCAGCACTGAAGATGGAATTCTAATATTCCGAAACATTTGCCATGAAAAAATAATAAAACTGTTCATTTTAACATTGCTTCTCCTTTTCCCCTTCAAGTAAAATCAATACTATGCAAGCACGAATTCACGATCGATAATAAATTCCAGACTACACCAAAGTGAAATAGAAAGACAAAAAGCAAAGACAACCATTAATTATCTGAAGGGAATACGAGCTAAGTGTGTTACTTAAAATTGTTTTTTCCCTAAAAACGTGTGATAGAATCACGAAATGAACTGTCAATGATTCTTAAATCATCACAAGTAATTGTATAGCACTTTTCAGCATGGCTACGTATTGCTGAATGAGGAGAATGAGCCTGCAAGTTTCCGGTTCTAAAACTCCTGTCGTGGTAGTCTACAACGTCATTCCGACGTACGCCGATGCGCACTGCGCTCAGCTATACTTAAACTGACTTAATACAACAGAGGAGCGCACTTATACTTGCTGGCTCATTCTCCTCATTCAACACTATGCAGTCAAGCGGAGGAGTACAAAACAATTGTGGAAGGATTTTAGAATGATTGACCGTTCTTTCCGGGATTTGAACCTCAGGATTTGCACAGTTCTTGGGACAAATGATTTTTAAATAACATAATTATCTAGTATCTGCATCAGATCGTTAATGTATGGTTGTCTTTGTTTCTGTTTTTTTTCACTTAGATGTATGGTCTGGAATTTATTATCGATCATGATTTTACATTTGCATAGTAGGGATGAGACTTTGTATTTTACAGAACTAGTGATGTTGCTAGTCTCTTGAACGTTTTCGATTTTGTTTTTTTTAGATGAAGTGACCAATTTTATTTGTATTTCCTTCACGCTTATTTTTAGTAAATCTGCAATCTAAGCAAAGTGAACATCCGTTCAGACATGTGCTTACCCTGTGTTGATAAAGCAGAAACAATTTTACTCAAATAAGCACAAATTTGTTTGAATGTGCAAAAGTTCAAAACCCGCCATGTTTGAGAGAATCTCGCCGTCTGCTAACACTGGGTCTATGATAAGCAATGCGCTCAATTTACGTTTAACAGCACCATCATTTAGCCTTTTGTGAAATGATGGTGCAGGTACGTCATGTCAATGTGTCCTACATTTTTTGGCGTGCTCTTAGACGTGGATCTTAGTAATGACGTCACACTTGTGGTCGAAAGTTGGCGCCTGTTTTTAGTAAAATCTGAAGGAGTTTGATACTCCGCTCGGTACAATTTCTTTCAGAACGTCTGTGAGACCTTGTAAAAAGGGAAAAAATTAATTTTTTGCGCACATTAGTTTGATAAAATTTTTTTGGCTCATATGATATGTTGTGCATTTCTTGAATTACTTACAATTAAATGAAAAAATTGCAGTTGTGAAGTTGCAGTACTAGGCTTGGAGGGACAAGACTGAAACTACGACACATTTTCAGGTCCTAATGTCCAGTGTGAAAGTTTTTCGGTTAGTTTACTAAACTGTGACGAAGTGTAACTGACAAGTTAGAGTTTAGTAGGATCAATATGAAAAGTAAAACTATGTGAAGGAGCCTTAACTTCAGTAATCCTTTAGAGTCAGTGATAAAATGAAGACCATAGCCCTACTTGAATTCATAGAAAATGCATAACTACATTATTACCCTTGTTTGAGCTGTTTAATCTGTAACAGTGGGCCAATGCAGGCCCTAAATAGGCCTTAAAACGTTTCTGTTTCATGTCGTGTAGGAAATAGTTATAAGGGACTGAATTATTTACACATTCATCTTACAGAAATAGTTTCCCTAATCTTTCCGAAAATATAAGAAAGCCTGGTTAGCTCCGTTCCGCAAGAAATCAGCGGCACATGGGAACTGAATTGAATTCGCTTCTTCGTAACATCACAACTGGTGCGAAATCTCGACCTCTTCTTTGACGTCACGATTGCTTCGAGCGGGCGTGGAGATATAAAAGCAGTGATTATGTCACGTGAGACCCAGTTTAGCATTCTTTTTTCCTATCAACAGGAAGAGTCATTGATAGAATGGTTAGTGGAGCTGAAAGGTTTATCTCCCTCTGATAACATGTATATTGGGAGCTAACCCTTTCAGCTGTTTTGCTAACGTGTAGTGCATACTTTTTGTAATTTTTATTCGCATGAGGTAATGATGTGCTTTGCAGTTTTTAGCGTTTGCTTCTTATTTTCGTTCGCCATATTACTGTGTGAATTACTGTTCTTGATTTCAAAAAAACTTAGTTATAGTTTGAATGCAATTGTTATTAAAATAGGAAAAAACTTGGAATATGGCTTTAAATTGTGGCACTGAATTTAAAAAATTATGATCTCTAAAATTTATATTTCGACTATCAGAGTCATTACCAACAAAATTTGTTCAGAATGATAGAAAAATATATATCACATACAGATTCAATTTCTTCGACAAATGATCAAAACTAAAGAAATGCATTACGCAATGAATAAACGGACTGAATGTCAATTAATTTTTCACGTTGTGTCAACAGGTTTGAAACAGGATAAAACATTGACGTGATGTAGTTTTTTGGAAGATTGAACATTTTGGCCGACTAGAGAGGGCTTGCGAGTAGATCAGCACGAAAGCTCTTCCATCATGCTAGGCTACGCCAACATCCAGAGTTCTTGTGGTAGAGTCTTCGTATTCTTCGTGGTTGCACTCAGTACGCAACTACTCGCACATCGTAAATTGACCGAATTGAGCATTCCTCCAGAAAATTTATCTTCGTATGTAGTCGTAAAATACACTTATTGAATTTTTATGAATGGAAACTAAATGGAAATAAATATGAATGAAATGCTGTATGTGAGCAAAAAGAACACGTGGGTCTTTAATTTTTTGTTGTTCCAAATGAGCATGAACATATTTTTTGCCAGTAATAGTAGTAGGTGAAGTGGAATGACGAAAGAATGGACGAGATTTTTTTCTGAATCAGACGGATAGATAACTTCCTCGCATTTCCACTCGGATAGAAAAATGCCTTCTCAATATTTGGTCACTAAAGGAAAAAAAATTTTCCCACTCACCTCTTCAACTGGCTGCTTGCTTTTCCCATCGGAACTGCTCATAAAGAGACTCTTCGAATCCTGCCAAGAGACTGGATAAAAGGAAAACTCTTCGAGCAGCGTCCAGTCGCACACCTGAGTCTCGTTGCTCTTCCTGGGCGTTTTCCCTGTGGCTGCTAGCGGTGTGCTTTGTGAACAATCTGAAAACATGAGCTCTCACTTAGTTTTGCATTGCATGATGAATGATTCAAAGTCTACACCTTTTTCACTTCAAATTAATCCGAGTCACGTTCAATTTAATCCAAGTCAAGTTCAATTTAATCTAAGTCAATTTCAAATTAATCCAAGTCTAGTTCAAATTAATCCAAGTCAAGTTCAAATTAATTCAAGTCTAGTTCAATTTAATCTAAGACAAGTTCAAATTAATCCAAGTCATATTCAAATTAATTGAACCCTAAGTTGAGTTAAAAATTGACATAATCACTTGTTAATTTGAGCTTTTTTGTGTTAAATATGTATCTATTGGATGTGATGAGCAAGACTGTCGTTTTTCCTTTTAGCAAGGAATACATAAAATTTTTGTAATATAAAACCAAGTTGTCGTAAAATGTAGTAAGTATCCAGTTTCAGGAGGCCGAGTGTGATTCAGATCTTTGAGCGGTGTAAAAGATGCAAGTCAATTATAAAAACTTCGTATTATGCTCCTCATTGAAGTTGTTTTAAAATTCTACATTGATGACAGTGTGCATACATTCAAATATTTATGTTCAAAAGGGAATTTTTTGTTACGCACACATAGTTTCGAGGATTTATTTACACCTACAGATATTTATTTGCGTGAAATTCCACTTTATCACATTTATATTAATATATATATAAATGAAGTCATATACATGCAAATACAAAAGATTACTACCGGACGATATGTGTGTTTTTTCTTTAAAAAAATATACAAATTCGATTCACTGAGTACTAATGTACGATTCCGTTTTATTACAATTTATATGAGTACATTACTACACAGATACATTCCTGTTTTAGCAAGAAAAATGTTGTCACTGCTCTCTAATCTTCATCTTTCAATGCAGCATCTATCACTCTGCATTTTTCTTCTCGTGTTTTCTTGTATTTTCCTCTCTTTACTCCTTTTCGTACTCCTGGGCGTATATTTTCTTGTTCATCTTCACTTGTTTCATAGTCCGTTGATTGGTTGTAGAGATCCATCCTGAGGGAAGCGCTGATTCAAATTCAATGCGAAACACTTTTCTTCTATACTCCTATATTAGAGAAATCGGCACATAAGATAATGAAAAAGGCATTTTTAAAGTGATTTTAAGAACCGGTAGTACGGAATACAACATTACGTACATAATATCCAAATGTATTCCGATATATGTGTAAAATTTGACTGTTATTAATTTTAATTTGACTTGAATGCAATTGAACTTGACTTGGATTAATTTTATTTTGACTTGGATTAAATTGAACTTGACTTGGATTAAATGGAACTTGACTTGGATTAAATTGAACTTGACTTGGATTAAATTGAACTTGACTCGGATTAATTTGAAGTGAAAAAGGCGTAGATAGAACTGAGGATTTTCGTAACGGAAACTTTGGTACCGCACGGAAAATAATTGAAGGGATGATTTAATCATTATGACGAAGAGCAATGAATACCCAGTACGTAGCACAAAGTTTATTTAACATAGTTATACAGAAGCAGCAAAAGAATGAAAAAATAAACAAATGTTTTTATACGCTCTGGACAGATTCGGCACCATGATACAAAAATAGTAAAACATTACCATAGTGTCATATACATTTGAGATAACAAGTTAGCCCGTGGTTGGTAATGTGACCTTTCGTCGCCAGAAGAGCTTCCAACCGTTGTACATGACAAGTTTTTGCAAACATTTGATGTGCTATCTCATTCTTCTAGAGATGTTCGTTTTAAATCAGTTTTCATGGGGGGACCGACGATCTAATCGTTGGATTTAATAATAGCGACAGGTTCTCAAAAGGATTCAACCCTTTCCTCGGTATACTTTAAGCAAACAAACCATCAATTCTCTGGTCTTTCCTGGTTGATCTTTAATTTTTTCTACGGAAAAGTTTGTGTCGAAGTATGACTTCCTCTTTAGCATCTCTCGGAGTTTAATTGAGGTCTGCAATTGTAAGAGGAAGAAATGGAATATAAGAGGAATGGAATATAAAAATTCTACAGCAACCATGTATTGTAAACCGCTTTGAAAAGTTCGAGATCAAGCTGTTATCACTTCAAATCTAATTTTGGGGGTGTTGTTGAATACTACCTCAGGTGATAATTTACACTTGTGTCGATGAAATACGATTGCTTTTCTATTTGTTTATTCTGATTCCATATTTGTATTCAGCATACGAAAGTATTTATGATGTACAATTTCTGAGTATTTTTCTGCTGAAAGACCACGGTAAATAAGAATGCCCAGGGATCAGTTATTTATTGGCATACATATACCAGGCCTCTCCTCCCTATGGGAGGGTAGCCGATAGCAGGCCACAATCAAGTTGTCACGAGATGAGTGCGGTCCTTCCCCTCATTAATTTACATTAACAAGGAGATCGGATTCTCGGTAATGAGGGATTGGCGTACCTCCATGTAATCAAAAAATACACAAAATACAGGCAACCCAAAAATACACGAATAATTGAATTAACAGAAAGGTACGTTACATATACTACAACAAGGATGGTACTCACCGGTGTGAAGGAACCCACTTACACAAGTGCTGATCTATTCGCATCTGTAACGCTGAGAGATGTTGTTTCCGACATTGGGTAGGTATAATATACACCACGGGAATTTGGCATAGGTTTATAATTACGGCAGTGAGTTATCCAACACGTTTAGGAGGTTAGCACATAATGGACATGTTAGGATACATCTTGCAATATCATATCCTTAGGCTTATTACCCTTTGCTCCCCACTAATCCCCACTAACAGAATTGGATGGCCGGCCAGCCCTTTTTTTTTTACGTCAGGTACGCTTCTAGACATGATAGAAATAAAAGAACTATTTTGTTATTACGTTTCCAACAGCTCAGAACGCGGTCATCACTCAAATCACTCGGGCACTCTCAAGTACAGCTTCAGTTCCGATTTCCTGAATTATTCACAGTTCAGTAAAGTATCTCTTGATGATTGTATGACAGCGTCTCGTAAATTTTCTTCAAGTTGAAATGGAACACGAAGAGATGACTTTCTATGGAGAACTGCCAAGAAAAGAGTAACCACCCTCCAGCAAAGGATACCAAAATTGACCCATTACCTTTTATTAACTTACTCAACAGATTTGAATCTTTACTTCAATAAATGTCAATAATTTTATATATCACTTGTTTCAAAAAATATCTCTTGTAAAACAAACAAAACAAAGCTGAACCTCACCCTCCCAATCGACGTCCAATCGACGTTTTAAAATTTTTTATTTCTTTGATTTAATGTCTCGACCACGTAGGTCTTGTTTGAGATTTCTCTTCTCTGCAAAGGAAACATGTTCTAATTAAATTCTGACATGTGTAATCAGATTCGCTATATGTCTTCACGTATTTTCAGCGTGTACTTTTCAGTCAAATTCTATTTTCACAACCTCCTATATGTGACAACACGTACTTCTTTCTCCGACGGTTCTCGACGCTAGACTGAAAACTTATTCCATGAAATTCATCTAAGTCTGCTTGAAGGGCTGTCCCCTCTTCCCAAACCCCCTCAAAAAGGAACCAATCACATATTGAGAGTGTTAGAGGTGCTCGTTTAGCTCCTCCTACCTCCCTCCAGCACAGCGGTCACCTTTCAAAGCCTTTATCATTTGACACCTACATTTTCTCGGTGTTTTTCTTGTAGAAGTTTATGCTTCGTGGTGCGGGCTCAGCTGATCGCGGTTCCAAACACACAGCGATAGACTCCCCTCACCCTAATTCGACCTTTGCCCTCGTGCTTCATGGGCCCTTAGACTGCCGTCTTCTCACGACTTGAAATAACACACAGCTCATGGCCCGAATACACACACAAGCACTCACGAGCCCACCACTTCAAAACACTCGACCGTTGGCTTACCAGGCATACAAAAATGTTGAAGCAACCCGTCTGTACTTTTGGAATTACGTAATCTTTTATTTGCGCTAAGATACTAACGAAGCTTACTAAAAATATGCAAAAGCATCAGAAACATAAATCAGTTGACAAAAAAAAACACAAATTAGTTAAAAATGTCCTAAATTCAAATGTTTCTCAACAACCCTTAGTCACTATGATGCGAGAGAGGCAGCACTGGCCGCACTAGAACTGCCAGGATCAGCAGCAGCCCAGCACAACCACCTTCCACTGTCAGGCCCGACAGCCATAGCTGGTTTACCCCGACCGCTTCATTGAGTGCAGCCCCTCCCCCCGCACAGGACAGGTCAACCCCATCACACGCGGGCAAGCTCCCAGTACAGCGTCAAAAATAAAATTACCTTCTCATGCACTGCCTCCACTCACTTCTGTCCGCAGTCATCCCTCTCGCCACATCCGCAGTCAGACCCCTTTCATACAAAGCACGCTTCACCCCATCCATCCAACACATCCGTGTTCTACCTCGCACTCTAATACCACTCACTTCCGACATTTAAATCTTTTTCACCAGCAGCTCAACATTCATTCTTTCAACATGCTCAAACCATCCAAGCACTCTTTCATCCACTCGCCTGCTCAGCTTTTTGATAACCCCCGTCTGCCCCCTAACCAACTCATTCCTGATCCTATCTCTTCTTGTCACTCCATACATGCTCCTCAAACACTTCATCTCAAACACATCCATCTTCCTCCTCTCAGCTACTCTCAAACCCCAGGACTCTGATCCATACAACAAAACTGGCACAATCAAACTTTCACACAGTCCCCTCTTTGCATTCATACTCAAACTCCTGCATTCAAAAACTTTCCTCATTGCACCCAATGTCTTACAGCTTTCATTCACTCGATGTCTCACTTCTACTTCCATACTATCCTTAACAGCCACATCCGACCCGAGGTACCTAAAATGCTCTACCTCTTCCAACACTTCACCATTCATCCTCACATCCAAAGTTCCAAACACTCCACCTCTTGAACATCTCATCACCTTACTTTTATTCACATTTATCCTCAGTTCACGCCTTTCGCACACTCTACCAAACTCTGCAACCAGTCTCCTCAGTTTTTCCTCTGAATCAGCCACA
>JACJUY010000189.1:345113-360211 GCA_014220935.1 Platorchestia sp. MABIK | reverse complement strand
GCATTCAACAGTCTCCCACCCACTCCATACAAGCTCACAACTTGCCACAGAGCCTCACGGTCCACTCTTTCATACGCCTTTTCTAGATCCATAAATGCCCACTGTACATCTTTACGTTTTGCCAAATTTTTTTCATTTACCTGCCTCACAGCAAACATTTGATCCACGCAACCTCTGCCACTTCTAAAACCACATTGTTCTTCAGCCAGCACACGATCCGTCATCACTCTCACTCTTCCAATCAAACCTCTCCCATACAGCTTCCCAACGACACTCAGTAGACTTATATCTCTAGAATTACTGCACTCATACCTGTTACCTTTCCCCTTGTACAACGGAACTACACACGCGCTACTCCAATCTAACGGCACTTTACTAGCCCCAAAACACACATTAAATAAACGTACCAATCATTCTACAATCACATTTCCTCCTTTCTTTAGACATTCAACCGTGCAACCATCCATACCTGGTGCTTTCCCATTTTTCATCACATCCAACGCACCTTTCACCTCAACAGTTCTTATTCCACTTCTATTAACTTCACCAAACACAGGCATTCTAACATCACTTCCAACAGCTACCACTCTCGCAACCCTATCATCTTTCACGTTCAGTAGTTCCTCAAAATACTCCGCCCATCTCTTCCTCACATCACAACCCTCCACTAGCAGCCTACCATTTGCATCCTTCACTCTTGCCTCACTTTTCACCTGTCCTTTCCTAATCCTCTTCCCTTCCTTCCAGAAAACCTTCCTTCTCTCCATGAAGTCCTCTCCCAACTTCCTCCCCCACTCCTCATCCGCTGCTCTCTTTGCTCTCCTTACCATTCTTTGCACCTCTTTCGTCCTCTCCTTTTACTCTTCGAAATTTTGCAGGCCGCCCCTTTGCAGCCACCTCTCGAACGCCACCCGCTTTCTTCTCACAGCCGCTCCTATTTTTCCATTCCACCATTTACTCCCCTTTCTAATTCCCCCCCAACCTTTCTTACCCCACACACTTCCCTTGCACATTTTTCCACCGCATCTTTAAACAGCTTCCATTCCCCTTCCACTCCACCAACCTCACTTACCTTCACCCTCCCATACTCTACTTTCATCTTCTAATGATACTCACACTCACGCTCAGAATCATGCAACTTCCTCACATTCTACACCTCCCTTACACTCCTCCATTTTACAACTCCCCACACACCATTCACTCTCAACTTCCCTTCGACCAAGTAATGATCCGATATTTCATTCAACTCACCACGGAACACATGCACATCGAGCAAACGACCCATCACTCCCCTGCTAACCAAAATATAATCCATCAATGCTCTCTCCACTATCACACCTCCATTCGTCCTCACACATGTGTACTTTTTTATACTTTTCTTCTCAAGCATACTATTCCCAACCACTAACTCACTCTCTACACATTACTCTATCAAGTATTCCCCACTCTCATTCACCCCAGCTACTCCATACCTACCAACAACACCATCCACCACCTCATCACTCACTCTCGCATTCAGGTCGCATCACTCACATCACCACAACTCTACAACCATTTCCCACTCTTGCAACACACTCGGACAACTTCTCCCAAAACTCCTCTCTCTCTCCTCCCCACTCCTCTCCGATCCCGGTCCGTACGTGCTCACAAACACCCATGACTCTACCCCCCATTTCACTTGCACCCACATTATTCTTGATCACAACTCACCCCATTCAACTACTTTCTCACTGATTCTTACACTCAATAATATATCCACACCTTCTCTTGCACATTCCCCACTCACCTCAGATACTCTCCCCCCCACACTCCCAAACATCAACTCACCACTACCTTTCAACTTCGTCTCACTCAAGGCCACCAAATCCAACTTCCGGCTCATCATCACTCTTCCGACCTCCTCCCTCTTACTCTCACTTGCTCTACTTCCACAACCCCTTACATTCATAGATCCAAGTATTAGGGTTTGAGTGGTCTTTCGACCCCTCTCACCCTCTTCGTTGGCCTGCTGCCTCTCGGGAAAATCACTACAGAGAAGAAGATCCCCAGTCCCCTCGCTCCGTCCACTTCAGTCGCCTCTTACGACTCGCAGCGGACCACGGTGGGAGAATTCTAGAACCCCCCCACAGGGGATTAATTTATTAGGATGAGCACAGGGGATGGTTATTTATTGGACTTACGTAAATTTGAATTTGCAATGCTATCACCGTCAACTTGTTCATCTTCTTTTATGCTATCCAGATCGTTTCATGCCAAGAGAGAAACAACATTCCCGATTTTAACTTAATGAGATCAACCATGACCTTTAAATCGAAATTGAAACACAACTACGAAAATTAAAATTTTTGTTTAGTCAAGTATGTAGATTAATTTGCGATAATTTTGGTGGGAATGAGTCTAATTGCTCTTGTATTTGTATTAAATTGTCAAATATGATTTCATGATGCTACTGATCACCTTAATTCTTCCTATTAACCATCAATTCCTTTGTTCTTTTCCGTGAGCTTTACAAAAACGAGTCATGCACAGATTTCAAGGTTACTCGAATCTGTTCGCTCAGCAAAGCAGTCTCGAATCTATTCACTCAGCACAGCAGTCTCGAATTTGAGTGTCAAGTGAGGAGGAAACAGACTCCGTAATTTACATGCTGCAACACCCTTCTAATGATACAAATGAAATTTCACGTCACTATGCCCGTGTGACCTCATTGGATACAGTTAACTTTGTGAACAGAGAACATGACCATCGTAGCCACAGTATGTTCTTGCGTCGAATGGTCTGAAATAATGTAATTATTTCAAACCCCCTGGCGTCAGAATGATACTTTCTTAGCTGATTCATGGTATCATTTACATCAGGACAGAAATGAGCCCCTTCTTCTGAAATTGAAACATTTTAATTGCACAATTTTTTTCCAAGAGTTCCTATGATTTGTTGATTCCCCTTCTGTGCGGTGGGAGACAACCGATGCCACCAATGGGAGTCTCAGCAGTGCATTTTGTAGCTTCGTCCTTTGTCTCTCTACCTACTCAATTGAAAATCGAGGACGTATCGCCGATGTGTTATGGCCGAGCAAGAGAGAACTTAAGGCACGTATCATCGGTAAATCGCCTCCGCATCGTAGGCGAAATGTCCACTTAGGGACGAACTTGTGGGCTCAGATACGTCCGCGGCCGCCCGCGACTATCATACATGCTAAGTCAATGCAACGTCCCTGCTCGACCCATTTCATCGGCGATGCGTGCATGATTCGCGGATGGCTATCCTTGAATTTGGCATTAAAAAAAAAACTTTCGGTCGCGCACAGCCGAGATTTATCGCCTCTAAACGACCCTCGAATACAAATATATATATATATTTATATTTGAGGGTCGCTGAGAGGCGATTAATCTCGGCTATGCGCGGCCGAAAGTTTTTTTTGTCGCCGAAAGTTGTCGTTTTGAAGAGCAACACTCAAATATTTAATATATATATTAAATAATAACTATATAAACTAAATATTTGAATATTGCTCTTCAAAACGACAACTTCGCTGAGCGTGATAGAGAGTTTCTAATGGCAAAGCTTAGTAAACAATCAAATGCTTATCCCCGCTGTTTATTATGTAAAGAAACAAAAAACCGACTCATCATGGCCGAAAATTAAGCACACCTGTCCAATTACAGCATTGACTGCGCTGGTCTTATATCTACGATCACATACTGGACTCGCAGTTATTAAAACATGTTTTGACATTTGAATTATTTATTGCTTAAAATTTTCTACGTAAATGCAAAGCACGATCGGCATTAAGCACCCAAAAATGGTATAAATAAAATAATTCATTAAAATTAATCCTTTACTTAAGCTAAATCTAGAATATTAGGATAAGCCTCCCTAGCCATTTTAATGCGTTGTTAAGAGTGATTCACAGATACATTAGCAGTATCTTCAAATATTACAGTTTTACTGCATGGGACTGCAGTGACCCGTCAGTCCTTATTGATGAGGGTCCCGACATGCGCATCATGAGCATTACTCTATTTTACTCTAGAATATTATCATTTCATGGACTAACAGTAATATTCGTACACAAATATTTTAGTGATGAAACAAGCATCGAAAGCAGTGATGAGAAATTCCGATAACATTGCCATAATATTTACCGTAAAGTATTGGCAGGACCCTTCAGTCCCATTTCATAAAAACATGGTAAATATTAAATTTTCATTGAAACTTTTCCCTTGCATTAGTTAAATGAAAAAGCTATGTTACACAAAGTTTGAACAGATTTAGCAACTATTTCTATATTTCAGACTCAAAGTGTTAAAATCAAGTTGGGGATAAAATTTTCCCAAATTCCTAGTTAAACATTATTTTATTCGAGCACATTTGGAAACTGTAGCTACCGTGACCTTTGGCTTATCGAACATTTCGTTTAAAAACTTTTTAAGAGGATAGTCAAAAAGAAATTGAGGGTATCCATTAGTAGAAAAAAATGTCCTCAAATAATTTAGTTCGTCGCAAAACTTATAATAGTTTGACGACAAGTGAATGGATCTATGAAGAAGTGTTCTCAAACTATTCAGTTTAAAAATGAAAGGAGTGAACCTTGACCAGTGAATGTCGGTTTCCGATAAATGCATAGTTGAAGATGATTGTCAAAGCGTTGAACCCTAACGTCTAAAAAAGGCAAAACTTCATCATGTTCAATATCAATGGTGAACTTTATATTTAGGTGTGGACTATTTATATGATCTAAAAATAAATTGACATGAGTCACATCATTAAAAATAACAAAAGTATCGTCCAAATATCGGTTATAAAAAACAGGTGTGAAAAAATCCGGACAAGAAGACAGGTACTTATTTGCCATATTGCACATAAATATTTTCGCCAAAGTTGGGGCTAGAGGGTTACCCATTTCCAGCCCATCTTTCTGTTTGTACAATTTTTTTTTTAAATAAAAACACATTTCGGTGACAGCCAGCTTCGACAAATCCATAAAAGACTTTCTGCACAAACCATGATGGTGTTCATTAACAGAAAACAAGCTGTTACATACCAGATCTGAAGTTTACAGGACCGGTATATTAGTATATAATGACGTGACATCATAACTGACCATAACATAGTTGGCCTTAATCGGCAATGCGGTCATTCTTTCATTAAAATTGAACGAGTTTTTTAAAGTGTACCGATTGGAGGCAAGTTCATCAACTAGCGGAATAATGAATTTAACTAACTTATACATAGGAGTTCTAAATGCAGCCAGTATTGGCCGGAGGGGAGCGTTCGTTTTATGCACTTTTGCTAGACCGTAAAGAATGCCGTGAGCAGAACCTGAAACTCTAATATCGTTACACGTGTCGGCAGTGATTAATTCGGATGCTTAAGTTTAGTGGTGAATCTATTAATTTTATCTTCTATTTTGACAATGAAGGCCAGAGGATCTATATTTTGTAGCTTCTGAAATTTAGTAGAGTCATTCAGAATTGTGAGCATTTTGCCTACATAATCTTTTTTGTCCATTAAAACTACCCCGCAGCCTTTGTCAGGATTACACACGATTACACTTGTATCTTCACCAAGTTCCTTCAGAATTACTTAATGTCTCGTAGAAATGGTTCTAAAAACTTCAAGTCTTGTAGAAAGTGACGCCTAACAAATGATGCGACAGCAATGGAATGATAAATGCTAGAAATTAGCCGAATAATTAATTTAATAAACTACAAAACAAACATTTCTTGGATGCCCGACCGCTCATGTCATTGACGTTCTCACTTACTCATAACACCAAAACACAAATAAAGGGAACCAACGCGCTCTGAGGTACCAAACACGCAACAAAGGGACGTAGGGGCACCGAGGGCATAGATGTTCTCAAGACAAATTATATGTTCACACGAAATAACAAGTGCGCACGGAAATATCTAGCACAATGCAGCCCGCCCACTGACGCGATGCGATTGGGGCGACGCCTTGCGAAATCGCGCGGTTCATTTGCAGCACCGTAGGA
This sequence comes from Platorchestia sp. MABIK, assembly GCA_014220935.1. Lineage (NCBI taxonomy): Eukaryota > Metazoa > Arthropoda > Malacostraca > Amphipoda > Talitridae > Platorchestia > Platorchestia sp. MABIK. The sequence goes on along the minus strand of JACJUY010000189.1, from coordinate 354,213 downwards.
ATAGCACTGTGTTGCCTAGCTTACCGCCCACTGAGGCGATGCGACTCCTGCCTTCATTCCTCCTCATTTGTTTGTCGCACCAAAATGCTGCATGTTGCATTTTTTCGTGCGACGAGGTGATGGTCGCTAGTTTCCGTACAGTTTGTCATAACGTCATTTTGGTTTAATGTGGATGAATATAACTATAATTAAAAGGAAATTATTTATGAGAATGCAAGAAATTTTTCTCTTCAAAGTGATGCATGCTTGGGCGACAGCGTGAGGTAGACAATGTATGACGTTGCTTTTCTCATATATTAGCGATAATTGGTATGAAGCATTTAGCACAGCGCAAGAAAAAAAATCCTAAAAGTTTCAAAACCCACATATATAACTAAGATAGACATTAAATAGTCATACTAAATGCCAATTAAAGAGAGGAAAATTTTTCTATGCAATGCTGCGGGACATCAAACACAAAAATATGGCGCCGCTTGGCATCCATACCGCTTGCAGCTAGGACTGACCAACGACTTCGAGGCTTGAGCTTGTCTGGCAGTTGGATATCACGTACGAGCTTAATTTTGCTGTGATGGCCTCCCAACCGGAAATGGCGACAAGTGAAAAATTGATATGCCGTGTACAGGAACGATCAGCTCTGTATAATTCAAGTGATGTGCTGTACGATAGCAGAAACTGCCAGGGTATGTTATGCATATGGGCTTTACAGAGTAAAAAGACCAAAAAGGCCAAATTTACTTATGGGTAAACTAAACTAGTAGGTACTTACCCTAAAGAAAAGGAACAAAGAAACACCGTTTTTTCCAAAAAAAGTTCATACAAGAGATGCATAACACATTGGATTTAAAAAAAAATTCTTCAAATAAAGGTCCTCAACTGATAGACCTCACAATGCGAACTATAGCCGTATCGGGCGCTAATTGTGGAATAGAGAGTAACCTCCGAAATATCATTTCTTGGATATTTTATACACAAAGAGATGGCTGACAACTTATAAATAATTTAAAAACTACCAAATAATTCTTCGGAATTCCTCAATTATTAATTGAAACGAAATAAGAAAAGACAAAAAACGCTTTTCCGAAGCAGACTGAAACACCATCGCAAGTGATAATCAAGTAGTGAGAAAAGGATAGTCACAAAATAATATATAAAAAAAACGCGCCACACAACACGCACATCTAGAAACGCGTAAACAAACATACACGCAAAAAGAAATTCATAGCTTGTTTTTTGTACGGACAAAAACGAAAAACGGACGTAATTCTACTTACCTTTCAAACTTTTAAATACAAAAGAAAATTGACATTACCTACGATATTCTTAAAGGAATAGCATAAATTCTTCTGACTCTCCATCCTTAGCTGAAGTTTGAGAGGTAGAAGCAGCACTAGAGATGTCCTTGCTTTCCGTTTGATACTGGATGCTCGATTTGAAGTTAGCTAGCATTTTTGAGGTCACTCTAAAGTCTTTACAACGTACAGAACTATGTTTGAGATGTGCCCGGATTCGCACTCTCCCATGTAGCATTCTAGCTTGTAAACTATTCCTGGGCTTAGTTTTGACCGCTATGACTAACGAGAACATTCTTTCAACAATAGCATTGCAAGCGGGAGTCCCCAGACAATTGAACGCATAATCTGAGAGTTCCTTAAAGTTTGAGTGACTGTGTATTCCAAGCCAAAATTATATAGTGTCCTTTGGAATCACATCACCTTCAAAAATGCCCCCCTGGTTCCAGTCTAAGACCAGGGTGTGCAATCCCGGGACAAAATGGAAATTCCGGAATCCAGGGAGTTCAGGAAAACAATCCCGGGAATACCCGGGATCCCAGTATTTTCTATAATTTTACGTTTATACAATTGTAATGTGTTGCCCATCACTGTATTTAACGATTTAGGGAAAGAAAACTTTATCTGAGAAGGATTCTACAATGAATTCACTCATTGTAACTGTTTTTACTGACACGCCATCAACTGCTACAAGCTTGGTCACTTGTTCTTACGAAGTACTTTACTGTACCTTTACGAAACTTGTTAATTTTGTTTGTTTAGGTTTAGTGCTTTCACTACTGCTCTCCCTTGCATAAGGGCGCTTTGTTTCAAAATGAATTCTTTCTTCTCAGCTACTAGTTGAAGCAACTGGGTCTACAGTTTCAGGCTTCACTGTGTTGTGCTTACTCTTTAGGTGACGAAATAAACCACTAGCAGACCAGCTTTTGCAAAGTAAATTCTTGACACACTTTACACACTTTTCACTTTTTCCAGTTGCATCTTTAACCCTGGAACACTGAACCTGTTTCCCTGTTACACGGCCACTGAACGTGGGTAGTTTATCCCCGATTTTGGAAAATTAAAGAAAAATAGTAAACATACATGTTTATTAGTCCGATCCCGTAAACACTAAATATAGTCCTCTTACTTAGTGATGAGACGATTAAATCAGAAAACTTCTTCTAAGAAACTTAAATTGAACAGCAAAAAGAAAGGAATGTAAAAAAGTGAAAAATTATGAGTGTTTTTGCAAAAAAAATAAGCAAAAAGAAACCCTCCCATTAAAATCGCTCAGATGCTCCCACACGCTTCCAAGGATGTCAGGCTCTCATCCCAGGGGGTCATCAATGCACAGGCGATGCGGAAACTGTAGGGAAGCGAGTAGGAAAATCACCCTTTTTTTAGTGCACCAGAAATGACAAATTGTGGAATATAATGTGTTTTTTGCTTATAAAACCCATTGCAACTGTGTAAAAAAGGCTACGAAGATACAATAAAGGCTTAGCCTGATGATCGCCCACACCAAGCATCTCCACTGGTGTCTATCCCTTGCAACCTCCTGTCATTGATGTTGAAACTTCCCACTTATTTGAAGTACTTATTGAAATGGCCTATTATATTATTTTTTTACATAACTATATATACACTTATATAGTCATGTTTTTATAGTTTTTTACATGTATATAGTTTTTTCTATATACACTTATCACTGAACGTGGGTAAACGGTACCCGAACACGTCTATAGCGCAAAATCCAGGCAGAGGAGTGGAGCGACGCTACTTCCCCCTATAAACCCATAGGGTAGACTGAAGCCATGGAGCTAGAATATACTGGAGGGAGCATAGCTGGTTTCGATCGGATTCAAATTAGCTGCAAAAGTTGAGAGACTGGGGCATACACAAGGCCCCACACATGACCACCTCTGAGCCAACCACAGACGCTTGGCTGAAGTTGGCTCCTCCTCACCTCCTCTACAACTCCGCCTCCCATTTTCCAAAGCAAGATTAGTACTGCACCATCAATCAAAGGATGAGGTGTGCGTGCAAGTCGCTCTGTAATTTGTGGTTATATTCAAGGGCCTGTAATCTTTATTTTTCAACTGTTAATGAATCTTTGCTAGTAATTCTGATATTATATATTTCTTGAAAAAACTAAGATCTGGGTTGAAATGCCCAGGTGCGATGACTCAACAGCTAAGAGAGCATTAAGCGAGCGTGTGCACACTCCACCGTGGTCTGTAGGTAACTGACGGCACAGTAGCGAGAACGCTATTGGTTACCACAGACATGAGAGAAATCTCAAAAACTGGTACTCTTTGCATACGACTATGCTCCCTCCACTATATACTCCCTCCACGACTGAAGCTATACGGATTCCCAGCGCGCTGGCTTGTGGGGAAGAGGGTGGAACACGAATGACGTCACCTACCACGGGTAATCTATACCCACGTTCAGTGTTCCATAGTATCGCCAAACAAAGGCTTTAGTTTCTACCACATCGGCCGTTGCCATCGTATCTATTACAGTCTACTCTTTATTACCAGCAAAACCAAACCACAAAATATTTTCTGATACAAATGGGAAACTACATTATGAGATAGTGTAGACTACACTGTGTAGTGATGTAAATTGTAATAATACTAAAGCACTAAAGTCCAATCTTGAGCTCTCTAATTTATTAATCATACTAAACAGCATGATTTGAATTATTTTCTCACTAATGTCTTGAAATATGTATACTATTTAGAATCCCGCGAATTCTGAGCAGCGACATAATTTTAAGTGCTTTTTCTCACCAATATCTTGAAACTAATACTAATACACTAACACCCTGGAATTCTCGGAAAAAAGGAATTCCTGGACCGGGAAATTTCAGCCCCAAATTATCAGGGATCCCGGGATGCAGACTCTATCTATGATACTAATTTTTCGGAACTGCTGCTCACTGATGTCGAAACAATCCTGAGCTAAATGCAGCCTAGGCAAGTCGGCGAACTCTCCTTTGCTTCCTATTTAATATTCGTGTTGGATTGAGAAGTAAAAGATTCTTGAACACATTTGTTGATTCACATATTTTCGAGTTGAGTTCTTCTACTGCTGCCACAATGAATGCATGACATCTTTTTTCAGCTCAACAATTCTGAACTCTTCTTGTTTTTCACTATTTGTTCTTGTATTTATTTAGATGACATTATACTTCCAACCTAAATTTAGCACCAAAATCCACTTGGTCCATTGACTTTTCACCACCATCTCTCCTGGAAATTCTATCTCAATGTTTTACCTGAGCATCTTCAGTTCTTTGAACAGTTCATAAAAATCAATATTTGAGACTGAAACATTGCATTTGCTGACTCAGAATCTTTTACAGTTTGTGTCGCAAACACAGAGTACAGGTGATTGACCTTATCTTTTAACATCTCCTTCAATAATCTTGCTTCGCATCTTGCATTCACGGAGTAACTCATTTCTGCAGATGTAAAATACCTTTTGAGTTCCTCCCAATTGCCAAGAATATTGTACATGGCTTTGCCTCTGACAAGGCATTTAGTTTTAGAAGATTTCTGAAATGTTGTTGGTGCTTGAAAGCTATTGTCGGGATTCAAAGTATCAAACACAAGTTTATATTCTCCCCGGTGCAAATCACTATTTGAGAACCACAGTGGGATCTCTGTGATTAAAAATCTAAGACTGTAGGGAAACTTCTCAGAAGCGTGTTGGACGCAAAATGCCAGTGAATGGCAGACACATTTCATCTGTACACTGTATGGCGCTGCATCCTTCAACCTGGTCCATACTGAATTTTTATACCCAACCATAACAGCATAGCCATCACTTGCAAAACCAAAACAATTCTTCAACTTCGTATCAAATCGTTTAACTTTGTGAGTAACGTGTCATAAATACTCTGCGCTGCCGCTGATGAAAGATCCAGCAGACCTAAAAATGAAGTTTGGATTGATGGGGTGTCAGCACTCGTTGAAATAGCGCACCACTACACACAGACAGGTTTCTCTTAACTGAAAAATAAGTAGATTCGTCAATAATCAGTACAAATTTCTTGTTGTTCAAAGATTCCTTCAAATCAGATTCTGCTGCTGGGCGCACCACATTTTTAATTATTTGAGAACACTTGCTCCAATGCAGTTATAATCCGGTAAGCGTACTGTCTTTTCCATGTTCCTTTTTAAGTTCCCCCATATGATCAACAGCCACAACAGCACAATGACAGGTTACCGCAACTGCAAGCCTTATCTCAGTAGTTTTGATACCGTCGTCCACTGCTTCATCCCTAGGAGTAATAAAGGAGGCCAAATTACATTGGCCCGCATGCAGTTAATTTGATTTGTGCTTTGCTGATGCTTCATGTTGAGAAAAGTTAGAAATTTTATACTTCACTGAATATTTGCCTAACTTACACGAACAGTTGTCACCGCCTTTCGTTACCCAAGAGTACTTATCTTCCCGCTATGGCTCACATTTGCGGTTGGAGTCGGAATGGTTTTTCAACTTGGGTATCTTGAATCGAGTTTTAAAAAGAAAAATTCAAAATCCAGGCACTTCTGCAGTTTCAGCAAAAGAAGTACTCGACCACACCAACGCATGTGATTTACATATTCTAACCTATTTTATTCTAACCGAGCAGATCCTGATAATGCCAAACCTAAAAATAACCGTGGACCCGTGAAAAAATGTCACCAACATTAACTAACCCATGCTAACCTAACCTAACATATCCTAACCCAACATAACCTAACCTAATATAACCTAACCTAACATAACCCATTCTAACCTATCCTATCCTGATAAAATGTCAAACATCACTGCATGTAAAGGCTATCTTTTAATGTAACACTCAGGAATTTGGTTTCCATGATACCGCATACTCAGATGAGAGCGTAACAGACGGACTAAGTAACTAACTAACTAAGGAAGGAACAAGCTTGTTATATGAATGGCATAGCTAGCGAATAAAATTTATCAGTCGACACAATAATGCAATGTATTGCCAAGAGTAAGTCCGCCAGGGGAGGAAGCATCAGGAGAAAATGTTGCAGCACAATGCAAGCATGTTGATAGTAGGAAGAGAACTTCCTACCGGAAGTATTGTTCATAAACTGCATCAATAATAGTTTCTGACAAAGAAAAAATATCAATATTCCATTACCATCTCCACGTTAAAAGAATGAACTGTAGTAAATACTTTGAGAAACCTTCGTTGTATTACGATGGCTTAAAATAAAATAAAAACAGTAAAAATTCTTTCACAGCTATTCATGGAAGATCAGGCTCATAACATCCAAAATTCTTCTAATATAGCGAACAGACGGTGAATGATAACGAGTACACTGTCAAGCATCGCTAATCAAGTTAGAAAACACAAAGAAGTGAAATTATAAATGTTTTGTAGGAATACACTATGCGCATTCTCGTTTTTTTATCTAGGTGCTTGGACTAGTGGTTGTATTTGAAGCCCTATTTGTTGTCGAATACTCTTGTGAGAAGTCACAAGAAGAGGAGGTCTGCATGATCGGGGGACCTCTAGAGGACATGGTAGTCTCACTGGCTAGTTACTGCTGCATTGATTGTTGTTACTTAAAATGTTCCTACCTACTTCTTCTGTTGAGGGTGGAACTAGGTCTTAAGACTCATAGAAGCAAGCGTGTTTACTGTTATTAGGACTTCTCATATAAAAACATGTTCAAGTAAAGACCTCTGCCTGTGTTCTGTATACGAAATAGTCTATTATGAAGCAACAAAATTGAACTGAAATAGTGAAAAACGTAGGTTTTTAAAGCTGAAAGCACTAGTTTAAGAGTTTCCATGTTCAGTACAATCCCGACTTTCCCTGTTCATCGTAGATTTGTTAATTTAAACTTCACCACTCAGTCATTGTATTGTCGCTTCCTGCAATCTCTATCACATTTTATAGTGCTTTCAGACGGTTAGGGTCTAACCCGATCAGATTGTTTACGGTCGGTGTTGGCACAAGGTTGGCTTTTTCAGAATAATCCAACTCATTTTTTTTTTATTTTTTTCCAGAATAGTTTCAATTTTTTTCATACCACGGACCACCCTTGTATTGAATTAAATTCAAATTCTAACATAAAACACAATATATGAAAATAACTAAGAGTACTGAGATTTAATATGCTAAGAAATCCGTCAGATTTTCCATCTCACTTGTTCAGTTTTCCTAATTCACGAAAGTTGCACTCTTATGAATACCAGAAAAATGAAGCAATTAATTCATCGAATACAAAAAAGAAATTTAAAGTTTTTCGTAGATGGAGGGGTCAAAACTTAAAATTTGTAACTGGGTTCATGAGTGAAGTTGAACACGAACATTAAACGCAGAGCTAGATGTTTTGTAGATGGTAAGTGATTCAATTTAATCCTTCATAACACGAAAAATTATAGAAGCTAATGCTACGAACACAAATGCAGCTATCATAGAAACAGGGAATGAGGGGTAGTGCTCTACAGAACCTCTAGATGATTATACATGCCACTATATCGAAGCTATAGTTCACAGAAAGGAAAACTATAATGTAGGCTATACCTGCGGGAAAGATTTTTGAAACTAATTAAATGTAAGACAAAGGGTTTTATTACTCTACGGATAACACGATTATTGAAATATGTACTGTAATAGTTAAGACCACGGGTGCTGAGGGTGAGCCAACAGACCATTGATCCCTACTGAACAACTCGTAAATGAGTGCTGAAATAAGAGTTAACTTGCAAGCTACTGCCAAACTTTATAACTCCTACTTGCCACATCAAGCACCCTTTCCACATTACACCAGACATAACAGAGTGGTATCTCAACTTGGTTCCCAAACAGGCAGAGCGGCTTGATCTGCTGCAGGACAATCTGAGCCTTTTACCTATTGCTCGGGACCTCAGATCTAATTCCTGGAGTGCTAATTTCCATAGATATCATTGCTGTATCTAACGAAAGAAATCAAAATGATGAAGCAAATGTTGGATAATTTAATTGTTTACATTTAATTTTTCGGTCTACTACTAGAACTATTAACAACCACCAACATTATTACTTCTATTTAAAACGACTAACTGTGAACAAAAAAATGACATTTTCCAGCACTTGTGAGGGTAATTTGGTTCTCCTCAAAGGGATACAACTAGTGTATCTCTAGGAATCACAGCTCCCAGGAAAAAAAAGTGAGGCCTTGACCTAAAGGCTGAGTTCTTTTGGTTAAAATTTAGTAATATAGTAGGTTTTTGTTTTGTTACGAACCATATTTAGCGTTCACTGCTGTACCTATTTTACTCCCTCTGTCTTTCTTCTTCGAATTTATCTCGTTTCAAAAGTCCTTTCTTATTTAACTTAATATGGCTAGCGCAGGGTAACTGTTTCTATGCGTTTGTATGTTTCTCACCTTCTTAAACATTCGAACACAAAAGTTCGATATTGTTATGAGTTATCAATTAGAAAACGCCATCGAGTTAACTACTGATTGAAATAAAGTCAATGGAACTCAGAATGAAGTTTTGATGAGGTTCTTTATTGCAATTTATGTAAATTATTCTAAAACTTTTGGGACAGTTGTAATAAATATTCACTTCTCTGAATTGAATTTAATCAATGGAAATTTCATTTTCGTGTTAAATTCATTAATCTGTCTTTCTCACATTTACCTTCAATCATTCAATGGGTCATTGTAAATTATAATTTCTGGTTCACATACTATACAGAGAAAAGATAATAGGCGAAAGCTAAATTTGGGTTTGAGGTACCGTAGATTTCCTCTGTGTCACAGCTACACTGACCGTGTCATGTAACAGACAAAATTTTGTCA
>JACJUY010000189.1:321711-343353 GCA_014220935.1 Platorchestia sp. MABIK | reverse complement strand
TAGCACATTTTTACGTCAGCTTGTCTTTAGATTGCATCGCTGGTGGAAATTTTATGTATTCCTCGCTGAAAGGAAAAACGATTGTCTTGTGCATCGCACCCAATAGAAACCTATTTAACACAAAAACGTTCGAATTAAAAAATTATTAAATTAATTAGGGTTGGAATAATTTAAAATTGACTTGCATTAATTTGAACTAGAGTTAGATTAAATTGAACTTGACTTGAATTAAATTTAACTTGACTTGGATTAAAATAACCTTAACTTGGATTAATTTGAAGTAAAAAGTGTAGCGCTCACATTGGCGCACATGGGGTAGCCTACTTTAGGTTTCAAAGTTTTTTTTAAGTCCTTATAACTCCAAAACTGAGGAGTTTTTGGCGTTTCATTATTCGTGAAAATCGATTCATTTTGAGCTTTTCAACCTATTGTTTAAATTTGTCCGCTGTCCGCACAAAAAAAAAACACCCTATCTATCACTATTATAAAAGGAGCCACGTCCATCTGTGAGTCACACCATGGTAGACTAAAGATGGATCAATGGGTAACACAACATCCACCAGCCGAAAGTGTGTGAAAGTGTGTGAAGCTTGTATCTGTGATACAAGCTTCATCAACGCCACAATAATTATTTTTGGTTCATTAACCCAGCAGATTCAGAGACGGAATGAACACCACGTGTATTGGTAGGTTAGATTAGCTTGTAAAGAATATCAGCAGTTGAGACTGAGGAAAGTATAGGAAAGGTTTAAGATAGCATAGAAAATAGTAGGAAAGCCATGTTAAAGCTCAGTTGGTCTGCCTCTTTATCACGCTGTCGAGGAAGCTTAATGACTATTTTTGATAGGAGTTTTACCAGTGCACAAGATTAAGAGTATTTTAATCGCGGGTTCTGTTGGGTTGTAAATACAGTATTTGTTTTTGATCCACATGTGAAGTTTATTTCTTAGGAAATTATCGATTCTAGTCATATATGACGGATCGCGTACACCAAAAAAAACTACACCTCGAGCTTCTCGAAGCGCCAGCAGCGTAACAGCACCAGCCCCCCTCCCTTTTAAAAACAGGGGTGTACTAGCAAATAATACATCGTCAGGTGTCTCCATTAATTTACGAATAAACACATGTTTTTGTGCGTAATTTTCTCTATGTTATTACAATGGGAATCAGCTTGATTGAAGGGTATCAAAAACACCGTTCAAATAATTTGAAAAACCTGGCATCCGATCACTTTAGTTTATAAGTAAAAAATATTGCTCGAAAATTGAGTTTAATGTTAAAAGTTCAGCTTATCGCGGTAAAAAGATATGGGGAAGTTTTAAAAAACTTCTTGGCTGATAATAATTTGAATAATAATACACAGTTGCTGCTTGCTTGGCTAATTTGTGCGGCCGTGACGTACTTCCGGATTCTTAATGACCGCATCAGTGATACCAGTTTCGCCAGTGCACAAATGCAAGAATATTTTAATAGCGGGTACTATAAGGATGGATCTATTTGTTTGTTATCGATAACTTGAGCCTTTATTAATGGAAGCCATCGAATCTCGTCATTTTTGACGAATCATATGCACTAGTGGATATATATATTAGTAAAAACTTGTTTTTAAACATTCTCATGCCAATTTAGGAGTCGTTCGTTAATAAAGAATACGATGAACATACAGGTACTGGTATGTTTATTACAGGTTGCATCACCTGCAACCACTAAGAAATAATATTTTCATCTTATAAATTGTGAATAGTTTGAGTTGGAGTCACAAAATTGTGAATTGATGGAGTCGGTGTTGGAGTCGCAAAATTCTGGAAAGGTGGAGTCGGAGTCGGAGGCGCAAAATTCTGGAAAGGTGGCGTTGGAGTCGCCAAATTCTGAAAGTGTGGAGTCGGAGTCGCAAATTTATTCCTCCGACTCCGCAACCCTGGCTGACACCCCATCAATCCACACTTCATTTTTGGGTCTGCTGGATCTTTCATCAGCAACAGCACAGAGTATATCTGGCACGTTACCCACAAAGTTAAATATGACATGGAGTTGAAGAATTGCATTGGTTTTGCAAGTGATGGCTGTGCTGTTATGGTTGGGAATAAAAATTCAGTATGAACCTGGATGAAGGATGCGGCACCAAATTGTGTTCAGGTGAAATGTGTTTGCTATTCACTGGCATTATGCGTCCAACACGCTTTTGAGAAGTTTCCCTCCAGTCTTGAATTTTTGATCACAGAGATCCCACTGTGATTTTCAACAGTGATATGTGTCTGGAAGAATATAAACTTGTATTTGATTCTTTGAATCCCGACAATTTTATAACTTAATACCTGATGTGTGTGAACTTTGTGACATCGCCTTCAGCAATTTGTACGCACCAATGTTGTGATATTGAACTCCAATATTATTCGTTCATGAACTGAGTATGTGTGTACTCACGAAATCGTGCTAGATTTTTTCTCTTTTCTCTCCTACTTCCTAAGCCAGTTTTTAGACAGTAATATCTTTTTAATCTTCACTCTGTATAGCGTTTTTTAGTTATATACTGCTTACTGCTTGCTAATTTTAAGGGGAGAAACCCCCATATGGATCCCGCGTTTTGAGGAATCTGCAGAAATAGGGATTTTTGCTGCTATAGGAAGTGTAAGAGGTCAGGTACATCCTGTGAAAAAATGAAATTCGTACGTTCGGGGTTTGAAGAATGGGGAGGGAGGGGGAGGGGGAAGTGGTATTTTATCATGTTACACCTCCCTCTTGGCATTTTCTTCACCGCGCGACGGTGATCTGTCATCTTCTATGTCTATATGTTATTGTATAATGATTTCTGAACTGAAATTTTTAGAAAATATTAATTACGTTTCTTTGTTTTGTTTACGTTTTCTTGTTTTGTTCATATTGAAAACTTAGGAATGGGGGGTTTCAAAATGCTTCTCCTCCAACAGTTTTTGAGCTACTGTAATGATTTTGATGTCATTGGATGCAAAAAGACAAGGGTTTTTCAAAAATTTATATGGTATTTCAGAATTAATTTTTTTTCAAAAGTTATGACGTCATAAATCAGCATTTTTATCGAAAACCAAGTTTGCTCTCGAATTTTTTTATTGCTTTTATTTAAAACTGAAAATTTGAGGAAATACAGTTAAGTTTTTGGAATGTACACGTCTTTCTGCATCCAATGATTTTAAAATCATTACTGTAGCTCAAAAACTGTCGGACAAAAAGCTCTTAAAAACTCCCCCCTCCCCCCCTCCCTAAAATTTAGTTTTCTATGATTTCCCATTTTCTATTCAAGAAAATCGCATTTTTTCAGAGAAGATAAATGATTTTAAATTACATTTCCAATCAGTATACCAAATTTCATTGCTCTACGTTAAATAATAAAAAATGGCTCATTAGGGGGATCCTCTCCTTAAATGACTGATCACGCTGATGTATTTGATGAAATCGACCCAGATCTCAACCATTTGAACAGACTATATCCAAACCTAAATGACACTGATGAATGCAATTATACTAATATTTCAAAATTCTTCGAAACTATGCGAATAAATCGCAATGATTTTTCGCTCCTGAGTTGGAACTGTAGTTCACTCTGTCCTAAATTGGAAGAGATACACTGTACTATAACTGAAATGAAGCATAACTTCGAAGTGATCAGCTTCACCGAAAGCTGGCCAGATGACTCAACTAAGGACATGGTTAGAATGGAAAATTATCTTAGTTACCATTCACTACGCAGTAACAAGCGGGGATGCGGCATCAGTACGTACATATCTAAGCACATAGACTCGAGACTCTTAGCAAGTGCAACTATGAATCGGGATCATATGGAGTCACTTTTCGTAGAACTGACTAGAAATGGTAAACAATGACATAATAATCTGCGGTGACTTCAATTATGATTTACTGAAACATGTAGGCTGTGAACCAATCTCAAATTTCCTCAATGCCTTTCAGTCTAAATCCTTCCTTCCAATCATCACAAAGCCCACACGGATGTGCTCAGAATCTGCTACGCTGCTTGACAGTATCTTCATGACAGACCCAACCGATTTTCTTACTGGAATAGTTACTTCTGACTTATCAGATCATTTTCCTATTCTTCTTATTAAGAAAATGTCTATATCCCTTGCACCAAGCCATGTTCTAGAATAAATAATGCAAACATTACACATCTCTCAACGAAACAATAATGCAATGAGCATTGATGAACCAGTAGGAAAGTTGACTGAAACTATAATGACCGCACACAGTGTTGTCCAATTGTAACTTGTACAGTTACATTGAAAAATAAACAAAAGCCCTGGATCACTGAAGACATCGTGATAAACATAAAGAAACGTCAAGCGTACCTAGCCCTTCTTTGCGAAGGGCGAATATCTAGAGAAATATTTAACAGATTGAGAAACTATGTGACAAACCAGATATGGACATCAAAAAAAGTTTCTTTATACTCAAATTCGCTCAATTTAAAGCTAACGTCAAAAAGACTCGGCGCCTCCTTAACTCTTGCTATAAACCGAATAAGGCTGATGAATAAACTTGAAAACATGGTTCAAGAGAATGTAAAATACCAAGAGAAGAAAGAGATTGTTAATCTTTTTGACAATTTCTTCGTAAACGTAATGAAAACTATAGCTGATAGTACTCCAAGTGAACCTACAGATCACCTGGAATACATGGTTCATTTCCGTGAACACAACTCTTTTTTCTTTACGCCTACCAACTCTTCCGATGTAATTGCGTGCATAAACAACCTGAAAAATAAATCGAGTTTGTTACAAACGTTCCCGACTCAAGTACTTAAAGTTAATGCTGACATTGTAGCCCCGCTCAAATCTAATATTATTATTAACCAGTCTCTCTTCTTAGGCTCTTTCCCGAATTCATTCAAAGTTGCTAGAGTAACCCCTATTTTTATAAGTGGTGAAAAAACCTGGATAAACAATTATAGACCTATCTCTGTGCTACCAATTGTTAGCAAAGTGTTCGAGAAAATTGTGTTTTAAACGTATATTCTTATTTTGAACAACAATCATTTCTCTATGATGAACAATTTAGTTTTCGCTCTAAAAAATCATCAACACAGGCTATACTAAACCATTTACAATACCTTTATTCTAATATAGATGTTGGAAAGCCAGTCTTCTCTGTATTTCTTGACTTTCGAAAGGCAATCGATTGTGTGGACAATAACATATTCCTCTCGATACTACACTGTTATGGCATTCGAGGGATTGCCCATGATTGGTTCAGATCATAACTAACAAATCGGAAGCAATACGTTGTCATTGACGATGCAAGATCGGACTCACAGACAATTAGCCATGGAGTTCCACAAGGATCTGTCCTTGGGCCTCTCCTATTTCTGATTTTTTTTAATGATATTATTAAATCTGCACCATTTATCAAATTCATACTTTTTGCCGACGACAGCACCCTTTCTGCAGTCCTTCCAAACCAAAATCCTGCTCTGAATGCGGAGAGTATAAATAATGAACTCCATAAGGGTTCATTGTGGCTTAAAGGTAATAAAATAAGCCTTAATTTCGATAAAACAAAATACATTGCATTCTCATGCAAGAAAAATATATCTCTCCCACACAATAAAACTGGCGAAGGTAAAATCGAAGAAACCAACTCATGTAAGTTCCTGGGTATGATTATAGATAAACATCTGACCTTCAAAGAGCACATCGCTCATATTAGTTCTAAGTTATCAAAATCCATCGGAATCCTAAATAAAGTTAAAAATTTCCTACCTGAAACAGCTTTGCCCTACCGAACGTTCATTTCACCATACTTGCACTACCGAGTAGAAGCATGGCACAGAACGTATAAAAATAAAACCAATATGCTTTTTACTCTGCAAAAAAGAGCCATCAGAGCTGTAAGAATCTAGAATACAATGCTCACACAAATGATTCATTGAAAAATTTACTAATACTTAAACTTTCGGATCTCTACCAAATCACCATATGTAATTTCATTTACAAAACATTAACAAATGATGGCGACAATAGCCTAAAACAATTATTAACTGCACAAACTGGCCATCACGACCATTTATCCCGAAATAGAAGTAATTTCATGCTTCCTCATTTTTCAAAGGCCCAGTCGCAACATGGTATCCTATTCGTTGGAACTAAAACTTGGAACTCAATCCCTGCGGAGATCCGTGAAAGTAATTTCTACAAGGTATTCAAAAGAAATCTTCAGTCTCATTTCCTATCAGAATACTAGTCGTGTAAGATCACCAAGTCAACTCTTGTCTCCTACATGACTGATCCTAATAATGTAATTTGCCATGGTTAATTTCGCCGATCTTCAGTCTGCTCTTAAATCGTTAATCGAATATACTAGTAAAATCTAGTCCATATTAACTATATTGTAAAATGAAGCATTTAATATCGAGTTAACTATCTCATTGATCAGTCTAATGCGAAACTAGGTTAAGTGAATTTGGTTAAACATTATTGTACACCTTCGAATAACGTTGATGGTAGGATGCCCTAGAAGTCGCTGAACTTATTCGGGCCCACCGGTAGCTATACTCAAATTTAACCATTGTACTAGACTTAAGGAACATTCTACCTCTGTATCACCTGTGGTAAATAAGTTGTTTAAATTGTTTAAACAATTGCCATCAAACACCAACACCATTTCAGAAATCTTCTAAAACTAGACATGGCTTGTCAGAGGCAAAGTCATGTACAATATTCTTGTCAACTGGGAGGAACTCAAAGGGTATTTTACAACTACAGAAATGAGCTACTCTGCGAATGCAAGATACAAATAAAATTATTGAAGGACGTGTTAAATGATAAAGTATGTAAATCACCTCCACTTTGTGTTTGCTACACCAATTGTGAAAGATTTTGAATCAGTAAATTGCAATGTTTCAGTATTCCAATATTGATCCCTTTGAATTGTACAAAGAACTGGAGATGCTCAGGAGAACTCTGAGAGACAGAATTTACAGGAAAGGTGATGGTGAAAAGTCAATGGACCAAATAGATTTTGGTGCTTAATTTAGGTTGGAAGTAGAATGTCATCTAAATAAATACGAATTAATAGAGAGTGGAAAACAGGAAGAGTTCAGAATTGAAGAGCTGAAAAATAGTCATGCATTCATTGTGGTAGAAATAGAAGAACTCAACTCGAGAATCTATGAATCAACTAATGCGTTTAAGAATCTTTTACTTCTCAATCCAACACGAAAATAAAATCAAGTAAGCAAAGGAGAGTTTATAGACTTGCCTAGACTGCATTTAGCTCAAGATTGTATCGACATCATTGAGCAGCAGTACCGAACAATTAGAATCATAGACTGGAAGCAGGAGGGCATTTTTGCAGGGGGGGTGGTTCCTAAGGACACTAACCAGTTTTGGTTTGAAATTCACAGTCACTCAAACATTAAAGAACTTTCATGCGCTCAATTGCCTGGTGACTCCCGCTAGCAATGCTTTTTTGTAAGAATGTTTTCCTTGGTGACAGCGGTCAAAACGAAGCCCAGGAATAGATTACGAACTAGAACACTAGATGCGATAGTGCGAATCCGGATACATATCAACAAAAGTTCTCTATGTTGTAAAAACTTCAAAGTGACCTCAAGAATCCTAGCTAACTTCAAATCAAGCATCCTGTTTCAAACGGAAAACAAGAACATCTTTATAGTGCTGCTTCTACCTCTCAAACTTCCAATGAGAATGAAGAGTCAGAAGAATGAGCTATTCCTTGATGAATAGTGTAGGTAATATCTTTTTTCTTTTGTACTTAGAAGTTTGAAAAGTCTGTTGAAGTATGTCTGTTTTTCGTTTTTGTCCGTACGTTGAACAAGCTATGAATTTCATTTTGCTTATATGTATCTATGTTTACGTGTTTCTAGATGTGGGTGTTTTGTTGCACGATATTTTTTATAAATTACTTTTTGACTAACCATTTCTCACTACTTAATCATTTACGGCGGTGTTTCAGTCTGCTTCGGTAAAGCGTTCTTTAATTGTCTTTCCTTATTTCGTTTCAATTTATAATTAAGGGAATTCCGAAGAATTCGCTAGTAGTAGTTAAATTGTTTATAAGTTCTCAGCCATCTCTTTGTGTATAAAATGTCCAAGAGATGATATTTCGACTGTTACTCTCAATCACATAATACGGTCCCTTTTTCTAAAAATATGTCAATTATCCCATCTTTCACTACATTATACCACAACCAAAACATCTTTGTAATACGCACATGCAATGTGAATGCTTGCATGCGAATATTAAGTACATGTGTGTGTGCAAATGTGACGCTCGTATGTACGTATATATATTTGTATGAGTATAAATGTCTGTGCGTGTATATATATAGAACATATTCCTGTCCCTAAATGCTCTTGTTAATCTTGTGTGGCAATGTGTCATCCCTTGCACTCTTTGAGTAAATTTTGACCAAACTATTTTAGGTTGTTTCGACCTTCTCGTTTTGTTCCATCATTGTTGTAAATGTAATGATTAGCATTGTACAACGATCCTTGTCATGTATTTGAATCCGGTGAACTCTTTTGTGCCAATGTTATTAGCGTTGGAAATTTAATTTTTGTGTTATTGTAAAACATTTCATTCTATCCGAACCGGTTATTAGCTTCCTAGTTGAAACGAAACAATGTGAAATTGCCTCTAATGTTAATTTCACAGTCTAAGACGCAAATTAATTTGGATCTACCTGTTTTACTTCAACCTTAATCCATCCTTTCATTAGTTCCTATGTTCGTAAGCTCAAATTTCAATATGGGAGTGCACTAACGAGAGTGTTTTCAACAATGCATCACATGGACTATGTTTTCTTGATCACTTGCAATAAAATTCATGGTCAAAATCAGACCAACGCAACGAAGGAAACGCATTTTTACGTGCTTTTCTCCCAATCATTTGTTTCAACAATTAACCTGCATGGATATTACGATCCCCATGTGTAAATATCAATTCAAAGTCTAAATTTAAAGATATTTGAAAGCATTTTTCGCTCATATTAAAACATTTGAAAATGCGACGTAATTCATTGGCAATTTTAAATTTTTAACGCTCGTGAATGTATTATTATAAAACTATTTTCGGTAGTTAATTTTTCGTACTGTTCCAGCTATGCTGAAAATGTTATGGTTACCATTGTACAACAATCCTCATGTCTCTAACTCCGGTGAACTCTTTTGTACCAGTATTAGCAGCGTAGTTAGTAAATATTATAAATTTACCTTATGGTAAAAATTTTTATTCATTTCGAGCTCATTATTTTGGCATACTAGTCGATACATAAAAAAGAAAAAAAATTATCCTAAATGTCGATCTCATAGCCATAGACGCAAAATGAAATAAATCTGCCCATTTTACTCATAAAATTGATCCCTCAAAGCGCTGGTTCCTATGCTCGTTTGCTCATACTCTAATATACGTACGCCCTACCGAGACTGTTTTCAACTATGTGTCACAAGAACTTGTTTTCTTCGTCCGGATCACTTAGGATTCACAAGTCCAAAAAAGGTTTCCCATCGAGTATCCTATACATGACCTCGTACGCTGTCTGAATCCGCGCAATGCTTCTACATTGATTCCTAAATCTTTGTGATATGTATTAGAAGAAATTCCTCAAATGAAAAAGTTTGTTGATAAGAAATATCTTGAAGAAGAGTGGCGAAAACATTACTTGGATGAACAATTATCACCAGACATGTCAGCTGTTAATTACTGGGAAACAGCGTTTAGCCGTAAAAATGCCAGTGCGCTACCACGTTATCGAAATCTCAAAATTGTAATTCCAACGTTGTTGTCCCTCCCATTTTCAAATGCATCCGTTGAACGTTTCTTTAGCCAATTAAATTTGACCAAAACTTCACAAAGAACCGTGAAGAAGAATGAAACCGTGCATGGTTTGATGCATGCAGTATATTACCTAAAGAATCTGGCTTCACTGCATCTAATTTTCCAATTAAACTAATATAATCAAGGCTATTAATGAAATGAAGAGTAATGCCGCGTGTGCAGAATCTTCAACAATGCCGATGCCTTAGAAAGTTAAAATGCGGAAAGCGTGATGCCGTTTTTATTATGTTGTTAATTGTAGTTTTGTACTAAGTATTCATAAATCTTGTTTTTCACACGAGTAGTAAAGTTTCCTGGAGATTGAAAATTATTTGTATTAAGTTAGGCTTCCTCTTATTTTGAACAGATTGATCTAAGGCTGTACTTAACAACGCATGTAGAGTTCATTCGTTTTTTATTTGCTTGGATCGGCCAAAAGACACAATACAACCAGCGGGAAGAAATTATAAGTCAGCATTTTTCATTCAAAATTTTTTATTTGGTTTCTGTTACAATTATTATTTGCGTATTGTGAACACCAGTTGTGTAAACCTGGACTTCAATTTTGTCGACCACACCCCTCAGGGGGATACATGGAACAATTGCATCAATGGGACTTAGCGCTCCCAGGGAGAAAATGTGAGGGCCCGAGCTCAGAGCTAGGTAGGCTTTTTTTGTTGAAATAAAATGTTTTTGTCGTGTTGAAGACCATCTTTTTTCGGTTCATTGCTGTCCTGGTTTTCAGCACCCACTGTTTTCTTCTTCTATTTTGATCTTGTTTCATAATCTTCTTTCACAACTTTCTGTTTCTATGGCTTTTCTGTATAGATTCCGCATTTCCTTAACTCCATATTAAAAGGGGCCTTCCTCCTTCCCCTACTTGGATTACCTTTGTTACGGATATGGAGGCTTAAGCTTACTAATAATCTAATCTAATCTTTTTCGACTACAGTGCTTTGTGTATTGTTTATCGATCCACATTTAAAAATATGTTTTGTAATTTTAATGGAAATGTGTCATTTTAAACACATTTCCGTAATAACGGCGTTCAGATCATTCATTAATTAACGAATCCCCAGAATCTTTAAAAAAGCTGTCAATGTGGCGTAATTGATGGCAAAAACAATAGTATTATTAAAGACTTTACGGTAATTATCATATTGTTCCCATTCATATTTTCTAGGGTAATCAAGTAGCATTTTAAGATAAAATATATGCCAGCCGAGGGTACAAAGATTGATGAGTGTGGAAGGCCTGACGGTGATAACTCTGACACAGAGACAGCAGGGCTGCCGAAATTGGTACGTTCATACAAATTTGGCAGAATCTGCTCCAAATGTCACTCTGTTGAACATTTGGTACGACGGTAGCCTAAATCGCCAAATTTTGATACGTTTTGAAAATTTTTAAAATCTACTTACGAAAATGATGTCCTACCTAGAATTACTAACCTTATTTTTGGCAGTTACAAAACTTTTCATATAAATGAGAGTTAAATTAAACGAAATGTGTAATCCTTCAACACCACGAAACGTTTTTGATACCAGTTTAAAGTCAGGAACTTGTATCGTCGCAAGTGCCACGCTGCATTTCTACTGTCTAAAGTTTTACACGTACATTAAATATAAATATAGAGTTGATGGAGGATCGTTTCGTTGACTCAGACTGACGAGCATTTGAGTAATGAGTATGTTTGATTTGTTCTGCACTCGTCGTGTCTTGGTTCTATTTCCGTATGTTTGCTGTTGCGTCTTCATGATGCAGAGTTTGTTACTGCCGCATTCTTCTGCTGCGGCTGAGAGCCTGAGAGAATTTTTCGATCCTTAAAACAACATGAAAACAAAAACATGAATAAATTAAAGCGGCAACACTAAATACATTAATGCGAGTAAAATCTATGTTAGAGGACATAGGTTGCAAAAATGGGAAGCCACCACATGAGCTTTAATAATAATTGAATATTAGAACATAGGAAGGCTAGGCTACTCTAAGAAGGAAGAAAAGAAGGAGGAAGCTTCATTTTAACTGAAAAGTAAGTGAAACATTTGAATTTTATTTTTTATTACTAATTAAAAAAATTGGGTTACGTTTCAATAATTTTTGGTACCTTTTCATGGAAGTTTTGGTACGATGCGCAGAAAAAATTTCGGCAACCCTGTGTGACAGTGCGCTACCGGCAGTCTTAGGAGTAGTGTTGTTCTCGGCTGCTCTGTCATGTCCGCTTGTGAAATCCCTAGGGACCTCAAAAGTTTCTCCTGATCTAAAAAATGGCCTAGGGCTAAAGTTTTAACATTGAAAGCAATTGGGTAGGCGAACTAACAGGCGTCAGTCTAATTCTAGTCATTAATTGTGTCTATAAATATAATTTCTTTATTAAGTAATATTGCTTCTAGGTTGCCGACTTTGAAATGATCTGTTGCTCATGTAATTTTTCGTTTAATTTTAAAGTACCTGTTCTTGAGTACCTGCGTTTCTTGATATCTTAATCCAAATTGTTCGCTGTTATGCTATTGCTAACATAGGATGGCTCGTGATAGGACTAAGGCGGAAATCATTTGTGCAACTTATATCTGTTTACTGTAACCCTATTCTATCTTGAATATTCAATTTTTCTCTTTCTTCATATATCTGCTGAGCAAGATTATATTTATTATTTCATAGATACAATTAAATTAAATTATGATTAATAAGAAATCATATCGGCACAAAGTTTTATTGATTCAACTCCATTCCCTATCTCATTGACACATTCGTTTCTGCCAAGGCGTTTGGCCTTCGATCAAGAAAAATTCTTGAATTCTTCACGAATACGTTGGGCTTCTTGTGCCGGCCTCCGTGGAATAGTTCGCAGGTTGTGGGGACATTACCCCATGATGAAAATTTTTTTTTTAAATGAGCCTGAAACAATGAAATTTTGCAGACAGATAGAAAATGCAGTGAGAAAATTTTTTCATGTTGTGTAAAATGTGCGATTTTTTTTTATAAAACGAGATATGTATAGAAAACGAAATTTAGGGGGGTTCAAAACGAATTTCCTAGTTTTTCAGCTACGGTAATGATACGGGTAATCATTGGATGCGGAAAGACTCAGGTACTACCATAACCTATATGGCATTTTCCAAGTTCCCATTTTGAACTTGAAAAATTTCAAAAACCAAAAACTTATTCAAAAAAATTGGTCTTGTGACGTCATAACTTTTGATCGAAAACGAACTTTGAATCAGCATATATTTAAGTTATGGTAATGCCTGAGTTTTTCCGCATCCAATGGCATTACAATCATCATTGTAGCTCAAAAACTGTAGGAGATGTATTTTGAAACCCCAAAATCCGAACCTCCAAAAAAAAAAGTAAACAAACATAAACAATTTCATTTTTTCTTTATCATTATTTGTGGGGTCAGCTAGGACCCTTGCAATCATTATACAGTAATGAAGAGGCATAGGAGGTTACATAGCAACGTCGAGCCGTGAAGAAACAGCAAAGGTGGTTTGTAAAATGATGAAATAGCACCTCCTCTCCCCCATCCTTTCAAATCCCCATACACTTCCTATAGCAGCTAAAATCAACATCTCTAAAAATTTCCCAATTAAGGGGTACTCTCCCCTTCAGCATAGGATCCTCATTTCTCCAAGTACCTGGAATTACATTTCGACATCCTCACTCAGTCACAGTCGCGGAGTTACTGCTGTTGGTGACACCATGGGTGACACGGTCCCCAAGGAGGTTAGAATAATGGAGCCGGTGTCATCGCTGTAACGTGAGGCCAATCTGCAGCAGCAGGAGGCGGACAGTCCGAACAACGGAGGTGGTGCGCAGCACGGTATACCGTGGTGTGGTGCGGAATGTGTCACTAGCAGTCAGAGTAGGAGGGCGCTGCTCATCCATGCCTCGTTCAAGGCCTACTTTTTCAATATGCCACGCTCATGCATTGTCCATAAGTGTAGTAGTACTTTCAAAAAAGATTCAGACACAATTTTTCGCATGTACGTACAGAAATTGCATGAATTACAAACTTCAACAGGAATACATTTAGCCAATAAGTTATAATTAAAGCACGTAAATTTCTCCAAAAAAAAGATGAAAGTCAAATTTGCTGCTCAAGTCTTGAGTGATTCCGGTGCAGATGAATTTCAATTTTGTCTAAATAATTATATTAACGGTTTCAGCGGTATTGAGGCAACAATAAAATTTATTAGACTATTTTGCATAGTTTTTGATACTTTTAATTCCAAAAATAATTTATCATGGCTAAAAGTAAACCTATTAAGGACAGCGTCCCCCATACGGACCTTTTTTTTCATTATTGAACCTAGAGCAATGAAATTTAGTGTACTGATAGGAAATGCAATTGGGATTCATTTGTCCTATGTGGAAAAATGCGATTTTCCCCATAGAAAACGAAATATTCATAGAAAACGAGATTTTTGGGGGTTTTCAAAATGCATCTCCTCTGACAGTTTTTGAGTAAAAGAGATGATTTTGATATCATTGGATGCGGAAAGACGTGTACATTCCATTGAGTCCTCAGCCGCTTCCCAAATTTCCAGTTTTAATGAAAAAAATTTGAAAAAAATAGAGAGAATTTTTTTTTCGAAAAATGAGGATTTATGACGTCACAATTTTTGAAAAAAAGGTAATGGAGAAACCAATTTGGACTCCCTGAAAAGCCCTTGGTTTTACGCATCCAATGATATCAAAATCAATACTGTAGCTTGAAAACTGTAGGAGGAGATGCATTTTGAAACCCCAAAGTCCATTGTTTACATTGTTTACATTATAAGCAAACAAAGAAACATAAACAATTTTAATTAAAAATTTTTAAAAAATTTTAGTTCAAGTTAGACCTTTGAAATCATTATGGAGTAATGCAGAGACATAGGAAATGGCATAGCAACGTCGCGCCGTATAGAAACAGCCAAGGGGGAGGTGTAACATGATAAAATCCCACTTCCCCCTCCCCTCCCCCCCATTCTTCAAACCCCCGTAGCGGGCGAACGAGTGATCGAACGAGTCTCATTTTTTCACAGGATGTAACTGACCTCATACACTTCCTATAGCAGCAATAATCTTTATTTCTCAAATTTTCTCAGAATCCTGGATTCCTATGGGGGACGCTGTTTAACTCAAAAAAGTGTCGGCAATGTATTTTCTTCCCATTATGAAGACACTGTGTATATAAAATCACGTTGCCGCCCAACACCTGGTAAACTAATGTGCGGGTCAGGAAAACAGGATTTATGGGATTTTTAATTTGCTTTAAAAGCATCAAAAACCTATTTTACAAAAGTTTGAAACTGGACATCAGTTTTTTACTTACGGATGAAAAATAAGTCAAGATCATTTAGAATAAATTTTCGGAATAATTAGAAGCAGAATTGGTAGTAATGACAACCCATCAGCAAAACATTTTACTTTTAATAAACGTCTATTTGTTCACAACGAAATAAAATATGTTCTTAATGGTAACTGCACGTCGTTTGAAGATGTCATGATATTGACAGTATCTAATAAAAGCAACCCATCTTTATTAATCTCATCTTGCACTATAACAGAGTTTAACAACTCGTGTTCTAAAACTAGAATAATGTCTGACGATGTTCAATGATAAGGTGCATGCAAAGACGATACATGTACCAAAAATATCGAAGATTCTTCCTAATTTTTTTCTAATTCAGTACATTTTATAATTTTGTTTTATATTGGAGGATGCATAGTTAGAAAATTAAAAAATGTTCTTCGTTGCGAATCATGTATAATTGCCCTTTGTCAAAATACTGGTAATAAAAATTCCTTTAAGTTCATTGATCTTAAAGAGAAAGTGCAATTGACCTATCCATCAGAGGATGTCATTGACATATGTTTGATTGCTGAAAAGAAATGTCAGCAGGATCGTCCTATGTGTAAGAAATCTATTACTTACGACTTAAAAAAATGCCTAATTTCATACTTCGTATTTGCATTGAAATGAAACTGTTCACTTCACTTCACAACTATGGCTTCGAAGTTGATCCTCTACAGAATCATGTTTATTCATTAATAAAATGTGTTGTATCTCAATATATTATTTTAAGATGTCATCACTCTATTAAACTATTTAACGAAACCATTCATGAACAGAAAAATTTTAGCCGTCAGATTTCAAGTAATCAATTTTATTTGCAAGTGTGTAAATACATATAATGCCTATATCCTATAAAACTTGGTCTGTGCAATAAAATTAAATAACTTTATGGCTGTAAAAATACTCTGTTTGTTAACTTGGCACACAGAAAAAATCATGTATGTAAAGCGTATGTAATTTTTCAATTTTTTCACAACTGTGTGTAGGTTGCTATGTAAATGTTGTCGTTCTTTAACATTCAGCGAAGACACTATTGAAATATATGCCTAAGAAAAAAACACTTATGGCCCACAGTAGCGCAATTCTGCAATTTCACAGCGCGGTGTCCAGTCCATGATGTGGAATTGACACCCCTCCACTGCTTCACCACCTCCACAACGTGTGCTAAATGGCAGGTGGGCGGAGCTCGGAACAGCTGATTTGGTTTCACTGGTAAAAGGTAACGACGCCGCCTCCACCCATTCAACCTCCTTGGGCGACACTCACACCTCATTCTCCATCTAAATGCAAGGGGGGAAGCTTGAGCGGGTGAGAAGGGTAGGGTGGGGGGGAGCGTCACCCTGGGGAAGAAACCCTCCGTCTAAAGCCAGCTTAACCTCTCCTATAACGTGCTACATTTGACCATTTCGGGCACTATTTTTATTTTCATTGCCCTATTTATCTCATTGATAAAACGTTCCTTTCAACATTCGTGTCTGTGCTTATGCAACCTTCGACCTCAATTTAAAAATTTACATTCACTGTAAACCATGACATTCTGAAATTTTGTTTAATTTAAAAACTGTTCTGCTTCACTCATTTCGAAATTTACAATTGCTACAAGCTATAGAATTCTGTTTTGTTCAATAAATTTGAAAAAAATAATGCAGTCAGACCATGACGACATAAAATGTCAGGAAGACCAGACCTCACAAAGAAGACGGTAGTTGTTATCGCAGTGTGGTGGTCTCAACAAGTTTTCCCCTTCGAGCAACCAAGCGACACCTCAAGACACACCATACAAGCATAGACGCGGCACCTCGCGTAGCAATAGCCTCGAAGCGCCACCGCTCGCCCACCAATGGGAGCGTGTGTTCGGTGAGTTGACGCCGCACCAAGCACTGCATAAGGAGGTACAGTGCGAGCGGAATCAATTCGTTAATCCGGTTACTGTGCCGAGTGGACGTGTGCATTGCTGTGAACTCTTTTCTTAGTGGGCGGTACAGACAAAGCAAAAATCTTAGATATTCCATTCAAAGAACTCAATGCCCCCTCATCCGGCTAACAAATACTAAAAGCGGATTCTACGCTGCCACACATGATACTAATTCCATTGATAAATTGACATCCCCAGCGGCCACTCAAGCGTTCCAAAAACTAAGCCTAGTTCCGGTAATACCTCCAGATTAGAAAGCTAAAAGAACGATATTTGTTCGACAAATTAATTCAGATATTGGAGTGAAATCAACAGAGAGAATAAAAGAAGAAATTGAAAACCAGACTATTTGGATGAAGGTCACAGATATAATCAGAATAAAAAATGACAACCACTTAATAAAAATAGTTACATCAGACACCTTAACAGCACAACGGATAATCATGGATTGTTTCTACATATTTCGCGCTAAAATCACATCACACCAGTGCGAGCAAGAAAAATATACACACATCTTGATTTGCTACAAATGTTACAGATTCGAATATCATCCCACCTATCAGTGCACACAGAGTTCTCAGTTCTGCTCTGAGTGCTCATCACAAGACATATCAAAACTGCTCAAATACTCTAAAGCAATGCCTCAATTGTCAAGGTCCCCATAGAACACTCACAGCCAGCTGTCCATATAGGAAAAACATCATCAAACAAAAACGGGAAGGGGAACAATTGAAGAAACAACAACAAACACATAGCACTTTCGCAGAAATAGCCAAACAGGTAATTCAACAGACCAATCCGCCGCAACACACCCTAACTCTTACAAACAAAACGCACATAAAACTTACAGACTTAACCCTAGAAGCTCACATAGCAGCACTCGACAGGCCCAAGAAATTTTGAGAAATACTATTCAAATCCCTCAGAGATAACTTTGACATTGATACAACCTTCCCCGACCGAGATTTAACTGCTATCTTTACCTTTTATTATAGAAACAGTGACAATCAAACCGTACAAGCAACTCCACCAGAACACCAGTCAATAGAAGAGACTATAGACACCCAAACAGGGACAGAATTATATACAGAGGCCGAACTAAGACAAAAGAGAAGGATCAGCGACGAAATGGGGAACTCAACCATAATGATAGACAAAAAACATAGCCATCCTATTAATTATATCGCAAGTTTCAAGATTGATCACCAATACCGGAGGAACCAGACGCCGACTGATGTATTGCAAAACTAAAGAAAGACAATGACAGAGGACTAAAATTTGCAGTACAGGAAATCAGATCGTCACTTCTAGAATATATGTTTTTCCAAAAGTGTTCAATTTACCAGAACAAAACTTAATATAATACCACACGATCAATTCATAACATTCCCTAGACACCAATCAATAATCACAGCAATTAAAAAACCAAAGAATTTCGCCACCTCAAAATGAATTTACGTAAATTGACAGTCGTACAACATAACGTACAATCCTGGAATACAAACAAAAAACCCCTAGCCAATATTTACAACCAAATAGATCCGGACATTATTCTAATCAACGACCACAGTTTAATTTAACAGGAGACGAGCACGTGAAAATATTCAACTACAATATTTTTTAGGTAAACAAGACAAATGAACTACATGCAGGCGCCGCAATAGTAATAAAAAAGAACATTGTATTTAGACTGCACGATAATTTTTATTCAGATATGTTGGCAGTAACCGTTGAAACACTCCAATCCAGTGGCTCCGTTCCTGAGCCTCACATTGGTGGCCAGTCAGCGTCTATCGAAGTCGGCGAAAGACAATAAAAAGATGTAATCAAGAAGTAAGAAAATTGTCATTGTCAAAAGAATCGTTAAAGAAGTCAAGAAGAGAAGTTTGCGTCATAAGTTTTGTGAAGAATTGTGAAGACGTGTAGTTGTATTGTTCGTCGAAGACTAAAGTGAATAAGTTTGTGACGAAGATCTGATGAAGAATTGACCTGAATTTTACGTCAGTGTTTCAAGACGGCGGAGAATAATAACTGAAGAAATAGCCAGAGCAACATGAAGCTAAGAAGAGGATCTGCAGAGCAGTCAGAGAACTTCATAGCAACGCGAGGTCGAGGTGATAATTAAGATCACGCTCAACTATCAAGAACCAAAGGAAAGGAGAAGAATCATTGTGAACATCATCTACAACGGCTGATCATCTACACCAGTGTGACCTACATCTCTACGGGCAATTTTAGATCTCGCTGTAATTTTGGATCATGCGTCGTGCGATAACGGGAATGGTGGAGAATCTACAAGCGACAGCAGTGAATCTACGTCGTGCAGCGAGCGTCTACAGTGTTTCTACATTGGGCGAGCGCCTTCAAATCTTCGATCTAAGATAAGTAAACAGCAACAACTTAGTATCTTGCCAAACAGTAACTAATTTTCCGTCAATCCTCTTTGCATGGTAGTCAGGCAGAACGCTTGTGGTTGCGCAGCAGAAGTATAGTTTTTTTTTGCCAGAAATTTTTTGCATTAGCCAGTGCTCGGAAGCAGCAAGGCCGTTCCCAGTCAGTGACTTCGAGACGCTTGAGTAATTTTTTTGTTGTGTTGCATTACCGCATTGAGAGCAAACCATTGCAATGGCACTTGAGTTTTGTTAAAGCAAATTTGAGTTTTACCGTATTTTGAGTGTTAGTGTATTTGATTTTGATCCGTAGCTTGTTTTTTATTGTGTAAATCGCTATTGTATAAGTTTGCGCTAGTGCTGCGGGTAGATTGTGTTGCAATTGTTTTGGGGATTGAGTAATATTTTTTTGGACAAAAAATGTCTAATATTGATTCAAACGTAAATTCAAAGTTAATTGAATTCGATCAGTCCCGCAATCCCGAAGGAGAGTATCGGAACCTAGTTATCAAATTAATATGCCTAACCCGTTATTGTGCCTGAATTTTCTGTAACCAGCGCGGCTGGAGAGAGTACTATGAGAACTATGACTAGTACTCTGACGACGATTGGTACACCGAGTGCCTCATCTATTATAAGCAGCGCAGTCGCGAGAGAATTAACTGCGGCAATGTTTAGGTCAAGTAATAGTTTGTCAAATTTGGAATTACCGTATGGGTAATTATTTTTTTTTAATGCTGGTGTGATGTTGCAGGGGAAGGAGATGCGTTTGTAACGAAATATTACAATTTAATGAATTAATGACTAGATTGTGTTTTTCTTTAATGACTAAATTGTGTTTTGCCTTTTTTTTGAAATTATTACAAGGTTGCAAGGTTGTTTTGTATCACTTTATTAAGATTCGTTCGTTGAAATTTTAGCGCGTAATAAAATTTACATTTTCCAACAGTGCGTTCTTGTTGCGTCAACACTTTGTATGCCTTGTGAGTCCTTGCATGTGTGGGGAATCCACACAAATAAGTTTAATGCGAAACTGTTAGCTATAGCAGAAAGTTTATTTAAAGTTGCAATTAGCAACAAATTTAAACTGGAACGAACCAATACCAAGACTTAGTATTAAGAGACAGCTCCACGAGCTAGGTTCAAGAAGTAATAGTTATTAACGAACACAGAAATCTTAAATCTAATGCTGGCACAGAGTAGAAGACTAAGGAAACGACAATAATTTTAGGTAACAATAATAAGGTTTGGGAACGAAAGAATTTAGGGTTGAACCTAAAAAATTAAAGTAAGGCTATCCTTTTAACGCTAACAAATGAAATGGCGATCCCTCGCTCGATTAACAGCTGCAGCACCGTTTCAGCAACGAGGGAACAAGATTATACAGCTTCCTGCGGCGTTCCTCGACGGCTTGCGTCGGAGCCCTCGGGTTGAGCCTGGTCCTTGCGTCCAGCAGGCAACGGTCAACAGTCTGCCGTACGGTCTTAAGATTCTTCTTCAAGTTCGATGTAGCTCAGTAGGCAGATTATAAGGCCAGAGTAGACAGCACAGCACCACTGAAGTGACGACTCGTCACAGATCGATGCGCAGAATAAAAACCAGTGGTCCCGTAAAGTTCCCGCTTCCGCAGCCTCTCGCTGGGCTATTGGAGCCCCAAGTTGCAGATACTAGAATAAAAAAACAGATGAATTAATGTAAAGAAGAACAACAACAACTCGGGCCTGTTGTAGTTCATAGTATAATTCATAAAAGGAACATCACAGCAAAAAAACTGCAAGGCTAACCTAAGTTTAATTATGCCTCAGTGTGGAAGCCACTTAAAGAGATGATAAAGATGGTTTAAACAGGCAAGAAACGAAGCTCAAGCAAAGAGCAGGTGCAAGTTTAGAAGTTAGAATTAGGTTAAGAGTTAATAGCATTACCCGGAGAGTAAGACAGTTGGTGAGCCGTCTTTCAGCCAGGCCCCAGGGAATTCAGTTAACTTATTATGTTAAGGAAAGGAAAGTAATTAAGTCTCCAAGCCAAGCGGGCTCGAATCAATTAAGGATTTAAGGATTTAAGCAGCTTAATAAGCTCACGCACACTGTCGTGGTTAACGCTTCAGATATCCTACGTCGTGTTTAAATAAACGTTTCGAAGAAGGGTTCGTTTGGCCAACGATCACCTTT
>JACJUY010000189.1:116649-311769 GCA_014220935.1 Platorchestia sp. MABIK | reverse complement strand
GCTAATTTATTTTCTTTATAAGCTAATTGTGGTGAATTGTGCTCTGATTGGTACTACACTTACTACTGATAAATTTCTCGCACTCTTCATCCCCATGACACTTTTACATGAAGTAGCTGGAATATTAATCTTTTACTTGAAAAACGCAATCTTTTAGCATTCTTCAGAACGGCTGGTCATTTTTATATCCTTCGTGTATCGTTCACATCTGTGTAGGTGCACAAGAGGTAACTTGTCATAACTGTTGATGTGCTCCAACTTACTTTGTTTCAATTCTGACAGTCCAACTAAGTTTTTCTGGCCACAAATTTTCCCAGTTAATTTTTAAATTCCGTGGTACAATTACGAGAAATCCTTGAGTTTGCCACAAAGTTCTCAAAAGTTGACAATAATTTCAATACAGTTTGACCTTAACGGGTTCGAGCCTAACTGCTCTTCTCTCATCTTCAAATTAGTTGACTTTTTACAGTTTTTATTTATGTGATATTATCTGTTTACTGTGTATGAAAACTTGACGATTAAGCTTTAGAAAAAATCGTGAAGAGTCAGGCGTTAGCTTTAACGAACACAAAGTATTTTTTCATTCCGAATCATTCCCTGCGCTCAGTGGCTAAATGAACATGAAAATTATGCATCCATTAGTTTATTGAATTACATGTTTCAAATTATGATATTGAATAGTGAAAGAAAAAAATACAAATTTGAGACAGTGGTATTGATTCCTTAATACATTTTAATCCTATTTATGCCAGTAATTTTCATATTCCCGGGAACATATTTAAGAAAAGTAATT
The DNA here is from genome assembly GCA_014220935.1 of Platorchestia sp. MABIK. Classification (NCBI taxonomy): domain Eukaryota; kingdom Metazoa; phylum Arthropoda; class Malacostraca; order Amphipoda; family Talitridae; genus Platorchestia; species Platorchestia sp. MABIK. Next base: position 310,976 of record JACJUY010000189.1, on the reverse strand, counting down.
TTATTAGTATTTGTCAATTCCTAGAGGTATAAACTAATGAAGTATCAAAGAAATTGAGTTTAATCAGTTAGAGCAATGATTAACGATGCTGAATATATGAACAACTTTCTTTCATGGAAGTAAAAGATTTATTGTCCCCAAAAGAGTTTCAGTTTAGAGACATTTAAAAAATTGGAACTCGATGAATATTTATAGTCTCTAATAAATTCAAAAGCGTTTTCTGTAGCCTACGAAGTGCATTGAAGAGTTTCTAAAATCGGAAACTGCTTACGAAATCTAAGTCAAGGAATGAAATTATAGTTTGATTTGGTGAAAAACTTTTTTAATATCTTGAGTATTCTGGTAGTTTTGTCAGCAAATTTCGATTAGAGTGGTGAAAGAAATTATTACCAATAATACAAAGTATAAATTTTAACAAATGCCTTCTATAATATTTTAAAGTAATTTCCACCTTCTTATTTCTGCCCCTGCAAACTTGTCGGAGAGCGAGGGGCTGCCGTTCTGTTTTTGAACCCCTTGACCCATCTTGAAAAAAAGTTGAGCTGCTAAAAACTAGGATTTCGAGTTGTTCACTTCGTGGTTTATCCCAGCGCACTTTTTTTTATGGTACACATAAACCTTTGCATCATTCACGACTTCGAAAATTACCGTGGGTTTTGTATTAGGCAAAACTTTATATTTTTAGTTCTTGTTTGTATTGAGCGCAAGGTTTTTTTTCATTTTCTTATAAGAGGGTCATGAACTTTTGATCAATGGGATCATCTCCCTTAAAATTTTAAAGGATTACTGCTTATGGCGAGCTATTTCCGGAGGAAGGCTTAGTTAGAATAGGCAACACAGCGTGAAATATTCAACAATTTGAAAGATTTATGCTCTTCCAACTCTTATATATATATGAAATAGACCATTCGAATGTCCCGAGATATGTGCGGTCCTCCCCCTCATTAATTTGCATTAACAAGGAGACCGGATTCTCGGTAATGAGGGATTGGCATACCTCCAAAAAATTATAAAATACACAAAATGCAGGCAACCCAAAAATGCACGAATGATTGAATTAATAGAAAGGTACGTTACATATACTAAAACAAGAATGGTACTCACCGGTGTGAAGGAACACACTTACACAAGTGCTGATCTATTCGCATCTGTAGCGCTGAGAGATGTTGCTTCCGACATTGGGTAGGTATAATATACACCACGGGAATTTCGCATAGGTTTATGATCACGGCAGTGAGTTATCCAACACGTTTAGGAGGCTAGCACACAATGGACATGTTAGGATACATCTTGCCATATCAACTCCTTAGGCTTATTACCCTTTGCTACGCACTAATCCCCACTAACAGAATTGGATGGCCGGCCAGCCCTTTTTTACGTTAGGTACGCTTCTAGACATGATAGAAATAAAACTATTTTATTATTACGTTTCCAACAGCACAAAACACGGTCATAGCTTCAAATCACACGTGCACTCTCAAGTACAGCTTCAGTTCCGATTCCCTGAATTATTCACAGTTCAGTAAAGTATCTTTTGATGACTGTATGACAGCGTCTCGTAAATTTTCTTCAAGTTGAAATGGAACACGAAGAGATGACTTTCTATGGAGAACTGCCAAGAAAAGAGTAACCGCCCTCCTGCAAGAATACCAAAATTAACCCATTACCACTTGTTGAACTCCCTCAACAGATTTGAATCTTTACTTCAATGAATGTCATTAACTTTATATTTCACTTATTCCAAAAATATCTCTTGTAAAAACAAAAACAAAGCAAAACCTCACCCGCCCAATCGACGTTTTAAAATTTTTACTTCTTCGACTTAATGTCTCGACCACGTAGGTCTTGTTTGAGACTTCTCTTCTCTGCAAAGGAAACAGATGTTCAAATTAAATTCTTACAAGTATAATCATATTCGCTATACGTATTTCCAGAGTGTATTTTTCAGTATAACTCTATTTTCACCACCTCCTATATGTGACAACACACGTACTTCTTTCTCCGACGGTTCTCGACACTAAACTGAAAACTTATTCCATGAAATAAATCTAAGTGTGCTTGAAGGGCTGTCCCCTCTTTGGACTTGCCCAATCGGACCTCTCCGGGGCTTCGTAAGTACCCGCCTACTTCCTTTGAGAGTCACCGTTGCTCAGAACATTGATGCTATGGTTACGCTCTGCTCCAACATTCCCCCATCACAGCGGTCACCTTTCAAAGCCTTACGCATTTGGCCCCTACATTTTCTCGGTATATTTCTTGTAGAAGTTTATGCTTCGTGGTGCGGGCTCAGCTTATCGCGGTTCCAAACACACAGCGATTGACTCCCCTCACCCTAATTCAACCTTTGCCCTCGTGCTTTATGGGCCCTTAGACTGCCGTCTTCTCACGACTTGAAATAACACACAGCTCATGGCCCGAATACTCACACAAGCACACACGAGTCCACCACTCCAAAACACTCGACCGTTGGCTTACCAGGCATACAAAAATGTTGAAGCAACCCGTCTGTACTGTTGGAATTACGTAATCTTTTATTTGCGCTAAGATACTAACGAAGCTTACTAAAACTATGCAAAAACATAAGAAAACACATATCAGTTAACACAAAACAAAACACAAATTAGTTAAAAATGCCCAAAATTCAAATGTTTCTCAACACGAATATACTGGCACACTGAGGTAACAGCGAAGACTTTATGTTTATAAAACATATATTTTAAGAATTGAATAAATCTATTTTACAGTTATTGTGTTAGGGTTATTCCTCAGAAAATAATTTCCTTTCATAAATGACAGTCATCCTTTTCACTAATCTTCTCTCGTCCCATAAATCTTGGTCTCAAGCAGGCGCTTTGCAGGACGACGCAGCATCATCGACTGAGTTCAGCAGTTTACATCTCATTATTGCACCACCTAAGAATGGTTAAAGTATCAAACATAGCACCACAGGGCTGTCAATTGTTGTACAGCATCGTTAAAGTAGCTGATGAGACAGATTTGCACACCGAGCACCTTATAACGTTGCATAAATTTTTACTCTCCCCCTCATGGACTGTATCAAATCGGAATTGAATCAACTTAAAAAAAATTGTGTGTGTAACAGAAGTACATATCCCAAACTCGGCCTACCTTGTATGGTTTATAACACGCACATGACTGCATAGATAAATAATCTGTGTTTCTGAAATAAAATTGACAGTGGATGCAGGGTGTAAAAAATTTGATTTATACTACCCTGCAATTCAGCATGGTATATATCACTCACGGCTTGCTTGAATCAACAGTTTTTTATTAAACGAGTCCTATTCACTTTTTCTTACTATATCTGTCTATTCTACGTGTAATAAATCTGTAGAGTACGCTGATAAGTAAAGGGAAAAATATACACGTTTTTCAACTTAGATTACAGCCAATAGTCTTGGCTACGATATTGAAATACCTCCCTCTATCTATGGACAAAACTTCGAATGAATGACTCATATTTTGAAAGGCTTAGGGGAATTTTCCCTCAATAACCGTGGACTTATGAATATTAGAATAAACAGACTTACGCTTATGGAAAATATTCTAGGGAAAAATTTGAATGAAGTAAGGAATCAATTTTTGTTTTCTAAATGAATGTTCTTTCAAACAATGCACCAACTATTTATCTTTTTAGAAGTTAAATAGGATACATATAGTGTGCCTTTACAGTGTTTATAAAAACTTCTGTTGCTTAAAGCGTAAAATGATCGATGAATGATTTAACAAACAAAAATAAATTTTCTCTGAAAAATACTGAGATGAAACCGGTCAGTAATTTACCACAGTTGCTATTTTTTCGTTGTATTAATGAAAATTTGGTTCTCCAAAACAGTATTTATGTGAGTATTTATGTCAAAGAAATGTAATGGGTTTCCTCTCCCTCTGATGGGAACATCGTTGTTATAATTCGCGTGTCAGATTATTCGCTGGAGCATGATCTTTCGAATCTTTTAATCGTCGTGACATACACATATTCGTCACAATTATAATATTTTCTATGATTTATTAATCAAATTGAAGCTGCCACCATCCATTAAGGGAACATTTTACTATTTATTAACATTATATTCGAATGTTTTTCTGTAATCTCCGGTAACGTGATCTGCGGTAATCATTTTCATTCATTTCTTACGAACAATCGTCTCTTTTTCTCTCCTGACTCATCTCACCACAAAAGGTCAAATAAAAGGCATCTCCAATCGAAAGGGATATTACATATTAATGAATGTTATCACTCTATGACACAATACGCATCCTACATACTTAGAAGTTTGAAATAAGAGCATAGATAGGTAAACGAGGGAATACTCATCTTATCGGGCGACTCCGNTAAATATAGTTATAATAAAATCCCGTTTAGAATACACAATATTAAGAAAAAAACAACATGTAGTCGTACGTTGATGTTCCTGGCAGTTGGCGTTTCTTTCTCGTCATAACGATGTTTGATGTCCGTCCTTGCCGAGGCGCTCTTTCCAGAAGGTTCGTGATGATGTTCTCGCAGACTCAGTCTTACAAATGTTCTTTTAGAACGTTTAATGGATTGAAATGCTGGCCAGTCATCTCCTCCAGTTCTTAGCGTTGTTTCCTTTTTTTCTTTGGTCGGAGACCAAAGACAGTTATACTGGAGCGTATAACAAAATTTTCCAAAAATTTTTCGTATCATGAAACAGCTGTCAAAAGAAAAAATAAATATAAAAGTTACTTCGACGATTATGTACAGAAAAATTTTACTGTTTCATTGAGAGCCGTAACCATGAAGCTCCTGCCTATCTCCTGCGCCACTTCAATGCAGGCCTATTGAGCCACCAAGCCTGTGCTCCGCTCCTCCACAGTCGTCCTCTACATGAGAGGGCGCACAAATTCAGAGCATTAATCCAATTGACGTGAAGCAGGCACTGAATGTGCCCTGGCTCAGTTGTTGTTGCTTCGCGCAGGCGAGTGTGAAGTATTTTACAGCATGCACGAGCCTCTTACTGAGCGGACTTATGTTCAAATAAATCATGGTCGAGTTAATGAAAATCATGAATGATGTATGAACAGTTCTCTTCATTGGGATTTTGCTGAGCTCTACTATTAGAATTTGTCTGGCACAATATGTCAGAAATTTTATCGAGACGTACATGTGAAGATCATCTCATGCACATTTATTGTGAAGTTTTTTTGTAGATAAAAAACAAAGGGATCAAATGATCAATTTTTCAAAGAATCGAAAACTGAATTTCACTTGGACATCCCTATGACGTATTTCAAACAGTCGGAGAAAAACCACTGCAGTGGTTAATGGTTTTCCGAAAATGATTATCTTCTATGTAATGAAAGATTCTAAGCTAAATGGATGAAGATTTTAAAATATCAATGTACGAACATACAGGTCGATGGCTTATAATTTATTGTTATAAAAATTTAGTGAATCTCAAATGAAGTGTTCAGTGGGCTGAACCAATGGCTCCTTTACCTCCAGGCCTGCTCATAGAATCGTGACCTCACTCGAGATATAGTGGTCCGAGATTTAGCACCATTTGTTATGAATATAACGGGTAATGTTAATTTAGACCCAACCTATCGGTAATTTTTCATGGAGTGGAGGGAACCAGGATTAAAAAATATTGAAAGATTGGCAGTGACACATGCATATCAAATGAGAGTATAAAAACTTCCGGCCCTATCGTTATTTCTGAGACATATAACTGAAAATAGAAACGTAGTCTATCGTGTTTGGTCCTGGCGACAGCCCGCACCATTAATCCACTGGAACATGGGAGTTACATAAGGTAAAGATATTTCACACAATTATGCTTTCCAAATTGAAATTACATTCCATGGAACCGTCAACAACTGTTTGTTACAACAAAAGTTTGGCACAGTTCAATGAACAAACGAAAATACGCTTCAAGTTGGACATAAGGATTTTAAAAACTGCTTTAGCGACAATTTCTTCTTTCCAAACTATGTGCAGTTCCACATGACGACTGCAATTCCCTCAATGTAGCATAACTAAATAAAAAAATAGCACACAATCTGAGAATCTAAAAAGTATGTGTTGGTGAATTTACGCATCGTTACGCACCACCTATGAAATTTTTGATCCCTCACCCACTTTATCACGAAGTTTTGAAGGAAATAAAACGGAAAAACCTATTTATCGATAATAGATTCTTCTCAAAACTGCCGTCATCTTCGACGCACTAGTGTGAAGTCTTCACTATTTTGCCACGCCTAAAAGCAGACCTGGAGATGTAAGAGGCATCAATTGTCCTCACTTCATTGATACTCAATGTCTTTAGGTAAATAAATATATCCTCTAGTCAACTGAAGAGGATAAAACAATTATTAATAATCAATCTCAGGTGCGCTACCGTACTAAAACAAAATGAAGAAGTTGATCAGGTTTTGGCTTCTTAATCATGAATTACGTTCGTAATTAACGCAGGATGGAAATATCTTAAATAGGTCCATACAAGAGGGATACTTCAACTCAGAAAGAAAATACTTAATCCAAATATTTTCAAAAGCATTAACTATAGTTTCTCGATCTATTGAGTGAGGAAATTTCAATTTCCCTTCGTGATTAAACTGATTTTATTTGTTAGGAGCCAGAATGAAATGTTACTAATGCTGTTTTTGTTCCGTTTTCGGTGATGATGTTTTTTTAGAAACTTGATGAAAATAAGCTATCATTCGTGAACAGTATAGATTGAACGAAAGATATCGATTTGAAAACATCGTTTTTTAAAAATGGAAAAAATTGAAGAGACCCAAGAACAGATCCTTGAGGGACTTCACAAGACATGTTTTGCTACTCTATATCAGAATTGCAAATTTCTACTCAGTGTTTACGGTATGAAAGGAAGGATTTGAACAATTCATGAAAAAAATCTTTTGTACCATTGTGGTATAGTTTAGACAAATGCACGCTGCGAATTACACAATCAAATGTTTTAAATTTCCGGGAAATAGAGATTACTAGGTTCACCTTGTGATTATTTAATAAAAAATAGTAGATGATTTAGAATGGCTTTAGGTCGTTAATTTTGGGGGTCGAAAGCCGAAGTGCTTGTCATAGAGACAATAATAACGTTTACTTTTTTTGAACACTGTTTCTTCGAAAATTTTACTAAAGGATGACTATGGAAAAAATTCTTCATAGTTGTCGAAGCTATTTTTATCATCGCACTTGAACATCAGAGTTATCCTTAAGAAATGAATCGGGAAATGAGCCCCAAAATGTCATGTTTATTATGTCGGTGTGAATAAGTGAAACTAGAGGAACTCCGGATTCGGTGAATGAAATTAAAAATATATTTACTTCGTATGATTTTTTCAATGCATCAATACTGTCAAACATTTGGGGAGCGTTAACTAAAGAAAGGTAGAAAAAGTGATTTGACTTTAAATTTGAAAAGTAGTGTAGTTTAAGGGGTTATAATGTAATGATTTTTTATTATTTCAGTGATATTTTTCCCGATGTTTGAAAAGAAATCATCGGATATATTTGCGATATCTTTCGAACTGTGGAAAGATACAGTACCATGTACAATTTTTTTTGTTGTGTTTTGGGGATCTGTGAAATGTTTTATAGAGGCCCCACATCGTCTGTATCACTAGTAAGCAGAGCGAATAATTCAATGATATATTTTTTGAAAGCATTAATTTGAACCAGTTTGCAGTGATGGGCGTTCGGATCCTAAGTCCGAACTTCCGATCTTCCGATCACGATCGATCTTCCACATCGGGTGTCAGGGAAATTTCTCTAGGTTAAGGACATCTGTAAATCACATAGCCGTGCGACCTTTTTATCCCTAAATTGTAATGTTCTTCGAGCGGCTTGAAACTTAATACAGTTGCGTTTTGTCTGTCGTACCCTTCAGTAAGTGTAGAAATCTGTTAGTATTTTCGAATATTCACTTATGACTTAACTTTGCCACCTAATGAAAATTTGAGATCTGAAATTATACAAACTTTTGTCACTGGTTACTTTCATGAAGTTGTCAAGGTTTTTTTCCTCCGTTGTTTCAGGTTGGATTATTAGGTCTGGCCTGCCTAGTACACACTGTGTTATTTTCTTGCTAGGAATCTGTAGCAAATTTTAAAAAATCCCAGTGACATCCTCTGTGCCTGTTTCTTCTACTTCTAAAGTTATTTCCGTACATCCGATTAGTTACTATTTATTTATTCTTGTTGATTTCTCAACAGCTATTTATTTCTTTCATTCGTAATAAATATATAACAGACGTCTTCTTTTTTTTTACCTTGAGCCCCCATAAATAAAGAACTTGGTATCCTGACATCGGGATCGGACTTTAAGATCGGAAGCGCGAGGATCGCTCTTGCAAAATGTAAGTCCGATCCCGATCCCGGCCGTAACAGAAAAAATTAAACCAATCGACCCATCCGTCTCGCGTAGATGTCATTTCTTTTTTGCACCCAGCTCCAAAAACCGTAAAACACGTCGCTTGCCGAGAACTTCGAGGCCCTCGTCTTCTGCAAGAGCAACCTTCCTTTGCTCAGGAAAGCCTACGAGGTGGAGCTGAACGAGCAAGACCAGGTCTGATGAGGCGATTCAAACAAAAGGGCAGATAGCGTGCCTTTGTTTCATGTAATGTAATTAAGTTGGATAGAGTTTAGTAGAGCCAGTAGAGAACACATGTTGCTATATGGTTTTGAAATATAAATAATAAAAAAATTGAATTTCAAATCTATCTGTTCCATTCTATGTCAGTAATATGGTATATATGATACACCGTATACTCATATTGAAATAGAATTGCTTTAAAAATGCTTTAAAAACTGGAGATTGCTGTTAAAATCTTAGGATCGGAAGATCGGAAGTTGGCGGCGGAATCGGTAGGTCGTATTCGGAATTAGCCATTGACCGGGATCGGAAGTTCGGGATCGGACTAATATTTTAAGGATCGATGCCTACTACTGGGCTATAGGAAGTCTACCGTGCGTTTAAGCAGCGTTTACAACTTCGCCCCCGGGCACCACTAATATCGTTTACAGATTGTTGTACTCTTGATGGTCGTCCTGGAGCCGAATTCGAAGAAAATATCATTTGTTGCTGCGGTACAACAGGCAGCCAAAGTTCTTCTGTCTACTTAGTTACGCAAACTGCAGTTTGTTCTAACTGTGATTACTAATATTAAAATTTACGAACACAGTTTGGGCTTTCAGTCTCTGGACACTATGTTCATGCCTGAGGCTAAAGGGTTAACAAATTCTGAAATCTTCTTATTAAAAGTCTCTCTTAACTTAACAACAGTGACTACATCATTAGTTGCTGAAAATAAGTTCTTCTTCAATATTACTGTAGTTCATTAGTATTTATTTGAAGTACCTTGAAATAGCACATGAGTTGAGGAATTTATAAACTATACGAAGGTCTGCTAAACAAAGTACATGTATCTGTCATGCATATGTCATAGGACGTTTTTACAGGTTTTAAGTTTTTTATTGTGTGGAGAGAAATGCAAGCACGAATTTCTGCTTATTGCCGTATCGATGTTTTTAAATTGACAATGCTGGTGTTCGCTGCCGTAAATACTCTTGTTGGTTTTTTAAAATTATAATGTGGGTCCCATTCGCAAATTTTATTTATCAGTCCGTTATTCAAAATGTCAGAATGCGTTGTAAAAATGACGTATTCAAATCAGTTTTGCATTGAGTTATTTTTACGGATCGATGAGCAATGAACCCTGTACAGTTTCGAAAGGAAAATCCTATATGTTCTTTTATAAGATATGAGAATATATTACGTGGAATGTTCTTGTTCCACCTTAATAATATACTCCCATGCTGTTCTCGTCCGTTTGCCATTAAACTTGACAAAAAATTCAGCTAAATAATGATATTAGTAGGTAATTAACTTAGCTTGTCGAATTGCTAGACTTCAACCAAGTTTTCGCTCAAGTTAGAAAAAGTTAACGTTAACGATAAAGTTAATTATTCGTCGATATTGGATTGTGTTCTCACTTCTTTGTCGAGTTTTTCACATCCTTGTAGAGGGGATGTTAGAATATTGGCATTACCACAAAGCAGTTGGTTTTGAAAAATATGATAAAACGATTATACAAGGAGTCCTTAAAAGTTTACCATGCTGACATTTCAAGTAGCTAAAAACTCCGTAAGAGTGCAGTTGGTAGCGAAAGTTCTTCAGACTTCAGACGATGCTATGTGTGTTATTTTTTGATCAAAATCTCCGTTTTTAGAGTGTTTTAAAAATATGATTTGAGGCTAAAATCCTCAGAAAAATCATGGCAAAAGTCGACTGAAGAACTTTCGCTGTCAGCTATACTGCTATGAACGACGTAAATCGTTTGAACATATCGAGGTCCCGAGAACGTAGTGCACTCTTGTCAGTTATCTGCGGGACAAATCTGAGACTACTACACGGTATCACATCGCAAAGCCAGCCCCGAGATAATATTGCTGTGTTTCCAATGCTGCAGAGCACGTTTAGACGTCCCCGTAGCAGCATGTGAGCGCTGTATTTTGAAGATTAGTTACTCAACTGACAAAACTAATTGGTATATTCGTTAAGCTCAATTTTTTTTCATAATTTAATGTGCAGAAAAAATACGTAAAGGGGGACAACCCAGTAATTGTTAAACTTTGATCTGATTGTTTAAAAATTTAGCCAGTATATGTATTTCTTTGAAAAAAAAAAAGAATTGTACTCCTGCAACTTTTTCGATTTAGGATTTAGTTTTTGAAAATAATTCAAAAATTGTTTTTTTGGTTCATGTTTAGTGTTATTTAAAAGAAATAGAAGTCAACGAGTTTTTATGCTAGAACAAATTCATAGACAGTTTTGAACTCCTTGAAGTATTGCAAACATATTGAAGTTTTTAAATTTTCTATTTTCATTTTCGTTTTCTTTCGAAAAGCCATTTTTGATCACTAACTAAAATATTCAAATTTTTTTAACTCTGATAAAAAATATTACACGTTCAAATTGGAAAATTGAAGAGCTCAAGTTTGCTATAAATGTTTCAAGGATTTCAAAACTGTTTTTGTTATTTTCTAGCATGAAAACTCACTGACTTCTATTCTTTTTTATGTTGAAAATAACGTTTATCACTAATAGGCAAAAAAAAACGTTTTGTTCTGAAGTGTAATATAATGGACATTTTTTTACTTGAATGCTGAATTCATGTTATATTATCATCGAAAAATAACATGCATGCATAATTTCATATCAACTCTGTGAATTGCATGATTTACATGTACAAATTATACAAAAAAATGCATTCATTTTCCATTCCATGATGAGTGGTAAATTTTTATTTGTGGACTGATTCTTCTGAAATAAGCCATCACATGAAATTTTTCAAAAGAAACACATTTTCTTCCATTCAGGTTTTTTATTTTGGCCATAATTTTTCAGAAAATGGGAAACATTTGTTTTTATGTCATTTTATGCGATTTTTCAAATGAATACAAGTCAATGAGTTTTCACGCTACAACAAAACCAGAGACAGTTTTCAAATCCTTGAAACATGGCTAAAAAACTATATGAGCCAGATTTTTATTTTTTTTTGTTATCTTTTTATTTGGGGTCAAAAATTCTTGATCTTTGGTTCCCTTACACTCCCTGGGAAAGGGGGGGGGGGGATCTAGTGCCCGGAGCCCCATAAAATTTTAGGGCACAATAGCCCACCACCTAAGGATCCTATTTCAACAAAGAAAACAAATGGCCAATTGGGCCCGAAAATCCCTGGATTGTCCCCTTTAACTGAATCCTGAATTCATTAAACATGAGGTCAGTAAATATTAAACAGCAAGTTACATGCTCTCGGACGCTCTCCATTGGTTCAACGTCGATAATTTCAGAAGTGGAAAAAACACCACTCATTTATCGATGATTCTTGGAAAATTCACATGGAGGAACACACTCAGGTGTTCAGACCTTCAGACGAAGTACTCATTTCTTTGGCAAGTCGAAATGGAATTATTTTAAAATGACATATGGAATGATTTTAAAGAAATGACTTGTCTTGAACTTAAATCTAAGTACAGAGAACTCAAATTGATGAAATTCATGTGAATTTCCCGAGATGTGTCGTTCCTGGAGTGCCTACAGTTCTGGATTCGAATTCTCACATCGATTTCGGTGAAATGATTCTGTCAGTTGGAAATGACATCATCGCAATCCGTCGGCTTTCGACCTCGTCAACTGCTGTTGAATGTGGCTCAAACTGCACGCACCACTTACAATTGGTACTTCGAGGCTTGGGACAATGTGTGGGTGCGGTATGGTGAACTTCTTGAACCCTCAAATGGCGAGTCTGGTGAGGCAGCAACGACTTCTTCTGAAGACATTGAACGCCAGTATTCCGTTATAACAAGTCGTCTATTTCTATGCAATGTTCGGGGAACAAATACGATTCGGATTTGGTATAAATGACTCAAACGAACCAGCACACAAATGTTTTACGTCGTATACGACGCCGAGCAGACCTCTATAGTATCTGGACTGTCGCCGACATCGTGTCCATTGCAAACAGAACCAAAACACACAGACCAAGTAGACAACTATGTCGCGAGTCGTGCATCAGAACTCTCCAATTCTAACTCAAATATCGAATCACTCGTGTGCGCCCTAACATCAGATGAACTGATGAGGAAATTGGCCGTTACACTCCATGCTATGCAGTCGAATGACAATCAACATAACAAGCAACAGCAGGGCACGGCTAGTCTCTCGGAAACTCCTGCAGCAATAATATGATAAGTTAGCAGGAGGTTCCAACAGTTCTTGCACAGCATTGGCTAAAAATTCCCGCAATTCTGACATTTCTGTCACAAAATGTTCACATGAGTGGTACTCTCAGGGTGATAATGGTTCTTGGATAAAATATGGAGCAAAAACTGCCTTCGGTCATTCGTAAAGGAGCGATGATGTGAAAAACCAATTCAAAGAGAATCCTTCTGCATACCTCCAGTTTCGGTATATGTTGAGAACAGCACACTAATCGATTTTAAAATTTTTGTTGATTATGTAATGGTAATGAGATTGAAATAAACAACTCTTCTTCTATGCACTTTCCGTCACGGATGAGTATTTAATGAGTTATAGTGGTGACGAAATGTAACGTAACGTAACTTAACTAATCTAACCTAACCCAACCTAACCCGACATAATCCAACAAAACCCAACATAACCCAACGTAACCTAACGTAACTTAAAGTAACCTAACGATCATTCGAGCGCATTAGAGCCGTCGGAACAGAGATTCTATCGGAGTTTCATCCTCAAAATTTTTTATGAAAGAAACCGCAACGATTTTTTCCGCTTGAAAGACTAGAATTGCGGTAATTAACCTACTGCTAAAACTCGTTAAAAACTAATTTTTGACAGAAAGCGTATAGAAGAAAAGTTTTCTATTTTGATATCATTAACATTTTACGAGCAACTAAAATTTGAAAATCGATTAGCGAGTTGTCCTCAACAAATACCCGTTTCATTTGGATAGATCACTTCATGTTGTAAATTTTAATCCTATCATGTCTGGCGTTCACATAAGTGGACAATACAAATATGTCCAACTATCTCAATTTAAAATAGTTAAGGGCCTTGAACATCTTCAACTCTCTTCCAGACTCTTTGCTTTGTTCATTGCAGGGTATACAATTCTAAAGATTGAAAGGAATTTGCAGCAGTTTGTTTTGAGCACTTATCGTAATGGAGGCTAGGTGAGTATCTCAATCACTTCAGTCTATTATCTCTAAATATCTCTCTATATATATTGCTATGCCATGTTGATAGACATATTAGTTATAATACTGGGAACCATCTTAAAAAGCCATGTTCAAATTTTTCAATCATTTTTTTCATGAAAACATTTTACGTGTAATGTCCACACATGAGGACACAGCAGGCTCGTATGGTAAAGTTACTGTCTCGAACATGCGTCCACATCGTCATGTGTATGAGGTCATAAATAAATGTATTTCGAATGCCTGATCTGTAGCTACTTATACCGCTATATTTATGTGCCATGTGATACCGCTTAACATTTAGTTCCTGTCTTATTGTGTTTAGACACATTTCACAAATTATCAGGTATACTTGAGGACGCCCGTCGCTTTGCTGACAGTATTTTATTTGTAAACTCTCTCCGCACATCATAAAGCTTCACATGGCACCAGGGTGGAACCCGAGCTTTTTCTATTCATCAGGTCACATGGACTCACCAGAACTTTTGATATAGTTCTTATACTTTTACATGGCCCAGTGGGCAAAAAATTTTGTCTGGATATAATATAATACCCGAAATGTCTAATGTCAACAGCTGATAAACAAATATCTTACTTAGGTCGTCGCGATAAAAATGGGACTTTAGACCACTTTACATGTTTTGTGGCAACATGCAGACTGAGAGCGGTGAAAAAGTTGAGAAAAATGATTAACTTTTAGAGCCGTAATAGTAGAGCCATAGTAGAGTAGATATCAGACATCCATTTGAAGAAGAAAGGGAGCTGCAGTTATGATTTCGGGACCGATAAAGAAAATAACATCATTATATGTAAATGGAGGGATAACGAAGCTGTGCTTGCTGGTTCTAACTACATTGGCATAGAACCTCATGAAACTTGCAAAAGATTCAACAAGAAAACTAAGATAAATGCCTACCCGGCTAGACCTGCAATCATCCGTGAATATCATGAACATATGGGCAACGTTGACAAGGCTGACATGATGCTCGCTCTGCACAAGACGAAGATTCGAATAAAAATATTGTATCATCGTATATTCTGCCACATCATGAACACGAGTGTCAACAATGGCTGGATGCTGTACCGATCAACTGGGAGAGAAGGAACACTTCTTGATTTCACAATTGACATCGCAAGGTGTTTGCTGGCTGGCGTGGGACCTGAAAATTCTGATGCAAGCAACAGAAGCCCAGTGCAACCCTAACAAACAGATATCAGAAGTCTGAAATACGCTGAGGTTTCATTGGCGCAGAGAATGGATCGTTTTGACCATTGGCGTGTTCAAATTAAATCACTAAATGAACGGCGTTGTAAAAATCCTGGCTGTCAGAAAAAGACACTTTCATGTGTTCTAAATGCATGGTTTATTTGTGAGTGTTGGCGGGAACTGTTTTCTTCAGTTCCATGGTCCCTCTCGCTAATGTCAAACATATAGTCAATGCTCACATAACATATAGTCAATGCTCACATAACATATGGTCAATGATCACATAACATATATTCAATGCTCACATAACATATAGTCAATGCTCACATAACATATAGTCAATGCTCACATGTTTGCTTCATATTGACCTGATGTTCACTTGTGTGGACGACTTGTTTGTGTCAAAATTGATCACTAGGACCTGATGTCCACATATGTGGACACTTTATATTTTGCATATTAAATAAAAATCTTACATTTTGAGATAATTTGTTGCTTTATTTTCTTCATAATGATCTCATTTATGTATGCAAATAACAAATATTTCTTATACATTTGTCCCAGGCATGAAAGGGTTTTTACCATGACTCAAATCGACAACTCAACTGGGCAAGTCCGCATTGTGCGCCGAGTGACTGCTATAGTTACTCCTCAACCTGACGCTAAACAAATTACCAAGCATAGCTACGAATGGTACTTCCAAGACGATAATTGGGCTTGGGTAAAATATGGATCGAAAAATTTTGATGAAAATGCAATTACGACTGAGGTCGTAGAAGACCACTACATCAATAATCCTATGACTCCTCTCAATTTCAAGTTGAAAACTTGGACCTATGAGTTGGATTTTAAACAGATGATTCAGACCAATAAATCTACTGGAAGAATTCGGAACGTGCGACGCGTTGCTGCGGGATCACCTCCTCCTTCAACGGAAGTGCCTCAACCTCAGTTGGACACTAATTAAAAAAAAATTCTGACTAAAGTTCCGACGCTTAACAGCTTTTCGAGAATTCTCCTGCCCCAGGGATTGAGAAATCTTGGATTGGTGAATGCAAATAAGGTGACGCAAAATAACGTTAAAGTTTACTCTGTTCCTTTGGATGATTCCCATAACAAAGTTTACTCTACTGTCCATTTGCAAGCGTCCAATATCGAGTATCAAAACTGCGTTTCTATCCTTGGCGGCTCATGTCACCAACAGACTCCCTCTCAAATGTTGAAAATTATCAACCCTTACATGAGGACTGCATTTGAAAATAGAAAAGCCTACTTACAGAAGCAAAACCCTGGGGTGACGTACAGAGAAGAGCTACTGTTCCACGGAACCAAACAAAACAACATCCAGAGCATATTAGAGGAAAATATCGACTGGCGACTGCATGACACAAATGTTGGACAGTGTTTCGGCCGAGGAGCTTACTTCTCGAACAGGTTCGATTATAAAACAATGTACTGTTTGCGTATTGTAAGAATTTTTGTTCAAATCTCATTTCAATCTCAAAATGTGATTTCAAAATCTTTATTCAAAGCGCGATTTGTTAAAAACAAAAATGATTGTAAATTATTGCCTGAGGTGTTTCTACCTGTTCGAAACAAAATACACACGACAGATTTTGAGGTCTTCAAGCAGACAACAATATTCTAGCAAAAAAGTATTTAGAGCCATGAATGAACAAATCCTCTAGAAATTTCATCAAAAAATTTACTAAGTACCTGTTTTACGCAGTGCTAAGGCGTTCAAACAGATGTGCAAATGTCTAAAACAGTGGCTGAAGCAACTGACAGTACACTTATTATATATTATATCTATGACACTGAAGAATAGTTTAATTTCGATATATTTTCTCAGATTTTAACCTTCCGAAATGCAGCTTATAAAACATGTTAGAACTTCATTATATAATAGGTGCTTGAAATCAGTGACTACATTTTTCATTTATGTCTTTTCAAAAATCAAATACGTACATCTATTCTCTTAATCATTGACTATAATATCAATGACAGGAGAAAAACACTTCTGATCTTCTCAGTTGGGACTAATATTTTTACACATTTCCAGCGCTCGAGAGTCGATCGGCTAGGGCCAAGTGATCTTCATCTGCAATGTGCTGGTGGGTCTTACTGCTATTGGCAGCGCCAACACCGTGCGGCCGCCTAAAGATGGGTGAGTGGGTGAGATTTTTAACCTTCCTGAAAAAGTCTCTATTTGTTCTATCACAGGTACGGTTATTTTCATAGAATTGGCTTTCTGTATGCACGGAAAGTTAGTGGGGAAAATAATTCGTCAGCTTTGCTCTTTGTGTTTGTTATAATTACGATTCCGCTGGTAATACGCCATTGAGAAGTTGCGTCAGCATGGAGTGGAAAAAAAGTGATCATGGCTCTAAGATATTTTACAATGCAAAAAAGCCGGTCACATCATGGGCCACACTTCACATAACGGCCACGCTATTTAACAGATATTGTGTTAATATTAATGTTCTTAAATTGATGATTGTAAATGTTTTATGTTGGTGCCTGAGCGTGATTGGTGTCTGACGGCACGGAACAATGGGAGAACGTGAGAACGGGCGTCTTGTCTCGCTTCTGTCGTCCTTGCCTATTCAATGCATTTTAATATTTCCAAAAGAGCGATTTATCGAGAATCTTACTCGTAGAATGAAAATAAGAACCACTGTAAAAACGTACTTTTGATTTACTACAAACGTTTCGGAATTATTAAAATTCCATCATCAGCGCTGAAACAGGAGAAAAATAATTTTTTCAAGTCTCAGTACCATTCCAGTATTTGAATTTATAATTTTTAGATTTTACAAATAGCAAACCTAGACAGTCTCAAGAAAGATGGATGTTTGCATTAGCGTTTCGCTGTTGAGAATATTTCGTAAATTCGTTAATACTTTAATCAAACTAAGCCATCAATTTAATTTTCAGAAGAATGGTATTTTTAAAGCAACACTGGGTAAAATTTCAGGCATTTTCTTCACGAATACGTCACACGTTATGAACGGAAATTTTTCGTCAACGTTAAAAAATGCGAGTATTTAATCATTTCCTTTTCGCAACTGGACCCTTTTCCCATCAATCATATGTCAATTATGACACTTCAGTACTCATCTTTTATACGACAGCAACTTTGTAACGCTGAAAATTATTTTACCATTGAAAACGGAATTCCACGTATATCTGCCTTATCTAAGTAAGTCAATATAGGTAAAAAGGAAGTTTATTTGGAGAGCGGAGAGCATCGCCCTTCACTTAAGAAGTCAAGAAATAGCCAAGTGAAACTAACAGCGCGGTTAAGACCATTTGACCTCTACAAACACCTTAATGAGTAATGATAACTCTGTAACGATACCCAAAAGCAAAAAGTCCATTTATATCCCCTCATTCTAACGTAATAGGATCTCAATAAACGAATGGTTAAAGGTGCTCAGGAAATTTTAAATCAGAATTTGTTTATCGTTGCTGGACAATAGAAAAGTAAATGAATACGAAAGAAAATATTCACTGTTTGATATGTTATCAATATTGAAGACTTATTTAAAAATAATTAATGCGACGTACGTATTCCGTGTGCAGGTTTTGCTTTGTTCCTTTTCAAAGGATGAAGTTGGATTTATGGTTGAAATAACTCGAAAGTCTATCGTTTAAATTGAGCATTCTTCTGTCTGTTTATCACGGTTTTTTCTCAAGAAAATTCGCTAAGGAAATGCTTTTTTGAAGATACTGATGATGTTTAAGTTATTAAATACAGTTGATTGAAATGAATTTAATGAAATAGTGTAACAAATACTGACTGAACCAATATTAAAATGAGTGTTTTAACTGTAAAGCTACACATGCACAACTGATCAGATTGATTAACGTAAATGGATCACCAAGCATAATATTTATCTCTGAATCACACGTAAAACGCCATTTCATAAGTGTTTTATCAGTGCTTGGTGGCCGAGAATATTTTTAACGTGTCTCATCAAACACAGTGCTCTTGTTGAGCAGCGTGACAGATTTACGTGATTTAGGTGCATCTGAAACAATTCACGTATCGTGTCCAGGTATCAGTAAACACCTTGCGTCAAAAGTACAGAATTATATCGATAGTGACTGATTTCTATTGCTTCAGTGTGCCTGCAGCTCGAGTGATAACGTATAGTTATTTTCCTCAACGCCTGATAGCGAAGTGAGACCACTTTTTCAGATAAGATTGCAGGCAAAAGCGATATATTGAAGGAGCATCGCCTTGCCATTATCTCGGGACCGAATGTCTTGTATGATTGTGTTCATACCTACAGTTGAATAATACTGAATTTCAATTTTTTTTGTTATCAAGCTGCTATTCCGTTCTTACAAAAATAAGTTCATGTTCCGGTACATTATGTGGATGTAATGAAATAAAAGTTCATTATTGTTACTCATCTCTAGCATTCGGAAAAAGGGTGGAAATGTTGCGAGAAGCCTATGGTTGAAAGTCATCAAATCAGTCCTGATTGTTTTTAAAATTATACAGAATGTCGTGAGTTCAAAACGTAAATAAATGCTAGAAAGTTTGAAGTTTCATATATAGCTTGTAGACCTAACGCTCTGCTGCTAGAAAGAGAAACAATCATATCTCAACTGATAAAAAGTTGAGCCAATGAGGGAATGTTTGGCAAGACTCAAAGACTCACCGCTTAACCTTATCTCTTGAAAATTTTCTTATGTTGATTTTTGGGGGAAATTACGAACACTGTTGGCTTCTATCAGTCAAAAGATTTTCCACGATAGTATTTTGCTCTCTTATGTAGTTCAACCGAAAGAACCATTACACTAAGTAACTAGAAAACTGAACATTTCGAAACTCTAAATGATGACTTCCTTTAAATCAGAAGCACACAGAAGCACATTGCCGTCAGACGCCACAATGCTTGCATTCTCAGCCAAAATATTACCAGTTACATTGAAATAACACAAATGTGCGTTCGAGGAATTTCTGAAAATCTTTTTCTCTCGCCAACACATCAGAATAAAGTTCTAAATTTCTTTTTGAAGTATACATTTCTCGCCAACCTGCCGTTCAGAATTTTGGAGCAAAGCTAAGAAACATGTTTCCATTTCATCAACGCTGACACTATTGCTTAGTGTTTCAATAGAAGTATGAGTTATTTTATTGCTAATTGTTCGACACTTTATAAATCTATTGCCGATCGAAATGAAGCCACTTCAGAAGTAAATGAGAGCACAACACTTGGTAATAGATAGGTTTTTACCAGTATATCTCTGCCAGGTGTTAACTTTGTGAGTCAAACTCCTATACTTGTGTTGCTATGATTGTGGATTAATTCCATCCTAAAATTCATTGCATGTCATCACAGCGCGGAGTGAGTTCGTTCAATGACAGAAGGCCGCCAATTCTCTGAGATAAACACGACAATATATTTACACGAATTTTAAATCTTTATGATGAAGTGACAGCTACTGAGGGAAGTTGCGTTGTAAAGGCCGCAAACTGAAGGCCTCACAGCTATTTTTAGCTTGAGATTTAAGCAATCTACCGGACTGTCTAGCCCCTGCGTTATCATTTCTCATTAAACACAAAATATTTACATAGGAGTCGGAGTCGGAGTCTCCAACTTCAAAATGATTTAGTGGCTGCAGTGTAGAACATTAGGTGTTCGTTTTTGATGTTTCTAGCGAAATGTCTGGAATAATTATGTTTCCTCAAAAATGACTTTTTTTGTAAATTTTATCTTCAAAGGCCTAGAAAATCTCAAAGGAGATAATTCATGCCTGATAAACATTTTTCTTAAAGCCATGAATATGTTTGAAAACGAGACAATAACCAGATAAATGTGAAAATTAACGAAAAGTTTTGATGAAAAATATTCTCATTACGAAGTGTAGAAATGAAACACATGGAGCTGAGACCACAAAACAATTAGAGCTAAAGTAAAATAAGCTAAACTCAGTTAATTTTTGGAGCAATACTACCTTTGATCCAAAGAGCTGCTTGAAAGAGTCATTCAGTAATATAAAGTTTCACTGGAGACCGAATATTTCTTCCCAATTTCTCTCAATTCATGTTTCTATCTCTATTTTTGAAATCCATAAATAAAATAAATTTGAGATTTTAAATTTTATGTCTTTATATTAGTTATCTATAAATAAATGTAGTAAGCCTTATATGAATATAGTGGGTTATTTGAAATAACATTTACTTGGTTTCTTTTGATAGTTGAGAAAAGTAAGCCGTTAAGTAATTATTTATCAATTAAAAGTAAAATTAAGTTAAAAGCAGAAGAGAATCACTTTTTAACCGCCTGTTCCAACTATATTCTAATATTCAAATCCTAATAATAAACTGACTTCCTAAATTTTGAGTGTAGGCACGTGCATGTTCACGATTGCACGTCCATGAAATTCCAGAGATAAAAAAAGTTGATTTTGTACGAAAAGTGATGCACGAATAAATAATTATACGAGTTAAAGTCGTATTTTATAACTAGATGAAAATTATAATTTTTTAGGTTTGAAAGGACAGATATTAGTGGAAAACAAGAGAGAACTGATACGGCGAAATAAGGTATTTTTTTCAATTGTATATCTAAACAAATAATTAAGCCATGAGTGAATCGTGTATGCCACGCTGTTCAGATAATTTTAACCGGTTTGCTATGACGGAAGCAATCTGGGATTATATTGATATAAGAGCTATGTGAATCTTACACAGTTATGAACCATGCAGTTTGTTATGATATATGAACCATATAATGCATGTAAATATCGAGGAACTATTTTGAAGGCTTCTAATATAGCATTTTGTATAGCTTATGTGTAAGTGCCGTCGGGGGGAAAACGATTTTTTCCATGGGGTGATGCGCCAATCATTTTTCACTTCGGTGCTGGTAGAATTGCAGTTCTCATTTTTCTGCAGAAGGAACAGACAAAAAAGAATCTCTCATCTCCCCTCAAATAATTTATTCGTTCATGAATGTTGGGTGATTTAGTTTGTCGTTTGTTAATATGATGTTTATTATTTTAAAAAGGGAAAAGATATAGAGAAGCATGCATGGGTAAATTCAATTGGTGGAAATTTATTCCACAGAGGCCTCGGCTACATACAGAGGAAAAATCTTCGATTTAGAAATTTTTCAGATTGGCAAACTCCTGTCGAGTGTTGTGCTGACGTGGTTTTAATTTATTTTCAGTTGACTTTATTTCGTATAATCTGAGCGTAAATAGTTATTGATAGATTGAAACGATCATTCCTCCTTGAACATTAGATCGCTTTAAGCCCCATAGGTTTCGAAACAAAATAACAGCCA
Organism: Platorchestia sp. MABIK; assembly: GCA_014220935.1. Lineage (NCBI taxonomy): Eukaryota > Metazoa > Arthropoda > Malacostraca > Amphipoda > Talitridae > Platorchestia > Platorchestia sp. MABIK. Next base: position 288,716 of record JACJUY010000189.1, on the reverse strand, counting down.
CTTTTAAGCGCAAATAACCAATTATATCTATTGACATCACTGCATGAACGGTGTAGTGTCACTACTGTTTTATCTTCATGAAGGGCTATGGAATCTGTAACTACCTAAGGTTCCATCGACATCAGCTATCGTACCAATCCATTATAATTATGCCAGTTAAACGAATCTTCCAGTGGTAAGACTGATAAAATATAAATATTTTTCTTTACTTTGCCTTACAAAATTACAGCATGGTAACTGAAATACTGACGTACGAAGTACGTGTTGTGTTATGTAAATATTCAACTTAAAATAAAAACAAGAGTAGCTTTTCCACATACACTTGAGGCAAACGAAATCTTTACGCATTTTATTTTAACGCAAATTTTTGAGTTACCGAGGCCCAATAATATGTGTAATTTTATTTTCATTTGCGTTTGTTTTTCAGGAACAACAGAGCTGTCGACACCTCCGTTAACAACGTCACCAAACCTACCATCTTTGTGAAGTACTGCTCAGAAGAATATTATCCAGAGTACTACGTGCTGTTTTGAAGTGGTCTGCTGTACATCTCAGCAGGAAATGGTAACGATTGCCTCAATACTTTTCTTTTGCTCATTTTTCCCATGGTGTTAGGTGTTGACCAAATATTTCTCTTGGGTGATGATCGATGCACAGAATGACACTGAAGTGTTAGATCTAAAAAATGAAGCTTTGAGAGAGCAATGTAGCAATTAATTTTGGACCTTTTTCGTGAGTTTAAGTAGGTGTGTTTTGTTCTTTATCAATTTGAAGACTTTTCTGTGAATTGTGGTTTATGATGAAGTTGTAAAGAGTGTAATTTGACCGATATCATCACTTAAGTGTGTGAACATTAAACGAATGAAGCCATATTTATCAATTAATGCAGTTTGTGTGCGTACATTCCTCAGTTAAGGTACTTCATTTGTTTTGGGCTTGTAATATGTATTCTTCGCACAAAATAAAAATTGTCTCTCAGTGAATGATGTTTCTTAAAACACAGATTTAATGTACTTACATGAAGTTTTCTCAATTAAATATGACCGTAATTGTTGGTTATTCTTTCTATTACCGTGGATTAAGATGCATACTAGTGTCTTTATATTACATTTAATCTGTTGTGAAGCTGATAATAAGTTTCTGAATAATTATTGCTCATGACTTAACGAAAATAAATTTAAGAAAATAATACAACACGTTTATTGTAGCAGGTTTATTCCATAATTAATATAACAGGTATATTGCATCATGTTCTTAATGTATAAAGTTCATCATAACATGGTTTTCGTTCACATTTATCAAAACTCATTTATTGCATCACATTTATGGAATAAACCTTGATTTTGTCGCGTTTATTGTAATACGTTCATTGCATCACGTTTATCATAACACGTCTGTTGAATCGCGCTTATTGGAACACGTTTAGTGTGTAACGTTCATTATAACACGTTTGTTGTACGGTGTTTATTATGACACGTTTATTGTACCATGTTTTTGCATCACGTTCATTGGGTAAACGTTTGGGCATCATATTTATTTCAACACGTTTATTGTATCAAGTTTATTTCTACACGTTTATTGCATCACATTCATTATAACACGTTGATTGCATCGCGTTCATCGAAAAAACGTTTACGCATCACGTTTATTTTCACCAGATGCCAATTATTTCTGTAGAACAATCGAATTCTATCCAGTACTTTGTATCAAAGATAGAGGCATCTAGTAGATTTTTATTGAAGCTTTCCCTTTTTACTGAAATGATCTGAAATAACGGATTTTAATTTATATTCCCTCAATTACATATTCAACCCCTGACACAACTATTTGTTACTTCTTTCGGTTTGTCTATAAATTTAGGACCCTTATGTTAAATATTTATAAAACCCAAACTGGTCATGTTGTACTTTATGTATCAACTTTATCTACAATTAAGTTAACAGTTTTTATTTTAATAAAAGTGTTTGTGTATCCACATTTCAAAGTTGATTATTTCGTTTGTCAATAGAGTGTTTACCACCTATTTAATTTTTTTTCTAACTTGCAGTAAACTAAGATAGGATGCTTCTACTGCTTTGCTCTCACTGGATTCAACCACTGTTACAGATATTAGCAGTGGTGGGCGTTCGGATCCTAAGTACGAACTTCCGATCTTCCGATCACGATCGATCTTCCACATCGGGAACGGACTTTAAGATCGGAACCTCCCGGTGGAAAAGATCGAAGTGAGAGGATCGCTCTTGCAAATTGCAAGTCCGATTCCGATCCCGGCCGAAACGGAAAAAAATGAAAACAAAACGATGAAGACCAATACGTCTCGCGTACCAGTTGTTCTACTGCTGTGGAAGTGTCTATACGAGTTTAGTACTCCAGTACTACTTCTGTTTCAGTGTTTCTTCAATTTTCCCACTGTTTTCAGTGGTTTAATCTTATTGGACGTTTGAAGCCTAAATAGCGAGCAAACTGATCATAAATTTAACGTAATTCGTGGCAATATTGTCTCCTACGCAAATAACTTATAAAAATAAATTAATGTTGATCGATCGTCTAAACAATTAAGAATTATCTAAAATTACTTCAGCATTGGTGCTTCTAAGCTTGAGAATAAGAAGCAAGGCGAAAATCGCCACATGTAAAGCCATTTTTATTAAAAATGATCAAATGAAACTGAACGTTTCGGGCAAACCGTCCATCTTCAGCAAAAAAAAAAGTCTCTGTAAAACGAAGCCAAAAGAGGAAGAATTAATACACTAAAGAAGTTTCTATAAAAATCTAAAATTTGAAAAAACACGAACAACGGTGAAATAATATAAGAGGAAAAACTGAGTAGCTGAATTTAGTGTTGGCAACATGAAGCGGGAAAGCACTTTGGGTGTCATTCAGTGTAGGTTTCTTTTTGTATATATGCAAAGATTCGAGAAGGCGCAGATCTGTTCTGTAAGAGGTACCGGTCAAGATTATGAAATCATTTAGGGAGACCGGAACATTGCACTCTTCTGCATGAGATCTAACAGAGGACAGTGGGGGGACCCAAGAGGAAGACCAGTTCTGCAACTACGCCCAGCATGCTCGGAAACTCTGGTCATCAGGGTACGGCAGGTAGAACCAACGTACCGCGATTCACACCGTGAACAACTGTATTGGTACACCAGAGACGAGCACAATGAGGGTGGCAGTTTGTCTTTGAAACAAAATAGAGAACCAATTGTAAAATTATTCACGAGGATCGTTTGAACTTTGAGCTGCGGCAAAAACTTGTTAATAAGGAATTTAACATCCTAGCTTAGTTTCAATGTCTGATCTCCAAAATACGGCAACTTCACAAAGAAAGCTTGTTGTGCACAAGATTAAACAGATTGAGAGTTATGATAAATTTTAGATAAAAATTTATTAATATGCCTGTCAACAACAGAAGATGGAAATCCGTTTTTGGCAAAATATTGTCGCAAAACATCACACTCTTTGTGTATTGAGGGTTAGAACACACATTAAACGCTCTATGGACGAGAGTACGAATGCAGCAAACCTTAAAATTGTATGAACAAAAGCTAAATAAGCTAGTCCCGAGCCCAGGAAAAGTTTTCTTTCGGAAAACAGAGCACTGAAAAGTATTGGCAATTCTCTCAACACAAGCACCCAGAAACGGTAATTTATCAATGTCTTCCTCTTCCTTAGTAAGTCTAATATTGCAATGACGAGAATTTAAATATTGGAGGAAGAGGTCAGCATGAGCGTTATCTCTGAACAAAACAAGGTTATCATCAACATACCGCTTGTAAAATACAGGCCTAAAAACAGGACATTCTTTCAACACGTTTTGTTCATGGTGGTACAGAAATATATTAGCAAACGTCGGACCTAAAGGTAAACCCATGCCCAACCCATCAGCTTGCTTATAATATTTATCATTGAAAATGAAAAACGAATTACAGACTGCCAATTTAACAACTTTTCAACAGTACTGTGAGAGAGCCCCATGAAAATTTGACAATTTGCGAATAATTTAGATAAGGAAATTTCTACAGTTTCCAGCAAAGGTAAATTGGTAAACAAATTTTCCACATCTAAGGACGCCGTGAATAGCCGATCATCATTATTAAAATTACTCAAACTATCTACAAATGCTTTAGAGTTGTCTACAGTAAAACAATTCGTAGTAAAAGGTTTCAAAATTGGAACAAAAAATTTGGCAAGATTAAAACTGGGAGTATTAAACGAGGCAAAAATTAGGCAAAACTGAAACTTCGAAGCAATTTTACAATTTTACAATTGGTTCTCTATTTCGTTTCCAAGACAAACTGCCACCCCACTGTGCTCGTCTCTGATGTCCCAATACACGTTGTGAATCGCGGGACGTTGGTTCTACTTTCCGTACTCTGATGACTAGAGTTTCCGAGCATGCTGGGCGTAGTTGCAGAACTGGTCTTCCTCTTGGGTCCCCCCCACTGTCCTCTGTTAGATCTCATGCAGATGAGTGCAATGTTCCGGTCTCTCTAAATGATTTTAAAATCTTGGCCGGTACCTCTTACAGAACAGATCTGCGCCTTCTCGAATCTTAGCATATTTACAAAAAGAAACCTATACCGAATGATACCCAAAGTGCTTTCCCGCTTCATGTTGCCAACACCTAATTCAGCTATTCAGCTTTTCCTCTTATATTATTTTACCGTAGTTCGTGTTTTTTCAAAGTTTAGATTCTTATAGATACTTCTTTAGTGTATTAATTCTTCCTCTTTTGGTTTCGTTTTACAGAGACTTTTTTTGCTGAAGGTGGACAGTTAGTCCAGTTTCATTTGATCATTTTTAACAAAAATGACTTTATGTGTAGAGATTTTTGCCTTGCTTTTTATTAATTAAGAATCACATCTATATTTTACAGGTTCAAATGAAAAGTGATATTTCGTGGTTTCACATTCCTGTTTCGCTGTTACATAAAGATAATGAGCAGATATCCAGTGATTCTAATCTAGCCAAAGCAAACATGGAAAGATTCTTGACTCATATGATCACCGGCAGCACTAGGGTCAGAAATGTGAGCAGCGATAGCCAGCAAACAGTCAGTGAGGCTGACGTGAGCGACATCCACAACCAGAAGGCGAACTTGACGAGGGACGCCAAATCTTAGGATAGCAAGATCGGAAGTTCGGGATCGCTTTAATTTTTTTTGGCGGAGTTATAGGAAGGTCGTATTCGGAATTAGCCATTGATCGGGATCGGAAGTTCGGGTTCGGACTTATATTTTGAGGATCGATGCCCACCCCTGCTAGGTTTTGCTACAGTTGTAAAAAAAACATTTACGCACTCTTTTAAAGGAAACTACACAGGTAAAGAGAAACAAATGCGGAAACTACAACGGTACAAATGAAAACTGCAAATCACCGTACTCTTCCTTCTCCTATTCCGTATTAAACATATGTGCAGTGCTACAGCAGTTCAGCCCATTGTCAACATAGAAATGATACAGATCTATGGCTGAGCGTGTTACTGCACTAATTCCGTGAGTTAACTCCACTTAGCAGAAATTGAATTGACACAAAAAAAACTGATGGTGACAACTGCATTTCACTATTGAATTTCTCCAATTACTGGCTATATTGCGGAATAGGAATGAGTTTTTTAATTCATTACCTTTAGCGGTAAACGGGTAATCTTGTATTTTTCACTGGCAGAAAATTTTTATCATGGCATTTATCATTGCAAGCGAGTGGCCAATGGATATGAAGAATGAATGTGTAGTGTCAAATTCAGAGTGCATAGAATAATGAGGAAAGCAAATGTATGTTCTGCGCAAAGGCGTCATAAAATCAGTAACATAAAACTCGGAAGATTTATGTCACTTGATTTATTTCACTTGCGCGGCAAGACTACACGCACCCGCAAGGCTCAGACAAATTGTAAGTTTGAGGAAATGAGATGCTGGAACCCAGAATGATTACACATGCCAGTGGAATGCCCTCCATGTGTCATAAGTACGGAGCATAATGATTTTACTGAAGGGAAACGAAACAAAACGGAATTACTGAATAGCTCAACTAAAATTGCGACACATCATCAATACGGGTATAAACACAGTAACCAAATTCAAATAAGATAAAATTAATTAGGACAAACTAGACCGGCAACTACTCACCCAAGTTTATAGCCACACTTGGTGAGTATTATACCACTTTCAGAAGAATATTGAGAAATTTAGAGGAAAACAGTCGAATGTAGGTGTTCAGGAAAAGACAGATAGGAGAGTTTATAGTTTTGTTTTAATAAAAGTCATAGGCCCAGAAGAAGTAAATTTAAAGCAGCTCTAGGATGAAAAACATTCAATCCAAGCACAAGAAACTGCACTTTAGTATTACGAAATTTCACTGAGAAATGAGCAACGCTCAATTTCGCATAAATTACGGCGACATGCCGTTGTCGATTCAAATTTAAAGTTTTTAAGGGCACGGTCTGGGTCGAATTTAGATTATTGTAGGTTTTCGGCTTATAAACTCATCTTATCGAAAATTTTGTTGCGCATTCAACGGTATTATTCGCTCTCAAGTACGTACATTGGTTCGTCTCCTAGACGGAGTAGAAGAAGCGCAGTAACGGGACCTTGGCTCGCCAGTGTATGAGTGATTTCCCCATTCCCCCCTAATTATGGATCAGTTTAGGGCGTTCCTCAACGTGAATTGCGAGAGAGTTCATTCATGACCTTGCTTGAAATGCCTTAGTACTCAAACGAAACATTCTAACTCTCAGTGTTAATTATGATGATGTAACTGAGTGTTTGTTTTGAGTCCGGCTGCTCTGAGTGATCAGCTAATTAGCTGCTGAGTAAACATATAATCGCCTCCCGCAGTTTTGAAGGTACAAGAATGGCAAATATATCATTCGAAAGGGCACAAACAGAGCTACCAAGCGAAAGAGTTTAAAAAGAAAAATTTGTGTGTAATTAGGAAAAATACCTTTTTTTAAAAAAGACTTGTGTTCTGAAATTTGCATTCACTGTTTTTTGATATGGATCTTTTTCCACAGTTTTGAAGGTACAGGAATGGCCAATATACCAATCGATAGAGCTTGGAAAGATCTACATTAGCTGCAAAATTCATAAAAAAATGATTAGTTCAGAAATAAAACGAAAAAAATGAGAAAAATTTTAGAAAAATGGCTCTCCTGAAAAGTTAACTTTTTGATCTTTGAAGAGGCCCTTCTCCCACAGTTTTGAAGGGACAGGAATGGCAAACAAATCAATCGATAGCGATTGAAATATCCTAGAGAGGCGGTGGTACTGATTTTTGAATTTCAAATCATGTTGAAAATTATAAGCAGAACAATTTGAAAAAACGGAAAAAGTGGTCGATTTTTGAGAAAATTTTTCTCTTAATTCAAAAAATCAAATTATCTATAAACTTTACGACCGAATCTCAAGAAAAGACAATTAGATACATAGAAAACCTATATCCAGTTCTGTAACTTTAAAATTGTGAGCGGTGGACACTTTTCCGCAACACCCCCATTTTCAGGTTTAAAAAAAAATCATGTTTTTTATGAATTGACGAAAAAAACACACGAGTTAAAAAAAAAATGCCGCATCATTTGACACCTATTGTGAAAATCTTAGAAAAATCCGTCGAGAAGCGGCGGACTTTTGGTCTCCTCCAGACCGTCCCCTTAGTACCTGAACACCTTTAAGATTCAATAAGCCCATAACTAAACACAAATAGAATAACAGACACAGGTACAAAAACATAAATATAGTCGAAACACAGAAGAGGCCAGGAATTTAGAATACTTAGTCCTAGTGGCGATAAATTCATCCGCTGACACCGGCAGGATAGAGCTCAAAGCAGAAGATAACCAGCTCTCACCTTAATTACGAATTCAAAACCAAGAAACACCATCGACATTACTTCCCACTGACTGCAAACCACCAAGAAACAACGGAAGGAATCAAAGCGACTTGCCCAACTTTACGCCACGGTACCTACAGACGAGTGCACATCACGAGCATGTGGGAGATTTCCCCCACACTCTTCCGGGGGCGGAAACTGACCAAAATTGTTTGATCCCTCATCCGTTCAAGACACCGTTCAGCCGCCGATTTTCACGGCCTGGACGCTTGCTCTGTAAAGTGAGAAAAAACATGAGGCTGAACTCATGTTTTTTCTTGGAACTTTATCGAGACTGAGTTCAAGAGGACATAATAAAGAGGCATAAACACCGGTGGTTTCATCGGGTCGCACGACGACGACGGAATGAGTTTTTCCATCGGCTTCAGTGAACAATTAGCTAACTCTACCTAACGACCAGAAAGGCCTAGGTTTTATTGTAGAAGATATTAGTACTATGAGTCCAATTTTACAAGTATCTTCTCATTCAGGCTGCTACATATCATTATTTGTTTCACAAAGCGAGGGCAAACATTCTTCATACCAGAATTGTTTGAACCTGTCAGAGGCGTCTTCTCGCAATTCCAAGGTCTTTTTTAACTCGGCTCTAGAAGAAAGGTTGGGTTCACCCGGAAAGATTGAACCAAAGGAAAGAGTAAAATTGTCAGTTGCATCGAACTTCACAAAGAAGTAAGGTGCAAGGAAAGCTTGAGAAAGATCGTCAGTATTCAAGTAAGTAAACCGTCTACTATTAATGGTATTCTGGACATCGGCCAAGATTGTCAAAAAAGCGAAATATTCCAGTTTACTTCGGCCAATGCAGTTAAAGAGTCAACTCTTCACAACTCTAATTAACCTCTCCTATGCACTGCCATACCGTGCCGAAAATAAAGGAATTCTCATGTGCTTGAATAAATGATTCGAAATATAATCGTAAGAGCTAGATGCATTTAACAAATCGGCAGCTTGTTTAAACAAGGGTGCGTTATTGCTATATAACGTTGTAGGTACACCATACCTCGAGCTGAACCTTAAAAAGGTTGAAAGAAAAGAGTTAGAGGTCATGTCAGGAACAAGTTCGAGGTGAATAGCTCTGATGCTGAGACACGTAAAGATAATTAGATACATTTTAGTGCCAGTCTCGCCCAACTCCACATTAAAGTGTCCAGTGAATTCGACACCCACATGCTGGAAGGCTTTTATGAAGTTCACTTTTCCGCTGAAATAATCCGTGGGTTTAGGGTAACGGAACGCTGGGTCATTGAATCTTTTATATGCTTAATTAACGCTTCAACCAATGGCCTGGGCTTGGGCAGCCAATAGCCCATGTTCCTCAGCGCATTCAGGGTTGACGAGACTCTTCAAGTGTTCACATTTTTCGTGGCAATGTTCTATTATCAATCGAGTTAAGAAACTGTCTCTGGAAAGAAGGATCAGTGTTAGCAACATCGTAGGATATACTAATGTACTCTTGCAGACGACCTTTGGATCGTCATAGGCCGTCATCATCAAGGAATAAATTTAGATTTTTAACTAATGCGGGTGTAGATGCGCGGTGAGAGCCAGTAAGAAACTTTAATTCAGGTTCGAAATGTCGAGCCCGCTCTATTTTCAACCAATACAAGCGAGCTTTTGATCTACATTCTAAATCTGAGACTGACTCAAGTCCGCAATTGCTTGCAATTTTGAAGAGGTTGGCCGTTACGACAATCAATTTATCAAGACTACTCGATCTATCAATAGGAAACACGGGCATTGCAATACCCTCTTTCTCTGCCTGAGCAGTACAGATCACCACACACCAGGGTTGCGGAGTCGGAGTCGGAGTCGGGAGTCAGAGTCGCCGGAGTCGCATGTTTTAGGGTGGAGTCGGAGTCGCTTTTCTGAATGTGTGTGGAGTCGGAGTCGGAGTCTTTCATTCGGATGTGGTGGAGTCGAGGTTGGAGTCGCTATTTATTGATGTCTTCGATTCAAATTATTGCAAAAATTATTCATAATTGTTTAAAACCGAAAGTAAACAAAACCGAGTTAAAATACTTTACTGAAAAGCTACAAAAATACGCAATGTTTTTATTGATTATTTTATTCGAGGCTCGAAACAACGTATTTATACCTATCACTTAATACGATCAATGGTCATTGATATCAATGGTCATTGTGGGTTCGCACACATATTTATGTAATACCCACGAGTGCGAGGTATAATTTTCGTACTGGAGCAACAATGCATATATTACAGTGAAAAAGCCGGAATTCTTTATTGAAAGCAACGCACGTTCATTCTGTTTGTTTCTGTTTCTCTCATTCCCCCTTCAATTAATACATAGGATCTAGAAACTAGTAGTTAATGTGTTGCAAGTTACTTGAAGAACAGGTCAGCTGATGTCATACATTGTACTCACATAAAGAGTGGTAACTCTATGCGCTCTTACTGTGTCTATATTCTAGACCAGTGGTTCCTTAAAACGATTTTTGCTAGTCTTTCTTCTGATGTTGCTTTGGTGTATTGATTGATAATGACTAGTCTTTGCAGTAACCAAAAGTTATGTTGTGATCATAAATATTTCTAGTCTTTAGGTTATGATATATTGATAATGACTAGTCTTTGCCAAAAACCTGAAGCTATGGTCTGATACAAAAAGAGTTCAAGTTTTCAGGTTACGTAATTGCTATTGATAATGAAAATTCAATTATCTTATTTTCAAGTTAATAACTGTAATATTAGTTGATTTTTTCAGCTGTCTGTAGTGCCTATGTACTTCAAATTTATTTTTTTGTTTTGTCTACTTCCTTGCTTTAGGTCAATTTAACATGCGTTAATAACGAAAATTTCTGCTCATTTCTAAAGTTGTTTCTTGAAATTTGTTTGGTTCTTCAAGAGTTATATTGTATTTTATCATTTCATGTTTAATTTTTGTCTTCTGATCACTCCCAAGTTTTTGGGTAAGCATCCGCTGAAATAAAGGTTTTCATAATTAGGTTTTCATAATTTCAAAAACTGAAATAGTGTGTGTTTCTCAGTAATATATAATTAATGACTTTTTCTTAAGCTTTTTCTTAAAGTAATTAAAGTCTTAATTTTTGGAAATTTTGTTTGGTAATCAAAATCGGTAGTGGAACACTTGAAAAAATTAAATGCAATGTACAAGAGCTGCAATGAAAATAATATCACAACACTAGCAAATACTTCACTTAGTTACACTCATATTGTAACTGAAAGCAATGCACTATCTCTGCTGCAGTGATTGTTGCATTTCTGCGATCGTACAAATTTTCTTGCTGAAAACGTTCCAAAAAGCACCAAAAATATAAAGTAAAAAGAACATGGGCGCTTATTGAAATAAGGAAGTGTCAAATCCCTAATAAAATGTCAAACGAGAATAAAAGACAGTATCATATAACACACAGAGAAGCTAAAATTAGTTTTTATTCGTAAACAAAATATTCCGAAAATGTCAGGCCCCAGCGACGAAAGCAGAACAACTTTGGCCTATTATAGCCGAGATATAAAATTGTTTCAGCTGCAATATGTCACCTTTTCTGCATTGTTACTCTGCATAGTGTAGATACAGAGAAGAAAAGGCGCTGTACAAATCTTGCCTACCTTATCTACATGTATGTATGATTTAGCGAAATTTTGGGGATTTTGAGCATAGGAATTGAATCAACTATTGTAATTTTGTTAAATCGGAGCATACTTAGGAATAGAAAAAACTGTTGATGCTTATCTATGCTTATCAGGGGATGCACTGCCTACTTTGCCTACTCAGAAGACTCCTGTCAGTAATATATATGTAAATAATAATGTACACGACCTGTAATAAATGACGTGATTCGATATTGTCGTTAAACAAATCTTCCAGATGTAGATGACAAATAAATAAATCCATCTTAATAGTAGCCACGATTAAAATATTCATGTGCTTGTGCACTGGTGAAACTCGTATCACAGATACGATCATTAAGCATCCTTTCAGAGCGTGAAAGGGACAGACCAACCAACCAAGACCGACCAACCAATTTTATTTGTCCAATACTGAATTGAACATTGTAACAACATAGAAGTTATGCACAGGAAATACCCAAATCTATTTATTCATTTATTCGCTTAAGCAGACACTTGGCATTTTATTTGCTAAGAAAATCAACACTTTATATGGTGTTTTTTTGAGCCGACAAATTTCAATCATAGGTACAAAAATTCAAAATAAAACGATTTTCACAAATGATAAAATGCCAAAACGCCTTAGTTTTCGAGTTATGAGGACTTAAAAGAAACTTTAAAACTCAAAGTAGGAGATCTCATGCTCGCCAATGTTAACGCTACTCTTAATAGTTCCGACCGCATTAAAGAAGTTTTTATTATTTTTACGATAAAACCTGCAAGCATTTTATAATTACGAAAAATTTGCAAATAAACATTCGTTAGGAAATTAACACTAAGTGATCAACGATAAACGTTAGTAGCTATTCCATTAAATTAATAAAATGTGCAAACATTATTCAATGCTTAATAGCTTGAAACTGCAGAAACTTTTCCTAACCGTAAAATGCTTGCAGTACTCATTGTAAAAATATCAAAATCCTGTTTTAGTGGGGTAGGAACTTCAAGACTTCACCTTCACGTTTTTCACCTTCTCACCCATCAAGACTTTACCTTTTTCACTTTAAATTAATCTAAGTCAAGGTCAATTTAATCCAAGTCATGATCAGTTTAATCCAAGTCAAATTCAAATTAAAACAGTCCAAAGTTAAGTTAAGTATTGACATAATCACTCGTTAATTTGAGCGTTTTTTGTATTAAATATGCCTTTATTTTGTGTAATGGGCAAGACAATCGTTTTTCTTTTCAGCAAGGAATACATTAAATTTCCGCCGGTGTCCGGTGTTGCTATCTAAAGACAAGCTGTCGTAAAATGTGCTAAGTATCCAGCATCAGGAGGCAGAGTGTGATTCAGATCTTTGAGCTGCGTAAAAAATACCAGTCAATTATAAAACTTCGTATTATACCACTCACTAAAGTTCTTTTTCTTTTGAAATTCTACATTAATGGCAGTTTGCATTCATTCAAATTTTTATGTTTAAAAGGTAATTTTATGTTACAGAAATACATTCTAGTATTGAGGAATTATTTACACTCAAATAGAGATTTATAAGCGTGAAATTTCACTTTATCACATGTATCAAATCATATATACTTGCTACTAAATGAGATTATCATTGGACGATATGTAGATTTAATCCGTAAAAAATATAGCAACAAAGTCTTTTTTCGCTCGTCCAAACGATTTTCGTAAAAAGAAGTTACAATTTATCTCATCGACAGAGATGATCTATTTGCCTTGGCCTATTGATTCGAAGTGATGACAACATTTTAATTGCTAATGCAGGAATGTATCTGTGTAATGTACTCCTATCAATTGTATTCAAACGGAATCGTACATAAGCATTCAGTGAATCGCGTTTGTATATTTCTCTTCAAGATTAAATCTACATAACGTCCCATAGTTCTCTTGTGTATTCGCACGTATATGATTTCATACATGTGATAAAGTGAAATTTCAAATGTGTAAATCTCTTTATGAGAGTGGAAACATCCCCGATACTGCTATGTTTAACATAAAATTACATTTTGAACATAAATATTTGAATGGATGCATACTAACATTAATGCAGTTTTTAAAATAACTCCAATGAGTAGTACAATACAAAGTGAACTGGTTATATTATATAATTGCCTGGTATCTTTTACGCCGCTCAAAGATGTGAATTACACTACGAATCCTGATGCTGGATACTTAGCACATTTTATGACAGCTAGTCTTTAGATTGTAACACAGGCGAAGGTTTTTAATGTATTCCTCGCTAAAAGGAAAAACGATTGTTTTCTCATGACATCCAATAGAAGCATATTTAATGCAAAAAACGCTCTAATTGATGAGTGATTGTGTCAATTCTTTTCTCAACCCAAAGTGGGATTAATTTGAATTTGACTTGGATTTATTCGAATTTGACTTGGATTACAATGAATTTGACTTGGATTAAAATGAACTTGACTTGGATTAATTTGAAGTGAAAAGGTAGCGCTAACATTGGTGCGCACGTGGTATCATACTTTAGGTTTCGAAGTTTCTTCAAGTCCTCACAACTCTAAAACTAAGGAGTTTTGGGCATTTGATCATTCGTGAAAAGTGATTTATTTTGAGTTTTCAACCTACGGTGGAAATTTGTCCACACAAAAAAAACTAAGTATATATTGAAACGCTAGGTGTCTCCATCAATTTATAAATAAAAATGTGTTTTTTTATTTAATTTCCCCTATGTTCTTACAATGGGAATTAGCTTGATTGGATGGTATCATAAATACCATTCAAATAATGTGAAAAACCTAGCATCTGCTCACTTTTGTTTATAAATTAAAAATTTTTCCTGAAAATTAAATCCATTGTTGAGAAAATGTGGCTTATCGTGGAAAAAAGATATATGGCAAATTTGTTGAAAACTTCTTTGCTAATAATGATTCGAAATAAAATACACAGTTATTGCTTGCTTGGTTGATCTGTGATGTTCATAAGGATGCTAATTGACCGTATCAGTGATCAGAGTTTCACCAGTGCACAAGTACAAAAATATTTTATTCGCGGGTACTATTAGGGTGGATCTATTTGTTTGTCATCTATAGCTTGGGACTTTTTTAAAGAAAACCATCGAATCCTGTCTTTTTTGAAGAATCATGTACACTAGTAGATATATTTAGTAAAACTGATTTTTAATATTCTATAGCCAATTTAAAAGTCGTTCGTAAATAAAGATCATAATAACCATATGTACAGGTTGCAATACCTGCAAGCAGTAATATTCATCTTATAAATTGTAAATAGGGGGAGTTGGAGTCACAAAATTGTGATTAGGTGGAGTCGGTATTGGAGTCGCAAAATTCTGGAAAGGGGGAGTCGGAGTCGGAGTCGCAAAATTCCGAAAAGGCGGTGTCGGAGTCGCAAATTTATTCCTCCGACTCCGCAACCCTGCTACACACTATGATTTTACAGGTAGGCAATCTAGAGGAGTTTCAGGCCAGATTACCTCACCACGGGACAAAAATTCAGGGACATGCTTCCAAAGATTAAATGTTCTGTTAAACTCTCTAATCACAAGGCCTCTTGTCTGTAGGTCAACTAGATTTATTTCTGAAGGAACGCATTTAAATTGACATTCAAAACCATGTTGTTGCAAATTTAAGTCTCTGAACCGGAGAATGTCTTTCACTCTATTATTAGCGAAGAGATTCTTCGTCTTAACATGGCCATTCAAAATCCAAGATAACACAATTTGTGCAGGAATTCCAATGGTTGTGCTCGTGACTCTAGTGTTGTAGAAATACTTCAACACATTAGGTGAACACAAATTTAATGCAAGAAAAACAGCTAGAAGTTCTAGCGTTGGAAGAGACTTTGTTTTCAACGGAGCAATTTTATTTTTGACGAAAAGCATGGTTAGAGCGATACTAACATCTGTCCGACACAAACGAGTAAATTACCCAACCATAGAGAGTTTAAAGGGTCTTTCACACGATCAGTTTTCTGTCAGTCACACTTACTGTCACAGCTCCGCAACACCATATTTGGGCATGTGTGCTGTCTTTGCTCTCACCTCGGCACTCTTTGACTGGCGGGTTTGACTGCTGCTTTGCTTCAGGCTTCTATTTGCGCGTCAGTCTCTGCCATGGTAGAGCGGGGGGTCAGTTGCACGCCGCGGCCCGGAGAGAATAAATGTTGATAAACGTGCGCTCTAATCAGTAGCTGTCGCATGTGCGATAATGAATAAAAAGAAACTGTAGGAAAAAAAAAACAGGAACGACAAGAATGACTCACGCTACCAGTCTATTTCCTTCATGTGTAAATAATATACAGTCAATCAAAGACAAAACTACCCAACTATGTTTCATAGTGACGAATACTGATTTCAGTTTAACCTATCTAATTAACAAGAAACAGGGTTCATTTACTCAAGATTAATGCCATATTTTTTAATATTTAAACACGGTATTCATTTTTGATTGTGTTTTTGTTTACTCTAGTACAAATGTTTTCGGAAAAATTATTTAACTTCTCTATTTTCTATATATATAAATAAATAATAAGCTTAACTTACCTGAGCGACTACTTGACTATGCAAATTTGATGTTGACTGCCGGCTCACTGCTTCATCATTAAGAAATGACAACATATGAGTCTATAAAACGCAACGTTTCGATGTACAAACATCATCATCAGGCTGAAAATATACCGGAAAATTGTTCAGTCACATTGGTTAAATGCAAATTTTATTCTGTTTGCACATCGAAACGTTGCGTTTTATGGACTTCAGAGGTATTACATTTTAACGATTGACAGTCTTCCAATAAAGAAATGTTGAGTGAATTTCTTCGTAAGTTATCACGTGATGAACTTCAACTGTTTCGTAAAGTTGAGAAATTAAAAAGAACACTCCATGATGAAGTGCAACTGCAAACTGGGACAGCTGTCGGGCGATGACCTTAAAATGATGTGTAGTTCATTCCTAACTACCCGCAACAGATGCTTGCTTCACAAGAAGACGCGTCAAAAACCGCATACAGGGAAGCTCATGCAGCACTCGTGCAACCGACATGCATGCTTCAAATTTGGGCAAGTTGCCCGTGAGTTGCACGAAGAAACGCATAGTGTAGCCGCGCCCTAACAGTTGGCGTGCTAGTAGCAAACAGTTTTAAATTGAAACGAGAAACAGGGCAATTTGAAAACTGGTGCATTAAATGGTGCAAATATTTTTCAAACTGAGATTTAGCCCAAAATTCAACTTACTGAACTTGAGGTACCACGTAAAGAACAAACAGTGAAGACCCCCGATCCTCACATAATCTAACCTAATAATACCCGTCGTGTGTTCATTTATATATCTGTTTGGTGTCCGCTTAAATAAAGGATGCCTGAGTGTGCGGTATCATGGATACCGAATTCCTCAGTATAACATTAAAAGATGACCTTTACATGCATTGATATGTTTGGATAATTGTACCAGGATGTGTTCGTTTAGGATAGGTTTGGTTTGATTAGGATAGGATAGGTCAGCATAGGTTAACGCCTTTCTGCACCTATTTCAAGTTTACTAAAAAACGTTAATAGTGTATTTAAATTTTCATGGCGTATAAATGAACAGGTTCGGGAACATGCTGCAATTTCGATACCATCAAAAACTGCCTCCAGTATCTGCAATATACAAATACAGTATGGACAATCCCTTTCCATGTAACCACAAACTATTGTTCTTGTTTCGACTCAATTGATTCAAATTGCGTAACACAGTTTCGTGAGTGAACAAAAGATAATACTTTTGAAGGTTAACAGTTGTTAAAGAATTTATGTGAAATAAATTATCTGATTAAAGTATTCCCTATAGTAAGCTCTACTCACTCATTCTTTACCCGTCATGAGATCAGTAGTTAAATTTTAAATCGAAAGAAATCATCTATAAATAGTTAGCTTGTATATCATACTACAGAACAGAAATTAAACCAGAAGCAAGTATAGTTTTTGAATGAGTAGTTGATTTTGTCAAGAACACAATTTTTTTTTCATAAATTCTTCAGTTTATAACTGGTCAACAATAATTGCAAGTCAACCATAAATCCTGCTCATGGATTTAAAATCATGTCTGGGAACTAACAATTATGAACGACCTTATATAATGATTCAAATAGTGTGGAGAGCAATCTCAGAGCTGAAGTGACTTGCGCTGTACAACTTATTTTCCCGCACACTGATAAAATGATGATTCAGGCCGCTTTACGCGATACAAATCGATATCGCTGCAAAAGGGTGAGCACTATTTCACCCACAGTTCTCCTTTCAGTACTGTTTTCTGTAACGTTTGATGGACGGCACAACTACAACCAGTTTTGATTTGAGTTATTACTTACTAATTTCTCCTTCACGAGTTCAGTTCGTTATTCTTTCCTTATGCGAGCTAAGCCTTTCAAATCGCGAGTATTATGGTACGGTCACCGATTCGTGGGAGACGTACATATTATGAGGCTCTACATTAATCAGTCATTGTTACACAACATTTAAATTCCTCCCAAACAAATAAGCATAAATTTGTCCACAGTTGAATTAAATAACGTTCAAATATGAAAAATACTTTTCGCATGACTCGTTTTGTATTCAACAGCGCACAGTTAACATCCGTGGAAAATTAACCATTTTGAAAATTTTAGTCATCGTACACGGATGAGGCAAACAGAAGCGTAAACTCGAATTTTCGGTAGTACTATGAACACAGGTTCTTACCCGCTGCAGCTCTTTTCCATGATTCAAAGTTTGGTGTGCTGCCGACCATCCGCTTTTGACTCGTGTTGTACTGGAATCTGACTATGGGCTTAGTTCTTGAGAAAGCTTCACAACACAAGTACTAACAAGTAGATCCCGCTTCAAGTTCAGATATGCATGAGTATCGTGATGACACTAACGATAACATTTAAAATGTTTTCCTAGTGTTGTATTTTTCGTACCAAAGTCTCCGTATAGGCTAAGCATGCCCCTATTTTCACGAGGCTGTTGTGTCGTCCCTCTCCGCAAAGCGAAGTATATTGAGTTCTTTTGCAAAGAAAGTGGAAGAAATTTCACTCGCAAAAATTATTCCCCTAAAATTTCTCAATCAGACCGGCACGTCAAGAGCGTTGACCAGCCTGTTCTGCCACAAAGCATTTTGTCCGCAGTCAATTGGATTTCATTCTCATTACACGTTTATCTTGAGCGCTACTCGCATTTTTACACCCGTCTCGTTACATCATAGCCTGCGTAAATTTATTTCTGAAAATTTCTAATCATTCATGTGAAAATGATGATCTTTGATGACTAACAAGAGCATGAGTTTTACAATAGAAGCTGAATTAGAATATAAATTTAGAATTAGGAATTTTTTCAGAATTTATACTTGAAGTATACAGTTTATTGGTATACACCTGAGCCCTCGTGTTTGAGTCTGAAATTCTCCTTATTTTTAGGAAACATTTTTTAAACAAGTGTGAATTTTCTTAAATAAGTTATCACATCCCAGACGAAACTGTAATGACTGCTGTAGGAAAGGCAATCACATATTTCACTTCCTAGGGTTAGTAAAAACATAAAATTTCTTGTGAGTAAATGAAGAAAGACAAGTTTAACGTTGAGTTTTCATTATGTGAACCTGCATCCAGTATTGAAATAACCGAAAAAAGTTATGCGAACCATAGATGATGTTTTATTTAATGGAAATTTGGAGATTTGTCAAAATGTTGAAAATTATCACGTCAAAGTCGACAAGCTTATGTCCAGGATAATTGGAAGTTTTATCCATCATACACCAAAAAGTCTTTCAAAATTTGATAGTATTGATCATGGAACAACGGGTAAAACTTGAAGCCTTGTTTATATTTAGATTTCCTGATAGTGAGTATAGACCAAAATTGTTCAATACATTTCTCTCACTTTTCACTTGACCATTCTTTATCTTTTAATATAGTTTTCTTTGAATTAATGTTAAACGATTCAGATATTTTGATTTATTGCTGAGGTTTCTCACACTTAAAAGAAACATGTTATTATATCTAGTTTTAGTATCGCTGTATTACAATACAAAGAAAGATTTCTCACACTTCTTCAATCTATTTTATAAAAATATGACTTTATTAAAAACTTATTAATTAAAAATGTTTATCGCCTTAGTCGCTAATCATTCTTTAGTCGTTTATGTGGGCGGCCAATAATGAAGTTTTTGAACTGCCTCTGTTATGATACGCTGCTAGTGGAAGTGAGTGAGCTTTTTTCCTGGGTGAAGGCTACTAAAGGTCAACGTTATTAAGAAATTGAATGCCCTAAAAGCCCCGTAATCTTCAGGTCCAGGCCGCATCAAATTCATTTATCTTATATTATAAATGAGTTAATGCAATTGGTTACTATGTGAGCATTGTTGAACGACTCGTGGTCCTGTTGCAACTATTTCTCCATATTTTTCATCTTTTAACATTGCAATACAGTCATTTACACGTATTATTCATCTCATTCCCGTATCATTTCGGTGCATTTCCGTACAGTGAAAAAAGGTAATGTATAAGAATTACCCACACAACATACACGTATGATTCTTCTCAATTACGCAAAGAACTTAATCGACTTTTAAGGGATCGAGAAATAACAGTCGTAAGTTACGAAGAATATTTGTGACTTTAATTACGCCAACTGCTTGCGATAATTTCTTCACTAATTTGGAGTTAGATCGCATGCGAGGTATTTTGTTATCGCTAATTTTGCCAACATGTTAGCACAAATCATATCGTTGTTTTAAAAGCAGCAAATGTTGTTTAATGGACGTGAAATTCGATGGCCGAGCCCAGTTAATTAAACAGAAACACTCGTGCTCGTGAGGGAAGCTCGAGGGAAATAATAGCTTGCTCATTTCCCACAAGAAATCAATACTAAGCTTAGCTTCGTGTACGGCTGATTATTCATTCATCGCGCGCATGAACACCACCGGGTCAAACTTTCATTATTCACAAGACTTAGCTTTGACTGGCTTGCATACACTGAGAGCTGAGTAGCCGTGCTTCTCTTGACACAGTTTTCCAGTAATACTTTAAATTTAGAATTAAGCTTTTCGTATTCCGAGAACTTCAGTGGACGGAGAGCTAACTTATAAATGAACTTTCTAAAGTCAACAATAAGATAACATAGTCTACAGAATGAAAATATCTTTTTAGAAATTGAATCGCTTCTAAATGACTTATTGTAACATGCAAGTGTTTTCAAACATACGTGGGTATCTCATTGGAAAAGTGGATCACTCACGATAATCAATGGCAAGTTTGCTTAGCTGTATCTAACATAGATAGTGAGCTCTGCAACCGTAATTTGAGTTTCCGAAGAGCACATGAACGTCAGACATTTAGAAAGGTTTTAAATTTGTTAGCGTAGCACACACGGTCGCCCAGGGCTATGAATTTTTTACCCATGAGCTCGAATTACAGTTTCTAAGATGGAGAGCCATCAAATAAGCGCCACCTCAATGAAAATTTTGAAAGATGTACATTCAGTCGAGCGAGGAAAAGTGGTGAGCACGAAGTCGTGATTCCCGCAAGTTAGAAGGTTGACGACCGTTTAAAAAGTTATGTTCTCACGAAAGAGGTGGTTTCTTGCTCAAAACCACTTCATTTTATTAACGAGTGCGGAGACGTCGTTTCAATTTTTACATCGTCAACACTGTCACACGGTGTTCGGATGAGTTCAAATGTGAATGCGTATGGCAATGCACATGCTGCTGTGGAACATTTTTCTTGAGGAACAGCAAACTGGAATTTTACCACACTAACAACAACGCTAATGTTGAAGAAATACCAATCGGGTATTACTAATAATTTTCTAATTCACGATCTGATGTGAATTTTTAACATGTTCAATTCTGGGAAACTTTCTTTCCTAATCATTCCCCCCAAGGAGAGCTCGATGAGTATCTTCATGAGCGCCCCACTAATGAACTGAACTGAATTACAGAGTAGAGGACAGCTAAAAAATACCCCTGCCTGGTCATATTTTCTCTTTTCTAGCACCGTGAAGCAACTTTGTGTAGGCTAAAATTGTTCTCTGAACTCCAAATGATTTCGCATCAACTCTCTCACCGTGGCTTACTTCCTCTGTGTTGGAATAAAGTTAATGTATCCCGTTTCAATTCAGTTTCTTTACTTTCGATGTTGTTAGTTTGCGAAAAGATAACAGCGGTGACGAGGCCTCAACCAAATTTTGAAAAAGCAGTTGTTCACGATAGTTTTTCTTACATATTGTCAAAACCAATCTCTATGTTTCCGTTGTACATACCTAACAGCATCCGCAGATGAGAGGTCGTTTCGTTCTTCCAAATTCTGAACGAAATAACAGGAAATAGTTCTTACTCATGCTCAATTAGGAGTTAATATCTTTTTTAAATAAATTCAAAGACCCCTTTATATATGTTTTAAATAAGTTTCATCGAACAAAGTCTTCGGGCTAATAAAAGAGTAAACATGTTTTTAAGTCCTGTATAAGTTAAAAGATATGTTGCGCCATTTAGCCACGTTCTTCATCGATTTTATGACGCAGTTATTATTTCTTACGACTTTTGTTAGCTCGAATTACGAGCTAGAGCCTGCCTCAAAAACTCTCTGTGGTGCTGCGCCGAATAAATTACGGAAGGTTCTCCCACGCCGTTTCTGAACAAACACATTTGAGTATCAGTTATTATGAGGGAGACAGTAGACTCCAGAATATAGTGAACCGAAAAATTCATACGTTTGAGATCAGGCGATGAGGAAGAGCACCGCGGATCCTTCCTCCGCCGAGTTCCTCGTTTAAAAGCGCAGTTTGCCCATAAGTATTAGTTCGAAAAGTACAGGGTACATAAGGTATCTGAGGATACTTTTCCTTCTGTAATTTAAACTAACCCAATAATAATTAATGTATTTTTTATTTCAGAAGATCCCATGGCAGATACTACTAAAACAAATGAAATGAAAAAACTCGCTTTAATAGTGTCTATAAAAGCAAAACATAGTAACATAGAAGTTGTCAGATTTCTTAAAGTCGCCAGATATTTCGTTAGAAAAGATCGAAAGGAGATGATAGAAAACAATGGAGATGAATTGGTCTGGAGCATTGTCAACGCTCAGACTCAGTCCGAACACCTGAGTTTGTCATAAGAGTGCATGGTTTTCGGTGTCGTTAGCAGTGAAGGGTACATCTTGCCTTCTCATTTCTTTATACAGGGCCTTAGAGTAAATGTAGATGCATATGTCGAGACTCCTTAAACCACTGTAAAGCCTTGGATAGATAGCGTAGCCAATGGAAGGGCCTATGTCTTCCTACAAGATTCGGCTCCATTCCATAAAGCTCCCAAAACCCAAAATTGGATGGCCGAGAATTTTCATGATCACGTCACACCAAACTTATTGCCTCCTAACTCATCAGACTTTAATCCTTTGGATCATTATATGTGGGGCGTCGTTGAAAAGGAAGTTAATAAGCATCCCCATAACACCAAATCCTCTCCGATGAAGCAACAGCCCGAGCAATGGAGGACATAAATAAAGACCACCTGATCAAAGCTTGCAGTCGCTGTTGGACTCGAAGTGAGTCGGTGATAGAAGCTGAAAGGGGATACATGGAATAAAACGGAAGTTGATATTATGTTTATTTGTTTTGTAACAAGGATTTGTAAGTTTCAACGATTAACAGTTTCATTTTCTGTTGTTCTAAAAGTGCGTAAGATGTCGTCAGATACCATGTGCACCCTGTGTTTCCGTTTTCCTCAGGCGTTCTGGCAGTATTGTAATTTGACAAATTCTTCGAAATCTCACTCGTCCATTACCTTATAACACACAGCTGTAACGCTTGGATGGTTGGTTGGTCCGTCTCTCTGTCAAGCTGTTATGGATGCTTAAATGACCGTATCTGTGATACGAGTTTCACCAGTGCACAAGTACGGAGTGACCCACAAAAAATTTTTCGAAAGTAAACGCTTTTAACATAAAAAGTAATTGATGTAGAGAGGGTAAACGAAAATCACATAAAAGACTTTATTCTCAAGTTTTATTTGGAATCATAGAAAGACGGTGGAACTGCACACACATTCTTGCCTGCAATAGATTGGTTGAAAAATCGCTTCAACGACAAGATTATTTCGCACCGAACATATTTTCCTTGGCCAGCTAGGTCCACTGATCTTTCACATTTGGATATTTTTCTCTGAGGATATCTTAAAGAGAATGTACTTAAAATGAAAACGAACACTATTGAAGACTTGAAGCAAGTGATCCGTGAAGTAATCTTTTCAATTAACCGAGATGTTTCAGTTTCAGTAATCGCTAGTTTTGAAAAAAGAATTAATCGCTGTAGTGGACAAGAAGGTGGTCATTTTGAGCACTTGTTACAGGCTGGATAAAACTTGAGAATATGTTCTTTTATTTGGTTTTTGCTTTGCCTTCTTGCATTAATCATTTCATATGTTATAAGCATTTACTTTAGACCAGTTTTTTTGTGGGTCACCCTGTAAAAGAATATTTAATTCGCGGATACTATTAGGATGGATATATTTGTTGGTAATCCACATCTGGAAGAATTATTTAAGAAAAATATCGAATCCCATCACTTTTGACGGGTCGTGAAACCAATCATAAAACCCAACACAAAATGAACAGGCTTACGAGCAAACGTTTTGCAGTATATGTTTTCATTGCACCATCAGCGCTATACAGGGTGTTAAAAAAAACGGTACCTAATTTTCAAGTACTATAATTCAGAAACTATTCAACTTACAGAAAATTAAAAAGCTACATTTTGTTTCTAAACATATGTTCAATCTTTGAACAAAATTTCATAAGAATTGATCCAACCGTTTTCTTTAAACAGTATTTTTAGTGACAGATACTGAAAACCTGTTTGTACACTTTTGTTAAACTTCGAATTTTATGGTATTAAAACCACGTGTTTAATAACTTTAACCGTTTATTAAATGGAAAATACAACTAAAATAAAAAACAATCAAAATTTTCCTCTTATTGTTCGTTTTCTTTGGTGTATCCTCCGTTTCTCTCAATACACAGTTGCATTCGTCTACTCATTCCCGCCATCACTCGTCTAACGAGAGCATCATCTCCTTGCAGCAAATTAGCCTCATTTTACATTCATTGCTTGAGTTCGTCGGAATCGCGTAGTGGAGAGCTATAAACCTAACTCTTTAGATGTCCCCAAAAGAAAAAATCACAAGGCATCAAATCAGGCGATCTGGGGGGCCACTCGATACGATGATTCAAGGCGATAATGCGGTTGCTGAATGGCTCATTCAGTTTTTCCCTTACAGCAACAGTTCCCTTACGAGTTGTAGCCGTATCAATGATACCGAAGCATAAGAAAACAAAATGTGACTCTCCAATTTTTTTGCAAGTTTAATAGTTTCTGAATTACAGCCCTTGAAAATTGGGTAACGTTTTTTTGTTGACACCCAATATAAAAGAATTCAGAATGACAAGAATGAAAACGCGGGAATCTTCTTTAAAAACTTCATTGTTTTGGTGTAATTAAACTTGCAGGCATCCATAGGCATGCTAAATGACTCATTCACATAAATATAAAGTTTGAACTGTGTAGAATGTAGGAGCATTTCAAAGTTTCAGTGCATGTACTCTGATCACGAGTTAAATGTGGCCGACGAGTGCAAATCTAAAGAGATTCCAAAATACGGGGATCAAGTTCGTCAGTATTTCAGAGTAGAGAGAAATTTGAAACTTCGAGAGGGTGATCTGAGCTGTGGCAACGATGTCGTACTGCTGACCTAGATATGGATGTCATAGCCATAGCATTTAGCTAAACGTACAGCCTTGGTGTATGAGTAAATATCCATCATTTAGTGTTCTCTTTCTTCGTCCATCACCTCTATTGCATTTATTCCTTGGCCAGGGGCTTAACTCATGGGTTACAATGTTTTATTTTGTCTTGTCGGTTAAAGGATATGCTATTGAAAGCAACTGCATTCAAATGAACGTATTTTCAAGCCCTCGAGTTAGCCGTCAGGCCCAGTTGCTTTACAGGAGAGTGGTCATAACTAACTTAGGCTGTTTATGTTCGGGATTTTAATAACATAGGGCAAAATTTAACATCGTGCATTCAGTAATCACTTGGGGTAAATTCACTATTCTGATTTTAGAAGAAATACAGGGTAGTTTTCAAAATTTTTAACCTTTAACCTTTGCCGGCTGTATCAAGATACGATCTATTATGAATATCAACTTTCTGCAAAATATTTGCCAAAATAGTTTTACAAACCCGGGAAAATGCTGCAACGTCTCTAAAGGTTAATGAAAGCGTGAGTGATAATGATGCAGAAGAACTTTATAGAACTACATAGTTTATACATTGCATGCGATATTTCCGGAGGTTTTCTAAATCTTATCACTGTGGTTGCAACCGAGTATGTCGACAGAGTTTTAAAGACTTTTTAGAAATTTGTCTCATTCATTGAAAGGATGTCCTGTGGAGCGTTGATCGCGTGAGTTATTACGTCCTTGATATCTCCGTTTCATGACCTGGAAACGTGTCAAAATTGCCTTGAATCATTTCCAGCAGAACTCGGAGTGACTGTCGAGAGGCATGAATGTTGCACTATTTTTTTGGAACATCGATCATCAGACAACTTTTCGATAGGAAAGCTCTGAAGCATGTTACATTGATGGGCCGAAATTAACTACAGTAACAGACACTTCTTTTAGCCCCACACAGCGAAACCTTCCATCGCGCAGACACTAACTTCTGGAGCATGCAGAGGTCATTGGGACAATTATTCATGAGGGCCAGACCCGTTTTAAACGTTGTATTTACTGAACATACTCAATGACTGGAAGAACATTTCATCACTACAGGGAATCTATGCACAAAGTGTGTCTCCACACAGGATCCCTTACGCATAGAAACAGTAAGTTAAGAAAGTTACAAACTAGAGAAAGGTAATGTATGTTGAAAAACAGCTCATTACCGAATGAAACTAAAAGGTGTTATAAAAAACTTTTCTCTCTCAATAAAAAGAAGGCCTTCCTTACCCTTTGCCCAGGGACCTCACATTATCCCCCCAACAGCGCTAATTCCCATAGGTACAAAAGTTGTATCCCCTTGAGGAGCTCTTCCGACACAATGATGAATTGGGTTTCAAAATCTCTCTCAACATATTCCTGTACATAAAACTTGCACCCAATGCACATACTAGTGGGATGAAATTTTCAATGCACCATTATTTGCTTCAATTTTAAATAACATTCGTTTGATCTGGCCTAAAGAAATGACTGGACTCAAAGATTAACGGGTATTCTAGTGTGCTTATGATACTCTTAATGTTTTTGTTTTTGTGCGTATGTTTGCTTGATTGTCCCTGTCTGCGCTCTACACACCTACTCTACTATGGGCAAAATTCAACAGCCTGCTTCAGCAATAAGATGAGGGGATATTGAATTTCATTCTTACATCACAGATAGTTTTGGTCTTCCGCCGTTACACAGAGAAAAACTCGACGTCTTCTTGGTCCGATTTATCATGTTCATTCCTCACGCTGTATTGTAGTACGGGGTACTGTAAATATTCCGTTTAATGACGATGTTTCCACGTGTTTCTTTGCAAGTAACTGAAGAAATGTTTTCCACATGTATTAAATTATTTTGTCACTATAAAAAATGAAATCAACAACCGATTTCATGATAATAAATTCATAGCTTGAAGTAACAAATTTTTAAAATTAATTTTCCATTCACCTGCTAGACCGTCAAATGGTGCGACGACATAACTCTGAAAATGGATGCGTGCAAGCAAAATAAATAATAGTTACTTCTACTTATTTTTTCCATAAGGAGATATGCGGAATACAATCTGTGTTTCACAGAAAGAGTTTTAACCCTTTAAATTTGAAATAATTCAGTTATTCAATGACGTACAAATCGAAGAGTGAAGCGTGTAGTGAGGTCCTCCGAAACGTGAATTTTCAAGTGAATTTGCAGTGGTTGGTATACGTAATGTCCATCCACCTTGTCCATTTGTGTGAGGTTGTCGGCGCCAACTCTGTGATGAATTTTTCATTTTATGATAATTCGGTATAAAAATTCTCATCCGTAAATCAGACGATACATCACCTTCTTTCTTTTAATCTTTGTTTCCGTGAGTTGAAATATTCTTGCGAAAGTAGCCTTTCAGAAATAATGAATGCTGTTGTCAAAGTAGTCTATCCTCTCCTGACGAATTTAGGTATTCTTCAACGAGGAAACAACTCAAATGCAAGTCTAGATTTTCTGCGTTCTCGGCAGAATTTCTTTTGAAGGTTTCAGGCTCTGAATTTTGTGAAGGTTGAATCTTTTGAAGGCTTTGAAGGCATAAAAAGCAAAAGGACTATTCTTCGAGGCATTACCGCTCACAAATATTGCTATTCAGAAATTCTGTACACGAATGATGTTGGATGAACATAGTGTACAGTTCCTCAATTCGTTGTTCATTTTAAAAGAGAAGTAGATCTTATACAATACACTATCAGTCCATCCTTTGCGACTAGTGTAGTGCTTAATTTTTTACACAACATCATAATTTTTTACTGTGGCAATTTCTTCTGAATTCAAAGTTCTTTTTTTATTGATTCCATTTCTTGTTTTTCAAGAGTTGAAGCTGATAATTGATCGAAATGGACTTTTCACTCACTCACATATTTTAGTAAAACATGATGAAGTTTATGGCATTTCTTGCTTATTAAGTCAAAGCCCAATATGTGAACTGATGTATTTACCCTTTAATTCAACTTTAAAAGCTCTGAGAAAAGCTCGAAAAATCTTGAAAAGAACGTCTGTCAGTACTAGGATACTGGTGCTAACAAACGCAAAGAATGCCGCGGTATAAATGCAGAAAAAGACAGCATCTTGAAAATTTGTAATCTTGTAAACTTGTAATTGTAGTGGCTTATACTAAATCTTGTTGGAGCAACACAGAACAGCAAATCCCTACGGCGTATCAGTACTGAGAAGACACAACTTGCTCCCTTTGTTCCAACGGAAGGAAGAGCTCGTCGTTTTAAAAATGAAACATGTTTTTTGAGCTACTCTACATATTCTCACAATCTGCGCGAGTGAGTTTGTGTTGAATGCATACCGTTTATCTTCACCGTCTGAACGGGCTGAGTAGAGTTTTCCACTGCATTTAAAATTTCATTTATCGACGC
Organism: Platorchestia sp. MABIK; assembly: GCA_014220935.1. NCBI lineage: Eukaryota > Metazoa > Arthropoda > Malacostraca > Amphipoda > Talitridae > Platorchestia > Platorchestia sp. MABIK. The sequence goes on along the minus strand of JACJUY010000189.1, from coordinate 260,070 downwards.
ATCAATCTTTAATGAGTTATCACACAGCCGTGTTATAAATGCTATCTGAATAAAGTTCTGATAATGGTTATTGGATTTGAGCAGGATCACGTTATTAAATGTATCATGGCGATATTTCATAGTCTATTCATTGTTATTTTCAAGAATATGTGTTCCGACAAAAAATTATAATGTGCGTTCTGACAGGTCTGGATCACAGGTAGAAATAATGGGAAGCGCAGGTTTTCACGTTTCTTCCCGCTCTGACTCGGAGTGCAGTCATTCCAAGAATGGCTTTTTAAGAGAATTTTTTTCAAAAATTTTTTTTAAAAAGATTTAGCTACGAAAAAAGATGTCGTTATATTTGCTTGGTGAAGTATTCAGTACGTTCTTAAATTTCTGTCAACGGAAGAATTTCAATTTTAAATGTGAGAAATACTTTGGAATGAGTATTGTGAAAAATGTTGAAAGGGAGTCCTCCGGGTATGGACACAGGCTTGGCTCCTCACATTAGGGATAAACACCGATTTCTGTTGGCGGCTTGAAACTGACGCAGTGGATGTTGCTATTCTTGCTCACAGAACTATACTGTCACTTAATGGACAAGTATCCTATGTCATAATTCTGGCGAGGAGGTTAGTTGAATCAGTAGTGGCTTATACTATGGTACTGATATCTTGAACACATTTCATGCCAAATCTGACGTAAATTGTTGAAATTTTAAATAACTTTGATTAAAATTTGAATTAGTGGGTAAATGTCATAATTGACACAATTAGTGGGTAAATGCATCATAATTATATATCATATGCTGTACAAATCATGATATATGACATATTTTAGAACCATTTATTTGATTTTAAGTTCATGACACATAGCTGCTATTAATGTACGCACGAACTCGACCATAAAATAATTCTAGCCAATAATTACAAGCAAGTACTTCTACATGGGATGAGCTTCACACATTTTAGGTCGAAAACTTGTTTTATTTCGGTTAAAATTATAATAACAATAAAAAATTTCATTTACAATAGGTTAACATTTAATTGTATTGCTTGCAGGCCAGAGCTATTTTGTTTCCATTTGAGTAGTCGATGGGAAACTGCATCATTGGGTTTCAATTTGATTGAACGCTTGTTGAAGTTGTGCTTCTGACTTATTTTGAGGAAACAGAAGCTTCATTCTCGGGCAAGGCGAAGGGAGGGAGAAGCTTCTGATAACTTCAGGGATTTGTAACATTCTTTTTTCTCAATGTTTGATAATCATTCACGATTCTGGATGCGCATGTGCAGATAAATGCTACGTTGTTCACTTTCTACGACGCAATTAAAGAAATTGAACGCGGGAAAATTTGGTACTTTCTTCTTGGATGAAAAGAGCAGTAAGGTATCGGAAAATTTTATTTAGGGTATTAGATTCCAATCTCTGATCCAAAGTCCAAAGGTATCACGCATCACAAACCACTATCAACGAAGTGTCAGCAGCATCTGAATTTGCGCCCTGCTGAATGGGGCCACCGTGGGGGTGGCCCCAGGGTGGCCCCCAAAAAATCGTGGCCACCCTCAACAAAGTCCTGCCCTCAAAATTGCTGTCATAGCATTTAAAGGGTTATAGCAAATACCTTTACAATAAAACGAATTAGGAGACATGTCGTTAAACTGAATTTCAAGACGCCGAAATCTTGATCAGATATTTAGACAGATATCTGGTATTTTATTAAGAAGCTACGTTACTGGTCTATCTCTTAGCATTATTTTGATTTCTGTTCATACTATTGAATGTCTATCTTCACTAATTTTATCATTTTTATCGAATAGTTTTTTCTTTTTCATTTCATTTATAGATAAATTCAGCATAGTAGTATGTGGAGCTAATAACTATTTACCGAGCTAGGTTTCACACTCAGAATCTTACAAGTTGTAAGCGCTGGATGCGATGAAATGGGTCTATTAAACAAGTTCCCTAAGGATCAATTTTCGCGGTTTATCCTTCTGTTTATATTAATATTTACTTTATAGCAAAATTGGCGTTCAATATTGTTCAGATCGCCTATAATATTGAACATTGATCATTCGGATCTATTGCCTCATTACCGTGCTAATAAAGAGTGCAATACATCAAACATGACCTGCAAACGATGAGATTCCAAAACAAAGACCGCATGCAGTTTTGTTGCCATGAGGACAAGCTTTGGCAGCATCGGTGACATCAAACGGCGTTAATTGGCTTGCAAGTGCATCTTTTTTCGTAAATGGAATTGGTGAGCGCTGTAGCGTTATAGGAAGTAAACAAATTTATTTCACCAGAGATGAGACATCAGGTGACCATAATCTATGACGAGTCATTAGAAGTTCAAATTGTTATCGATCTAATAATAATATCAATCTTTTATTCATTTGAGCATGAAGTAAAATTCATATTTTAGACAATATGCAACAAGAAAGGAAGAATCGAACAGCGTCAGACTCTTCCGCATGACTGAGTACGTAATGATGAAGACCGTACACACTTCAAATTATTGGTATTGTTTTTTAGACCTCGTTACAAAAACAAAATCTGAATCAAGTAGGCTCGATAGATGATGCAAAACAAAAGGGAAAATAAAATGTTGCGTAAAATGAAATATGAATGAAATGACTCAGAAATCTCGACAGATGCAAAAACAGTTGAAGCACATTTCAACTGTCAAGAATAAAATCAACTCCAAATATCGAGGCAAGGAAAACCCCTTGGGAAATAATACCCATGGTACTCTCTTACTATGCAATTTTTATTAACCGACTCGATTTCCAACTCGTTTTCATTGACATTAATTGTGAGAGAAATTACATTGAAAATTCATCATTTTAATGAATGTATGCAAGCTGGAGACTAAGTGCAACGTTCTTCTGTGACAGTGCAGCAAAAAATGGGAAAGGTAATATTGGAAGCCTCTCAAGCAAAGTAATTTTTTTTACTGTAGGTTACTAAACAATAAAAAGTTTTACAGTGTCTTAAAATAAAATGATTTCTAAACTTATTTTATGCCTGAGCGAAAGTCAATGAAGATTTAATCCTGTTACTTGGAATTTACCTCCATGCAATAACCATTTCAAAAAATCACTTAGCGAGAGTTAGCTCTAAAGAAGTGCAGAATGTAAAAAAGTTACTTCAATGTAGTGGACGGGTCAAGGAGCCTGAGACCGATTGCTCTTGGGCCCCAACAAAAGACCACTTGCTCATTGCTCGACCACCTCAGCCCTAAGAATACGCATGGCCGGTAGCTACGATACGTGCACTTATTTGATGCTCTTAGTGCACAACCATGTGCTTGTAAGCGCGCCGCTGATGATTGCACGAGGAAAGCAAATAAATTAGCATTGAAAACAATGAGCCCTAAAGTGAATTATTAACGACAATAACATTGACGAACGTCATTTTTAGGAAATTATACACAATTCACGAATTGACTTGTCCCAAGCGAAATCTAAGTTTTTATGAACAAATTTTTATGTAAAAATTCAAAATGATCCAGAAAGAAGCTTAACACTTCATTAAAACATTTTGATTTCTTCTGAATGAAATTATAAAGTCTACAATTGACATTTTATTTGCAATTGATGAACTACTACAGGTAGTGTGGCAAATTTCTGTCACAGGCACACGCATTTGCATTTTTCATTGAGATATATTTCATTCCTTCCCATCTCTTTTTTTTAACGCATGTTAAAACTTATCTACATCGATAAACAGATATTATTCCCCGGTCAGTAGTCACGAGGCTTTCTGTTTGAATAGCGCAGCAATCAATGGTCCCTTGAAGAACAAGGGCTTCTCTGAATCCCATATTCTTTGACTGATATGTACGAAGGGTCTGTTTCCGATTCGTTGCATTTTTTTAAGCTTGTTTTAAGAAAGAGATTAGTACACCTTACAAATTTCAGAATTTACCCAGAAAGACAAAAACTACAGTCCCTTATGATTTATTACGCACACATCATCGCGACCGATTTAGAAGGCGTTTTCGGTCAGTTTTTGGTTATGAAACTTCTACTAAATCAATTTTGGTTACGTTAGGCTAGAAAAGGCTATTATAAAGGTTAGGCTAAAGGCGTTAGGCTATTTGTTCTTAAAACAATCTTTGAGAGTAACTCACGAGCACCACTTTTAGAATGTGCTTCAGAGGCAGTGGTGGCAAAACATGTACCCTCCACTTGGTCAGATAAATTCCCCTCGAGTACTAACTGATGGATATCATCTGAAATGTTTTGACCAGTTCCACTGACAAGTTTGGAATACTGAGAAGCTGATCAACTCCTTGGCTGGAAATTACAACTTGTATTGACATTTTCATGACCAAACAGTTATACGTTCCATTAGTTTGCCGTCGCAATGTATTCGGAGAAAACAATTTGTTTCAAAATCTGGTTTGGAATTTTCTGACATTGTTCTGTGGTTCCTTTGTCTTACTGTCCGTTTTGATGAATAGCTAAGATTGTATTATTCAGGGTATTACCTACGAACATTGATTGTTGGATTCAAACTATTCCGATGCGGCTTTATCTCGCACTTTTGCATCATCTAGAGTTACAAGCATGGAAGAATCCATAAGCTGTCCTCCCGTACACTTCGATGTTCTTTGTTTCGAAGTTAAAGGCTGCTGAGGGTCAGTAAAAAATTTGCATGATGTTGAACTATCTTTATTCATGCTTGAATGATTGGAACTTAAAAGCACTGCTGCTTAGAAATTAGTTCTTTCTCTTTTTATTTCATGTTCAATAAGTTCTTTCCTCTAGCAATATTTTAGTTGTTCTGGAAATTTTATTCCCTCCAGGCATCTTAGCTTTTTTATCCTTTTTATCGTAGAAGCCTAAGACACTTATTAGCTTCACCTGTCTTTATCATGACTTGGTCAGGTCTTGACCAAGAAACAGGTCTTGCATGTCATTCTGACAGATTTGTTGTTTTTCAAGTAATGCATGTGATTGCATTTTTCTATTATTTGTATTCTGCCGTAGTTTTCCCGCTCTTTAAAAAGTTTCTCCTCAACACGACATTTCAACCCTGCTGGGATGCGTGTCTTTCCACACACTTCAGTATCATCTTCCTCCAGAATTCAACAAAGCCGTTGCTTTCACCTACTGCATTCTGTTGTTCGTGAAGCTCATAAAAATGCCACAGTTTCCCTTTTAGATGGGAGCTGGGTTTCTTTCAAGGACTCTATTGGATGTCGCAAGAGCCAGACAACTTTTCTCAGGCGTTTACGCTGCTCCAGTATCTTCACCAGCGCAACTTAGCAGCTGCGATACAATGCTCCCTGCGGCACAGCAAAGGTACCGAGTCGGCGGTGCCGCCCTTACACTGAAGCAGCTTTCACAGTCACGTCAGAACATACAGACGATTTTAGAATCTTCAGATAGAAAATTCAGTCTGTTATGACTGCCAAACGTTGCTGACTACCATTTTGGATATATTCTGAAAAAAATAATTATATGCACAAACATACAATTCATAATGTTAAATTAAAAAATTAAAAATATTCAATGGATGGTAGGAACCTCTAAAAAAGCTTCAATTATGTTGAAATTTTGTGTTTCGACTTTTACACTACACCACACATAATTAAAAGGAGTCTTCAAGCTTTGAAATGATGTATTGTCACTATAGTCCACCCCCTTTATTTGAAATAAGAAGGAAGGCGAAATAAAAAAGGCTGTAAGAAATAAAAAATTCTATCTCACGAGAGTTGATGAGGCCGAGTGCACACGGCCCGTCAAAAATGTATATTAATGTTCGATAAACCACATGACACACGTTCCTATTTCCTAAGAATTCACATAATATTCATTTTTACTCGAATCTGATGGATTAATGCACTGGAAATTGTGGAGGTAATAAAGCTCGTATCACAGAGACGCTCATCACACACCTTCGACTGACTTCGGACAGACAAACACCTCACTTACTAGAGTATAGATTACTAGTGTACACGGACGGTCAAAAATGGCGGGATTCTATATTTTCCACCAGTGTATTGATCCATCAGATTCGAGTTGGAGTGAATATCACTTGAATTCTTAGGAAATAGGAACGTGTGTCATGTGATTGGTCGAACATTATTATACATTTTTGACAGGCCGTGTGCACTCGCCTCATCAACTCACGAGAGAATTAATTTTTTATTTCTTATAGCCTTTCTTTCACTTCGCCCTACCTTCTCATTTCAAATAAAGGGGGTGAACTTGTGACAAAACATCATTTCAAAAGCTTGAAAACACCCTTTAATTTTGTGTAGTGTATTGTAAAAGTCGATACACAAAATTTCAACATAATTGAAGCTATTTTAGAGGCTCCTACCATCCATTGAATATGTGTAAATTATACAATTGAATTTTATTCATTTAAATAAAGCTTCCAGATGTGGATGACAAACAAATATATCCATCCCAATAGTACCTGCGATTAAAATATCCTTCGTATCGCAGATTTTGTCATTAAGCTTCTTAAAGAGCGTGACAGAAAGACGAACTAACCAAGCAATAACTGTGCAAAAGTGTGCACCAGGCCCATTGTTATAGCATAGGCGAAATTGCGCGCAAAAAAATTATAATCATTTATTCATTTACTCGTGTACACGATTCGTCAAAAATGTCGGGATTCGAAAGTTTCCTTCGATGAGTCTCATGATATGGATGACAAACAAATACGTCCATCCAAACAGAACCCACGATTGTATTTGAAGAGTACCCACTGACAAAAATTAAGGCCCTTTGACAAGTGTGCATTGAAATATCCGGCCTCACCACACCACGCAAGGGAATCTTCCGTGCGCCGAAGGCAGCAGTAAGTACGCTGTGCTAGTTTACCTGCCGTGCACAGACATCAGAGATTACCTTTTTGAAGCCAAATGAAGTTTTCCGCTCTCTCCTACAGAAAGAATAAAGCGCTTTTCAAATTATCAGATCGGCGTGGTATATAAGATTAAAAAAGAGGAAATATTTAGAGTTATACCTAACATTATTTATACATAAGAGCATAACTACATTCACAAGTTCAAATTTTAAACTTAACTAGACCACGTAGGTTATTGTGCTCAGTGCTCAACCCTTTTGTGAATTCACATCAGGGCGAACGCTACCTAACTGCCGAACTAAGGGAACTTCATGGTCTGAAGAAGACAGCTGTAATGCATTATTCTCTACACCTTTACGGGAACAGTGATTAAGAGAAGATCAGACGACAAGGCATCTTTGAAGTGTAAATTGTGCAATAACCTCGTTATATCATTAGATCATATAAATTTTTCTGTTCATCGCTGAACCAGATCTTTGGGTGTATGATGCTTCTTTAAATTTGGGGAGATCAGTTTTTGTGCCAAAATCGAAAATTTGTTTACGCTTATCTGAGGGCAAGTTTCTAAAGAGTGTTGGTGGATGTTATTAGAAATTTGCTTCGAGTTGAAAGCGCGATTGTGCTCCGCTATAAAATCGTAGTTGCAATTGGCTCCTCGTTTCAATGATGAAGTTGGCCAGAAGTTAGGACATTAGATTTAGAAGATGACGTTTTTCTTTTGGACCACGACGAAAACTCCCAAAAGGGTAGAAAGCTTGGCACAATGAACTCGGCTGGAGCGTAGTGAAATTGTAAATTTGTATCTCCATTAGGGAATCTCAACGTTTGCTATTCGATTAATTGATCTTACCTAATAATACTTACCTAATTGATCTTACCTTAATGACTGTATCTGTGATACGAGATTCATATTTGCACTACATAGAACAAGAATGTTTTAATCTTTGAAACTATTGGGATGGATATATTTGTTTGTCATCCACATCTGGAAAATTTATGTAAAGAATACATTGAATCCCGTCATTTTTGACGGGTCGTGTACACTAGTAATGGAATAATTTTCTTAAGTGTCATGAACTCTTACCCGATTTGTCAGACTGCACCTCTGTGCGTGCATCCGTTTAGTCATTTGATGTATTGGGAGTCCACCGTCTACCGAGGTCTTATTTTTCCTACCGAAGGAAATTCATCGGTGGCCAATCATTTTTAAATTGCATTTGATAAAAGTCATAAATGTTCACTCGTTTCATAGTTTCGAAAATTTCATGAGCATCCCAGAATACAGTTTAATATTATGTATCGGTTTTTAAAACCATATGAGGCTTTATGGTCAATTCTAGAACTTTTCCTAAACCCCCTAAATTATGAAGATAGATGTCGTCCAACCTACCTGCCATATAATTCTATTGGTTCATGAATTCCATCACGTATTTTGGGCACATCTCGTTCGAAGAAATCAGGGACCTCTTCATAATATATTTTTAACCGACACTAATGTCATCCCGTAACACAAATAATTTTATTCCCGTCACAAAGGAAACTTAATTAAAAAATTGTTAAAAAATTGTGCAACAGGTTTGACCTTTGAAAAGTGAAAATTTTCAGATTTTGAGCACAATCTGTCAAAAATAAAGTAACGTTTTCCAAAACTTTGTGACCAGCAGCAGCTCAACATTGCGATCAGTACAGATCGAGCTCAAGCTCTCTCCCTCCACACGGATTTAAGTTCGGAAACCGATGGGATTTCGCAGAAGCCGCGATCGTAGACAAGGTAAAAATTCATTTCCTTCCTCGGCAATGCTGTTATCGTAAATCTCGCTTCATAACAACTTGTGGTAACTCACTTATCACGGAGGATGTATCTCAGGAAAGATAGAGCCTACGGAAATCGTACACTGTATTCATAGTGAACTCTCACAGCGAAAGTCAACTAAATTTGCACAAAAAATTCGATCATCATGACATTAAGTTACACAGGGCAAGAGAAACGGTCGAATTAAGCGAATACTGTTCATGTAGTTGCTGCTATTTATTGTGTGATTGCAATTATGTATGTAAATTCATCATCGGAGAACCTGGCGTGTTTTCATTTACTCTGAAAAAAATCAACGAACATTTTTGCCGACAACATCAATAGCTAGGAAGACTATTACTTTTGCATAAGTTATAAAATCGCCTTGACCATTTATTGGGTTGGTAATGCCCCAATATTCTAAAGAACCAGATTAAGAGGAATTCCAATGAAATTCGAAGAAAAAAAACTATGTGTTTAATTCACAAGGTATTGTCAGAAACCACATTTCTTCTAGTTACATAATTAGGATTCTATTGGTAAAAATTATCGAGTGGTAGGATCAACATCGGGTGATAAAAGAGGGAATTTCGGTTCCAGTATCCACAATAATAAGGTGAAAACAGTCAAATTGTAGGGCCACACTTAGCGCAAGGGCTGCGTTTAGAAATGTGTTAAAATAAATGCACTGGTACTTGTACCGAAAACTTAATTAATTAATGCCTGTGCGCGATTGATGTTTGATGGCACGGGGATACGTGACAACCCGAGAATTGCGTTTGGCCCGTTTTAGTTATGTTCTATGTTATTGTAACTGATGGGCTCAAAGAAAATACTATAAGAATTTGACCAAATCAATTCATTGTCGACGATAGAATGAGTGCGCGAGTGTAACAACGATGTGAGGCCAAAAGTACTATATTGAACCAATTCTGCTGAGTTGTTGGCTTCGTGAAGCGCTGCTTCTAGCTGGCAGGACAACTGCGGGCTTAAAAGCGGCAATTATAAGAACAACATTGACAGAGTACGATTCCTGAAACACTTTAGGCAGATGATGAAAATTTATTAAAAATACCTAAAATCTTTGAGAAATATAAATTAGTTGGTTTAGAAATTTTAAAGCATGTAGCTGCGCCGGGTAGAGGTGAGAAAAATTCTGTGATTTAGATGCTAATTCGCCTTTTTCTTTCCAGAAGCCAAATTTCCTTCTTGTCTTACTCTTTTCAAACTGTCTTTCGTCCCTTGCGGGCTTAATTCAGATTTTAAAATTATGGTAAAAGAGCATCACTCCATGAATTCTGGGCCAGAAACACCAAACTCATTTGCGTCTTCAACTTTATAGCGTCTACTTTATGATTTCTTCTTTCTTAGTATCATTTCAAATCAAATCCAATTTTTCTTCGTATGATAAACAAGCACACAAAGTTCGAGTTAGCGATGTCCATGAAGAATGTTGTGCGCTTTGAATGCTTTCATTTAAATAATAAAATGTCCTAATTTTTTTCAAGACAATTCGATCTAACATGAATAGAGACCACGGATTAAGAAGTTTTCACCCCTTCATTGGAGCAGATGTCAAGTGAAGCTCATGTGCGGAGCTTCAACCGAGCAGAATCCATAAAGGTGGCATTTCTACGAGTACTTCAGCTCTTTCTAGGTCGAATTGATTAGGAAATGGTCGCCGCTCAGATCATGACATTTTATTGTAGAAAACTGTGATGGTGCACTCACGATCTTCCCATCGCTTCCTCATATTATGTGAATGAAGAGATAGGTCACATGTATCTTGTGGAAACAGTAAGTTCTTGAATTTCACTTGAATGATTTGTTGAGATACAAATAATCTTGGGATGTTATGAAAAGGTGCAACAGACCTAAATGAAACCGTATTTTGAAACAAATTGATTTTAACTCTCAAGTATTTTGAATGCATAATTTGGAAAAATGGCGATCTATTGAGCGCATCCAACCACTGAGCTCAACATCACCCATTCAAATTGTGCCATAAAATCCATAATATGAAAGTCCAGAAAAATGTAAATTTTTTCAACGTGAAATTGCAACCAAGTGGTACATCATGGATATTCATTAAAAAATGGGTTTAAATGCATTAATTGGATTACCGGGCTTGGATTGCGCTAAATGATATTTAAGAGAAAGAGGCGCCTCGCAATGAATGTTTAATGAGTTGCATTAAGAAGAAGCGGGAGGGAGAGGCGGTAGGACGGGAGGTGGGGACGTGACAGGGCGCCTGGGAGTGGTCTGGTGACGGCGGAAGTGGGCTTCACGACTACTGGATGACTGGCAACGAAGGATTCCCTTGTGCACAAATGATTTTGGAAACCCTCAATAAAAACTACGTCAGTTAAGGACGAGTGAGTTGTTTGGGGACAGTTATCGAAGTGGCAATTGTTCTTCAACATTGTGATGTACTTTTCACACTTTCTCAAGGATGCACACAATCACTAGACCAAAATGGAGGCTTATTGTTACTATTATTGTTATAATTATACTCCCAAAAATGATAAATCGTTGTCGAGGGACTCATGTCAGCATTGTTGACGGATACAGTAATATCATTCACCGCATCATGGACCACAATGTACATGGAGAAGACAGCTACACAGTTAACACGAAAAACCATTAGGTAACTTAGCATGTGAAAATCCAGCCAGCCCACAAGAACTGGGCAACATTAAAATCTAATCTCATGAAAATGTTTCTGAAAAGTAACATCATGTGCTCAATTAAGTGCTCGGAGAAGGATTGAACATGCATCACACGATGAGAGCATAAGAAGGCGTCTAATCATGCATGGGCAGCAATTCCTAAACCTGATTATACCTTTCTTCAAATCTAAAACTTTGAAACCAAATCCATTATTGCAACAAAATGGGATCATTTCCAACAACGAGAAGAGTAGTTGTTTAGTGGGCTCAATGGAACATGTTCACTGTACATAGATAGCCAATAAGAGGCGTTGAGATGGACTTAGACATTCAAGCCTTCTGCGGCTTGGTGACTGAAGCACATTTTCTTTTCCTTAATAATGACGTCCTGTGTATGACCGGAGTACAAATGTCAACTTTCTTCATCACTAGGTGATGATATAGCTATTATCTTAGCCACGTCGCAAGGCGGTAATGTGCCAATTCCATCGGCAAAAAATGTAAAAAAAATTAAATGTAAACCTTTCCAGAAGCGTAACTACAGCTGATCCCCACCGTCAAGCATGTTCTTTCCGAGATCAGTACAGTTGCATCGTGACTTAACTGATTATTGGCGCAAAGACTTAGAAACCAAAATACGTTTCCATGCAACGTTTGTAAAGCCAATGAGGTACTCTGTAATGGATTAAAATAATAATACTTTCGTGGAAACTTTTCAGAAGCTAAAACAATCTATATTACGCTTGTAGAGTAGAATTAACTCGGGTTTTAATCAAATTATTTCCAAGATTAACATCGCATGTCCGTTCTCTGTAATATAAATTTCCAGCGCCCTCATCTATTTCATTGTAAATCACAGACGCTCTATTTTCCAGGCCGTAGTAATTTCTTACTTCTGACCTACCTTACATGCCAATCCTCAGAAATAAAATTCATGAGAGATACTGGCCCTCGTTTTGCTGTATCTCACATGCATCTATGTCAATTACTAATTAGGGGCGTTACCTTCAATCAAATGCTAAATTCTCGGTGGCATGAGCGTTTTTCTGTTGTAGTCAAGATTTTCAAAGAAATGGAAATATAAATTAAGTTTACTAAATCCTCATCGGCAAAAGCTCTAAACTTTTTAAATCTTTTTTTTTGCGCTGGACTAATTCTAGTCCTGGAGCTTTCCCTCCGTCGAGTCTATATTGACTGTTAATTATCATTTTTGATTGTTACATCATTGTCAATTGGTTAGTTTGAGGCAAGATGAAAGGAATTAAAATTATTCGTTCAATGAATTTAATATTTTTTCATGTCAAATTTTTCATATTTTTGCAATGGAGAGCTGAGGTTTTTTTGATTTCCCTTCGATATTAAATACGATGCTTAAAGTCATAACTTGAAATTTGATTTTAAAGCAGAGTGTGAAGTGTACTGTATTCCAGCAGTTTCGATTTAAATACTTTCAATCGACAAAATAACAGTGACTGACTGGAAATTGCTTCATGGTCCTTCATGGTCAAAGGAACTCTTCGTTGTGCCATGCCTGTAGCATTAATTATACATAGATTGCTGTGCCGTTCCGCATTGAAGGCAAAATTAACGAGAAACCTAACTATTCGACTACAACATGGCAACAGTGAGCCTCGCACTCCTATTCCACTAGAAAGAGTTTTTTCTTAAAGTGCATAACGTATGAGTAGAAATAGAAGCGAGGGCCTAATCTCACACACGCCACACTCAATAATGCAGCGGCCTCTGATTGCCGCCGCGGCTGCGTTCCGCTAACGCCGCTCACTGCACTGCAAAGATAATGAAGCACAGGGCACAATCCAGTGCTCTGCGCCGAGGTGTGGCGTGACGTTCGAGTTGTTTGATGTTCGAGTTTACGAATATTGTTCTTGAAGAACGTATAAGTTATTTCTTTTCCATTGATCGACGAAACTGCACCAAAATGTTTTTAGCTTTCTCACAGTCTGATGAACTTGTGACATATGCTTTTAATTTTGATTGTTATTGGTCTGTCTGAAATTTTTTAATGAAATCCCCGTCATGATAATCACCAGTAGTAAACTGGCAGTGGCATCAGGCTTTCATTGCGACGTCAGAATCAGGAAGATGTTGGCTAGCGGCGGGAAACTTCAAACGGCACATTAGAGTGCAAATTTAATTAAAAATGGAATATATAAATGTCGTTCTCTAAAAGAGGTCCCTGTGTGGCTCTTCTGAGCTACGCATGTAAAGTGTTGAAGTCATGACCGAATACTTTCCACTTAACTTTGACTGTTGGACTTACCTTTATAGTAAACATCTAGCTCTTTTATTTGATAAAAAGTGTGCGAATAACAGCCCATACGTGTGGGTTTAAGTACAGTAGTCAAATGCTCGGAATTTCGAAAAGCGTTTTGCAGAAAAAACTGACTAGTTTTATCCTAACTAAAGTTGTGGTAAGAATCGAGTAAAAGGCAATGGAAGTATCTTCCTCTGAATGAAGAATTTTATTACTGATCATGTTTTGCTTCGGGAAGAAAGAGACCGGCTACATCAGAGGGTTGCATAATTTAATGTTTTTGTTTCGAAGTTTGGCATCTGAGTCCATTAGAAAAACTATCCTCGTATTTTTCTCTGTTGAGTTGGGTTGGGTGACGAATTCAGTAACTGGTGGGCAGCTTGCAGAATCTCATGAAAAGAGACTTTAGTTAAGTCTTCAACTTTGTGTTGCAGCATTGATGCTTGTCGGACATTGATGCTTGTCGGACATATACGAAATAACACATCAAATATTCTCACCTTAACAAAGAGTATACTCTTTGTTAAGGTGAGAGTGTTTGATGTGTTATTTGCGAGAATCACACAAGTATGCTCATTAGTTAAAAAGCATGCGTTAATTAAAAGGTAAATTGAGGAGTTAATTGTGGTCTATCTTATGTCCAGCGATTTTCACTGGTGTCCTGACAAGTTACTCAAAAACCTACGAAGGACACGGTCGCGAAAGAGCCGGTCTCTGTTAGGATGAGCCGAGTCATGCGAGCTTACGTAGGCAGAGCGTCAGTAATTACGAGAGTTTCTCATTATGTATTATTAGGGCATTTCTTTGTGGTGATGAGTTTTTATTTGTAATTTCGAGGTGTCCAATTTTTGATAGTGATAGAGTTTTGTCAGCGGCAAGGAGAATCATTTTTTGGTCATAATCAGGGCGTACAACTACAACTACTGCGCTTCACGACTACTGCGCGTTTTATTGAAGATACCGCGAGTGTTCCAACAGTCCTACCGCTCTTTTTGATTCGTGATGATGCGTCTATTTCATTTGTAGCAATACTGTGTGATTTATTTATGACTACAAGAGTTTCAATTCCTAAAAATGCAACACAGTATACTACCAAGTGATAGCTATTCCATTAGAGATGAGCAGTCTAGTAAAAACCAGGATACGCGGATGCTTCGTTATTTGCGCTGATGTGGGATTTCCCCTCGTAATATACATGTTTCTTTACTGATGGTGCGAGTACCTCAGTCGTAGTAATGGGCGTATTGCCGCAGCAATAAAACATTTTTCCCTTGCAATAAATGATGTGATGCTTCTTTTACGAAAATGTTAACATGAGATTTAAATTACAGAATCAAAATCTTTTTACAACTTCTTACTATACTCTAAATAACAATGAATAGACGAAAAAGGGTGTCTTTCACGGTCTCACTTTACTGAATAAACACATTAAAGAATGACTAGAGCCGCTTAGCGGCATCACTCTGTTCATTGGCTGCCAATTTTATCGCCTGTAAGCTTCAAGTTTTTTGGAGAATCTTCACATGTTTTTCTTACATCCATTGTTTTCAGGTCCATAAGTTAATGCATTCGCTAGAGCTCCTAGAAAAAAGGGATGTATCCTCCCAAATAATGAACGTTTGCTGTGAAATGCATAAGGTTTTTAGTAACTAGGTGCGGGCTCATATAGCTCGATAATTAGCGACGATCCAGGCTGCGACTGCAGACTGAACCCCTCGTGAGTGTCCCCACAGAGCGTTGGATAACTTCAACGATATGATTTTCGTAATGTTGCACTTAACAACCACAGTTGAGTGTTATGAGTGGTTACTTAATATTCGAAGTTCTGTCGTTAGAGGGTTATAGCACATCGCTCAGCGACCAGGCCGTGAGTAAAGTTCTCTTTTTCTATTATGAACAGTCGTAGGAGTGTATGTCTCATTAAGGCCAGGGCAGTTCTGTATTATTGTATTGGTAGAAAACTTGAACCTCGTCGCGAGGTGTTAGCTCTGTAGAAACAGAGACGCCTAGTCACTTTACAGTCTCCTCACACTGAGGCCGAACATCACTGCAGTAATCTGTCCGTGAACTTCACTGAACGGCTCCAAACTGCAATAGGCAGCTGGGGGCTACTATTTAACAATAGTTGCCCAAACAGTGGCAATAACGTCGTAGTAGTCATGATAGATTTTCTGTGACCAGAGAGAACTGACTTAGCTCTTACGGCGCTGAACTGCTGCCCGTTACTGGAGATAATGCATCAAATTAATTTCCTGGTTGGAGATAATTTGTTCAATTACACAGTCGAAAGTACATTTAATCTAAGATCACTACGTGAAAGGAAGTACAAGATGAATGAACGTTGGGAGTGAAAACAAGCATCCACTTGTTTTTATAGTGCTTTTAAATTTTAAATCTTCTAATGGGGAGTTTCCTGGTCCCAATGCGTCAAAATTATGATAATAAATGATTTTAAAAGCGTTTGAAGTCATTGTGGCGTTGTCTTTCTTAAGCTGACCCCAGACCTAATAAGATTTAAATGATTGCAGTGAGAAATTTTCACTACACTGTACTTGCTTTCAACAGAAAACGCCTTTTCCTTGTTTCAGAAAACCTGAGCTGGTGACGTTGGCGTTGACGCTTTAATGGCGTAATTAAGTTCTGCATTTTTACTCATGCTTCGACCATGAGCAGAATTACAAAAACCTGATGTGTTGTGGAAACAAGGGTTCTGGCCATTATGCTTCAACTCTAGAGCACAAGGAATTCGGTCTATTCTGTCAAAATTCTATAAAAACAGAATTCTGTCTATTCCCTTTCAGTGAGTGGTGTGAGCTACAGCTCATTTTATTGGAAATTTCCACTTGGTCTTGGCATTAGCACCTCTTTGCATAAAAGCGAAGCTTTTTCCATTTCACTTACCATATAGGTTCGTAATTTGTCTCCACCAAAAAACTAGGGCTTAAGTTAAGTGACTATTACTTCTAAGTAAAACCTTAAGCAGTGGAAAGTATCAATAGTTTAGACTAATTTTGGCCTTATGAGTTTTTTTGCACACAGTTTAAGCGGTACAAACTTTAGGTCTTTAATATAACACAAAGATTTTCTTTTACTACTGATAATGTTAGTACACGGCTGTAGAAGTCTTGAGAGTCAAAGCTCTCTTCTTATCGTGGCTTCGGTTATAATTATTGTCATAATTGCGTACGAACCAAAAGTTGTTATATTTGTGCATATTATCATGAATACTTGAGTAACGCAATAATAGTTCTTATTATCCCTAATATTTTGATCGCTGCTTACTTAGTTTTATCGGTGGTTCCTCGTAGCTGGAGAGGTGATGGAGGTGTCATGCCAGACGATCTTAGTGAAGTTATTGCTGAAGGTTTTCTAATGCGCACAATTTCCCAAAAGAAACGAGAGCACCACTCTGATCATGTATGAAATAGTAAAATATTAGAACGTGTTGCTCAGGAGGCATGAAAAATAAATTTGAGAGAAATATTTAATTTTCTGTGTGTATTTTACCAGCATTTTGACACATCAGGAGCGACAGAAGTTTTAGAATGTACTTTGATAGATGGTCAAAATGTCTGAGTTATCTTCCGTAGTCAACTATTAGAATTTCATCATGAATGTTGTGATATAATACATTCATCAATGTGCAACGTTTTCACTATACGTCAATTTTCTCGTGCGTAAGCATTTACGTGGACGATCACCAATATGTTTCGTTATCGAAACGTCAGAAGTTCAGGAGCTGGGGCTTGGAACGATGGGCAACATTCGAAGTATTCATTATACATGCAATAATTTCGAGTACCAGTAAGTTAATTCGCTGGTACAGTTCTATTTCTCTTGTTTCTTCCTTTCTGAATAATTAAAGTAGAAAAGACTTATTTTCAATTTCATGGTAAAAATTAAAACACCTATAGCTAAACAAACTCGGAGACAGAAAAGGAACAAGCTCGCTCTTCCTCTCTGGACTAGGACAAACTTTTATGGAGTGAAGTTAGTGAGCTCGGTGGGAGACGTCGGAGCGCAGCCACCATATTTGACAGGGCAGTCCGAGAAGAATGCACAATCATGGTGGAAACTACGCAGTCTTGCAGTGGAAGATGAAACACAACTCGAGTTTCGTGAGAGAAACGAAGAGTTGCATTGAAGGATGTGTGTTTTGTACAGTTGTGGGATGATTCAAAGAAGACGAAAACGATCTGCTGATTACCTGATACATCAGAAAAAATGTGTACGCACAGAGTTTCTTAAATTTCACCATTGGGCTTTATATTAAGCATCCAATAAATAATATGAGGAAAGTTTCCACGCGAATTTAAAAGTTTTCGTTTATAGAATATGTAATTTATAATTTACAATTTTGTAATTTAAAATTTTACTACAGGCTCACAGGCTCACAAATTTCTTAAAGTGTGAAATTTTCTGCAGCGAAAACATACTCCCCCTCAAGATTAAAATGAAGGGATTTTCTCACACAACTAATATATTATTTTGCGTCACAAATTCATTAGCCACGTTGTTTTTTTCATATTTTTCAATTTTAAAAAGTGTACGCTTACTTGAGCTGCAACTCACGGTTGTGAGGTGTTCACTTTCAATGTTAGATCACTCAAATATATTTTTAAAAGACGAGGAGAATATCGCTCATGAACATCACTGTGTTCATGATAATATTAGCTAAGGTTAATTTGAGGATGATCACACAATATGCATAGAACGTTGCCTATTGCTCAGCATTATTGAATTTTGGAATCCAACCGTCATCGGCCTTTGTTTGCCGATGTCCTGTGGATAATACGTTGATTACTGAAAATTAGTCAGTTACATTAAATTCAGTCGTCAGTCTGCCCATTGTGATCTACATTAATATATTTAATAGTATCCAGAAACATTTATGCATAATGACTTTTAGCTTAGCAATAACTTTGTCTAGGTTGCGTTTCCCCATGGCTTTTAATTGGCCTGGTTTGAGTAATCATGCAACAACTAAAAATAGCGTGAATCCTAACATGACTTATGCATTTATTTGGGACGTTGTTCACAATTTACAATAAAATAAATTCGTGTTCTTTTAATGGGTGTAGCGCAACATAATTTTATAGATTTCAGCAGCGTCTGATCGTGACGATGCAACATGGTACGCTAAATCAGCAATCGCACGATCAAGTACATGCATAGAGGGCCCTACAGCGTTAGTTGAGCTCTTGCGCTGTGGTGGCAAGGAAGGACACTAGCTCTCTGACTATCTCTGGAACCGAACTGGGCGATGGTAATAAATTTCGTGGGGATTAAGAAATCTGAATTCAGACTTGGCTCTGTCAAATGGAATAATTAATAAAGTTTAACAACCGAATATTGAATAAATTCAGTCGTGGAACTTCGAAAGCTGAAGCCATTTGTGGACGGCCTTTGTGGATGGTTTGCCGTTGAATGAATAATAGTTATTAAGATTCGTATAGAATAGTCATATGATTAGAAGACCAATGGGTCTCAGTGGCTGATGTAGTTTTAATGTAGGTGCTTGGGATCAAGTTTAGAATATAACGTTTTGAAGGGAGTTGTGTATGCTTTTGCTTACATCAGAACAAAACCGAACAGTCGGCTTTACTTGATTTCTGTAACGCGATTCCGCGAGGCACACAATCAAACAAGCCCTCACAATAGGCTATCCTGCCTGTGTGCTGAGAGCAGAGTCACCCTTTGATCACCACTCATGTGTCGGCGCATAAACGACCAATACGTTGCTGGGGCAGCTTCAAATTTCTTGCTTGGGAGTAACGCACTTTGTTTCTCGTAATTACACGTCATGGAAAATTGAACATTGAAAGAAATGTGTAGAGAGACACAGAGCAATTGAATAGTTAGTATTCGTAAAAGAGTTAGAAATTAAAAGTAAAAATATGGATATGAATCAATTTATCCTAGGAAATCATTAGAACATTGAACATCATTGGCGTTGCCCAGGGCTTAGCTTTCGATTTTCTGCTGCTGAATTTATTCAGTATTTCGCAGTTCAACCTTATTGATAGTTTAACTTGACAGAGTAAAGTCTAAGTTCAGATTTCTTAATACCCACGAATTTTATTACCGTCGCCTAGTTCGATTCCAGACATAGCGGGTGTCCTTTCACACCACCACAGTGCATGAGGTGATGGCCGTGGCCGCTTGGGAGGTGAATTTACAAAGTAAGATACTGTACATTCCCAAGGGCTTCTATGTCTTTCTTATATCATATTCTAATGATAGGTAGACAAGAGAATATAGTATATTCCGAATTGACGTCTACAGAAAAACTGCTGTAGAGGGAAGTTACTGCGATGTTGTCATGTGGATGGTAAGCTTAATTTTTAAGTACTCTTGGGTCTCAAGCTGTAGCTTTAAAGGCAGTCCCAGCAGTGGCAGTTCAAGTTCTTAATAACGTGGTTTCCCTCACTCATAACAATAAGGACGGCGTATAAAATACATAAATACTGACATGTTTTGGGCGCACAAACCTCAAAGCTCTCGTAAGTCGACTTGGCGGCGCTACGTGCAGGAACACGTAGTGTAGAAGAGCCAACTTCGAAGAGCATGTGCCAGACATTTATACGGCAACGACCACTTAAATTATTTAAACATCCGGCCTGTTGACTGCAGGCCGTCGTTTTCAGCTAACATAAAAGTATTCAGCTCACCGGTAAGATTTTACGTGAAATCCCAAATCCCTAGAATATTCGTTCACGATGCTTGGGCGCATAATATTCGTTCACGATGCTTGGGAGCATAATATTCGTTCACGATGCTTGGGCGATTCACGAACCTGGCATAAGAAACATGTCTTGTTGTTTATAAATTAGGACTGAAAAAACTAACATTTGCATTCACCCACCCCCACCAGCCCTGCCCCCCAGTTGATCTACGAGATAAATTTTGCGCGAAACGAGATACCGCTTGCTTACATGGGCACCAATTGTCAAACTTTTCGATATCGCTCCAGTTCTTCATTTAATAAAAAACGAAAAATATTTCTAACGTTCCTCAAGAAAGCCCGGCCAATCTATAAAATTCTACGACACTGTCAGTCTATATAAAATGCGATGTTTCGATGAGGCAGAAAATATCCAGCAATACCTGAGCTACATCACACGCAATAGAAATGTTGTAAATCAGGGTACAAGACGACTAGACTGGGAAACTTTGTAAGACAGGAATGTGATCACAAGACGACTTGATGACAGCATAGCCGAACGGTTATCTGTTCACGGCACCAGAGTTTGAGGCGAAATGGATGATCGATCGGGTGTCCCAGCTCACATATTAACACTGACCGCAGTTGGTTAAAACTGATGTTCAATACTCAACTTAAAGTCTATTGTAGTAAGCAATTTTAAAAATAGCAAACGTTAAGTGGATCGTGCAAATTAGCAAACGTTAGTGGATGCTTTACTTTTTCATAAAAAGTGAGTTTCTGACGACTGGTCCGTCAGCCGCTTTAGAAAAATTCAATCAGCAGCCACCGGTGGCTTGCGTTGAGGTCAAAGAGTTGAATGTAAAAAGTCCAACTTGCTTAGAGAAAAACGTTTTGTTTACTTATTGTTGATTGTCCTAGTATCATGTCCTTAAATTCCGAAAACTGAGTAAACCATAAATAGTTGGACACATTTTCTTACGGTAACACTTGTATCATCGTGCGTACAGTACATCTCAATTCGATATTCTAGTTACTCAATAGATCTGTGTCTGTAATATCAGTGTGGTAGGTGAATGTCGTAGTCCTCATTTGATTTTTGTCACTAGAGTGCCTTTTGAAATTTACATGGTCACTAACCCAGAGAAGAGGGAAGTTTCTCATATGCAAATTGCGTGAGTACTCTGGAGAACAGAGGCAGATCCTCAACTCGACGTCTCAGTGTCGAGCTAGACTTGTCTGAGGTCGGATGTGCGGCGCAGTATATCGATATAGCTCTTCTGTTCCAGTTTCCTGACTTTTTGAGAGCCTTTATGCTAGCTCTATAGATCTATGAGTGGTAACATATGCCATAGCGTCATGCGAATGTAAAGAAATTTTGAGCGGTCGACCTGAACATGAATAACATAGTCAACGTGGATGATCCAAGCAAGGAATAGATGGTGTAAATGGAATTTCCAGTCTACTGACATAGGTGACACAGTGACACGCGTCTGCAGTGAAGTGGTGCGAGGGCAACTCTTTTTCACTGCTTTTCAAGGGCACTGAATTTGGTGTAAAATATTACATACGCTTACGATATTCATTCAGCTGGGAATACTGTGAATATCCAACCCTCAATTGTGTGCTCGATTCGAATACTCGCTCCTCTCAACACGCACGCAAGTATTGCTTAAGAAGTAGTTTGGGCCGTAAATGTCTCCATCGAATTCAAAATATTTCGTGGTTTGATTTACACTTTTCCTCATTAATCGAAGAGCATTAATATTTCCTCCATTGAGTTGTACTTTATTGTAAAATAACACTGATAGAAAATATTTGTTCAAACCAAGCCGTTCAACGTCACTCAACAGTAAATCCTTTTCATTGTCATTCTTAAATGTCATTAATAGTGCTCTTAAAGTTAAGCGATGGGGTTCGTAAAGTAGGTATGCAATAATTTTCACTACAAACCGTTAGCATTTTCATGTTTCTCATAATTTCATTTTGAACGAGAAAAATTACTCTGGTCCTCAACTGGCCTCCCAGAGAACAGGTACGTCTGATAATGAACTACTGATAAATGTTCTTTCAACGCATGCGTAAATATTGTAATTGCTCTGCGCTGGTCGCGAAGGCGGCGATATGTTGTTCGGGCGACTCATTTCGGAGTGGAGCAGCGTTGTGAAATTGGCGTGTTACATCTACGACTCTTAAATTCTTGACTACGCTGCCTTTGTGTCCGCACAGCTGGTATGAAGGCTGTGTGCTGTGAATTCGTAACTATACTGCCTTGGTCCAAGACCTTTTTTGCATTTCTTCTCATGCCAATGGAGGGAGAAGCTGAAATTTTATCGTCATATTTTTTGAGCAGCATTTTTGATTGTGAGGAAATGTATTGATAATGAGGTCTGAATATTTACTCACATTTAAGAAATTCTCATGTACGCGTGTACACCTACGAAGCTGCATGATAACCTAAAAAAGTTTCAAAACAACGCTAATGTTTCAAACTGAAAATTCTCATCTCATAGGAAAATAGAGACAGATCAGTTTCAGGTTTGCGGAGAACAAAATTAAACACACCGATATCCTGAAAGTGGTCAGTTGTGGTTGATACCCGTATGGGATAATTTTTAACTGACCTCCCTCAATACCAATTCCTAAAACAAAGGTATCGATATTTTAGCCCGCTCCTTGCTTGGACTTCCTCACCACATCTCGCTTTAGCAAATTTAAAATAAAGGAATTGTCTAAGTTTAAGATAGCACTCAGCGCACTCATGTCATCTGTACCTTCTGATATTTTGGTCTATTGCAGCGTCAGAGCACCATGGAGCCTTAGTAAATATATGTGTGGAAAGTGGAAAGTAACATCACTCTTACTCATTTAGGAAATTTGAAATGGCTCATCTAAACTCTTAATACTGAATTGAACATTACGAAAATTAAATACAACCATGTTACTGATTTTTATTGGTGTCTGGATACTACCTACCCAATGTGGCGGTGTGAAACTCCTGTGGCGGTTGGGCTCATGTCCACAGCATCTCATGCCGGTGTTGGGAAACCGACGCCGGGGAACGAGTTGGCGCTCATCAGCACGTAGGCGATCTGCTGCTGTTCCTCACGCACCGTGGAATAATGAAGCTTCTTCTGAGACAGTATTTCTTAAGGCGTAGTTTCTTTGTATACTGCACGACAGCGCTCCTGTAAGGTAGAAGGAAAATGTCATGTCGCGAACTTTTCTTATTAACTCAAAAAGAATTTGGGATTGTTGTTAACCAGAAACCTGTTCACCGTGAGTAAACCTCTTGTAACGCCGAGTAGGCTGGTGTCCAAACAAAGAGAAGCTCGCAGATGACGGACAGAAGTAAAGTACGACACATAGAACATATGTATTGAAATGTCCCTCTGTTCCTCTCTTTCTTTCTCTTTCTGTAAGTTGTAGTAATATTCAGCAGTTCTAATTCAGTATACATTAAGCAGTTCAATATTTACAAATAATACAACATATGATTGTTCCCAAATCTCGAACCTGAACCCACCAATGGGCAGGTCAGGAGTACGCAGCAGAATGTGTGTTTATGTTTTTCTCAACAAGCGCTGCAGTTACTTCCATTTTTATGACGACCCAACTTATAAGAACTCAAAATCGATGTTATAATTCAATTCACTGTATTGTCATATGAGAGTTGAATAGTGCTGATGTTTAGTCAGTGCGAGAGTGCGATAAACTTTAACTTGTTTTCACAATCGGTTACGTGTCCTGTTACGTTACGCGCCCTGGCTTCGTTACACCGTATGGACCGTAAAAAAGTTAAACCAACTTCAAGTGTTATTAACTTTGGGTTATGATATTTCAGTTTCATTTATTGCATTACACACAGACATATGTATTCTAACTACAAAGCTTTAGGTCTGAGTGAAAATAAGGTCCAAGTCGTCTGAAAATTTACCTTCAAATGTAAATTTTCAAGCAGCTAAACCATCGTTATGCAACTAACAAAGAAGCAACGCATTTTCATGAACAGTATCTACGTGGGAGCAGAGTTTAAAAAAATTCGACATAAATTCGAAAAGAGATTTCCTGAAAGAAGCTCTCGTTATAACTCGTTTTTTAGAATAAAATTACAATTACCCTTAAACTTTTGCATCATTTACGACCGTTTGAAAACCGTTTGTATCATTTACGACCATTTACGAACATTTGCGTAACTCAAATTTTTTCACTATTGTTTATCTCATTACTGATACAATAAATTTTAATGTGACTTGACATTTTCAAAGAAGACATTTTTCTCCACCTAATTAAAAAAACAGAATTAAATTATCTTCATTCACTGTAAAGTTATTGACATTTAAAGTTGAGTTTACTTTTTTATGGTCCACAGGGCACAGACTTTTTACTCTCCGGTGTTCATGGAACAGCAGATCTTTTCCTTTTTGGTTAGTGCTTTGAAAAACACAATCACACCTGTTGGAAACAACGTTAGAAAGACTGCTGCAATCCTTATTTCATTCCAGTGAATCATGTAACGTATGCTAATTTTTTCGAGAAAGTATTCTTGTTTGGTCAACAACTACAAAACAATCATAAATTTGGGGGGAAAAATGCAACAATTGCTTCGAATTTCTTTAAACATAGATTGTGACGAAGCGCATCAGCTGATCAAAGAAATGCTTATCCCTTAGTTGAACATGAAATAGTGATACGAGTCGTGGATAAAATTATTTACCAATCAAATTTTAAGAATACCACTTGATCTACGTTCACTATGGCTGCCGTAATTTGAAGTGCGGAAATCGATGATGTAATTATCGATGGAAAATCGATGTGTTCATTGATTGATAATCGATGATATTCAGTTGTTAAACGTTACTTCATGTGCAGCACTTCTAACAGTAATTTTTGAGGGAGTAAAATATGGTTTTCATGAAATGTTTTCGTTAATTTTTTAAAATTTTAAACAGCTTAATCGTATTGCAATTCAAAGTGTGACTGCGTGCGACGCACTCTGAGAAAATTGACTATTCACCTCTGTTAGATGTGAAAACAGATACTACTTCCCGTGATTCTCCGATTGTGACGTCACATAACGCTTGAAAAATATGTTTTTCTTGTTCTAGGTTTCACCAATGGTTTGGCTAGTTAGTAACCATTTAACTTTGTAAGAACGAGCAGTCTTCGGCAGCTCATAGCTGTATCAGGCTGCCCATTGGTTGGAGGTAGCATGCTTGATTCCATTGCGGAGGCACGAGCCATTTGAGCCTGCATCCGGAAAAACGGAAATCGGCAATGCTTGACGGCGGCATATAAATTTTATTGCCTGTAACTGCCTGGCAGCATGAATGATGTTATTTTTCCGATAGCTCGGGCCATTTCGCACCGTTGCTATGCTCTCTGCACACAGGTCATCTCCATGCAATGGTTGAGACACTTTCTGTACTATTGTACCTTAGTACTTTGTTCGACGGAAATGTTTGTCATTCAATTTAGCAGTTGAATAATCGCTGGTGTTATTCGTCTTAAGGTATGCAGATGTTGAAGTCTAAATAAGCCAAAAAAATTACCCTTGATGAAAAAAGTTTGCTAGTCGAGAAACTGAAATATTTTTCAGCAGTGGTATATTGTAAAAGCTTTCTGCTTCTATTAATGCTTGTTCTGATGCATTCCCGTGGCTTCTCGAGCTAGTGAATTCTCAGGATTAACTCTTAAATTAAGCCAAAAAATCCCTCGTTATCACTTCTGTTTTCTAAAATTCTTTGCATCAATAACAGCACAGTTTTGTTGTTTAGAGGTTGCTTGAGGTGAAAACTTGCAGTAGCTGCTATGCATGAGCACGCTTATTTGGTAGGTGGCTGAGTTATGCGTGTTTATGTTGCAGCAGTTTGTGTAAAATATTTTCCCTGCTCAATAGGGATGCATTTTATGTTTTAAAACAAAGGTTCCGTGTCATTTCAAAATTGCTTAGTTTCTAAGGTTACGGCGTTTACACTTGAAGCATGCACTCACAGCTTATTAGCCTCCGGCGTATTCTGTTAAAGACTTGAACCCATGCGTGAGCGCTCACGTGCAGCTACGATTTTACTACGGGGAAAGAACGAACTTAAACGTTGCTAAAATTACAATTTTTTCTTAAAATTATGCAGTTGGACAACAAGCGGTGAAATACAACTCTTTATCCATGATGAAATTCACGTGTGAGGAGAATCGAATGATGTACGCTTTGAAACTACGAGTGATGCAGATTCTATTTCAACGTGTGCGTCGAAAATTGACAGCATGAAAATTGATTACACGCTACAGCCCACCAAATAAGCGGTATAACCTCGAACGTTCAAGCCAAAGATGAACATCCCTTTCACGTAGCATTACAAGCTTTTCGAGACTCAGCTGAAAATTTGTCGGAACTTGAACCGTATTAAATTTCAGCATCGTTTCGTAATTAAGTTGTTGGCTGGACTCCCTGGAGAGCTGACTCCGGTTTCTGTCAAGATTTTCTCTTTGTGGCACGTGCAACTTGCTGAGGAGGGAGTGGATCCGTTAGTTGAGTACTCTGTGTGAATTCGAATACGTGGTACTGGCCATTGCGAGGCCGGTATAGGTAAACTGAAAATTTAAATATGTTTCCAGGGATACTCCTTAATAAAAATAATTGAAATAATTTCGGAGCTCAAAATACGTTTAGTTTTGAGTTTAGGTATGCACTGCAATTAATATTGGTAACTTTCGAAGTGTGAAAGCTGTCATGTATTTGGCGCCGTAACAAATTTTGCTGATAAGTACACAATATGACTGTCTCTTGAAGAAGGCGACAAAAAAGAAGTGAATATATGTAATTCATCTGTAGAGTTCAATTCCGGATAGACGCACACTCAGCTCCTGACAACACGGCGTATCTAAGAATGGATCTCACGAGCGCTGTTTTCTCAAGTTACTCGAGGTGTGACTCCTCTTGCCTAACGTGCGCCATTTTTACAAAAATTACACCGTTGTTGCTCGTTCATCTAAAGTCCTTATTGAAGACTTGAGCGTTTACCTGAATTATTAAAGTACAGCGATTTAACTTCCGGCAAGAATGCCCATAAAAATGTTTCTGAAATATGCTATAACGTATGATCAAGAAATTATTGCATGTAAGTCTTTAAATTTTGTTCATTTAATATTTTAAGCTTTGTTATTCTAAATACTATTTTGAGCTGAGACTACTAATTTTTTTGTGTCACACATTATCAAGAAATTCGCATCACTGTAACTCGATGAATCTCGTATTGATATTTGAGGTCTGAGTTTCTTTATTTGGATCAAAGTAAAATCAGCAAATATTAAGGAAAAACAGCTCAGTTGGGCAGAGAACGAAAATAAATGAGCTGGAAATACTCAAAACTAAAATTGCTGTCCCATGAAGAGAGAAAAGATCGGAAAATTTAATACAATTCTCTTTAGGACCATATTAATAACGGATTCTTTGTGGTTTTGTTTCTCATGTTATAATTTCTTGCAAAAGACAACTATAAGTGGAAAGACAACTGTGCGCAGTAGGACTTTTTCACACTGAAAGTTATGCAGTAGGTATGTAGAGTTTGTTAATAAATGATTTAAACATCTATTTGAAAACAATTTTGCGCTTGAAATTGGTTGATGATGTGCTTTACATCGATGTAGGAGAAATTTTGCTCAGTTCATTTCTTTGTAGGAGGTAGGAAGTTTGGAGGAAGAAGGAAGAAATTTGTTGGCCTCATTGAGTTGTTTCGCTCGATCCCGGCCGGTGAGCACTGATGCCACTCGGCTCTGAAACTCGCTCTGCTTCGATTGCAGCCGACGGAATTGACCGTCGGAAACTGCGACCAGAAAATTTATTAATAACAGCAAACGTGCAAGCTAGACTGCAGCGATCCTTTCACCGAAGTTAATTCAAACGCATTGTGCGTACATACTTGATCCAAATTGTTAAACCTTCGGAGTGGATGAGTGTACTTAGGTTACATCCTCTAGTTTGTGGCCTTGTGAATGTTGTCTGCACGAATGATGTGTGGAGGCTCCCTTGTTCCCTCAGCTCCAGGGATTGAGCTCACGGCTCGCCTGCAAAGAGAAAACGAAGTTAGCACCCCATCGAGGACGGTTGCGCTCCGGCATTCTTTTTCTCGAGCACAGCGTTTTAGAATCATTAAGCTGCAGTAACCCTTCTATAATAATTGATTTAGGGAATATCTAAAGCGCTCTTCAATGTTCAAGTAGAGAGATAATGTTAGACTTTTGTTGAACTAACGACGTGAAAGGGAGAAGACTATTATTCAACCTAGACCGCCTCTGCCTAAGAGTACGACTTCGAAGACGATCGTCTAACAAACAGTAACTGCAAAAAAAAAGGCATGCTGTATGAGTTGAAATTTACTCATTGAATAATATTTTTATGATTTAAATAATTTTCCCCACAGACATGGATTAGTTTCACGATGTTACAAAACACACCTATCAGACCAGCAGGTTTTTTCCTGGACCGTTAGGAGGTCAACTTCAGAATCGTAAGGACAATGCTGGCAGGTTTACCGATGAAGTAAGGCCGCTCGCAATGGGGCTGGGCTGAAACGGGCAATCTGGGGGTAGAATTTGTTAGTTTTCTAAAGAAAATGGTCATGTTAATGGATTCGTCAATAAATTCGATACTTATTCCATGTTATTTCATTTAGTTTATACCAAGTATCAGTGACTTCATCAAAATTAAATCAGAACCTACCATGAAACTTTATGGTCACTATACAAGGGGCACCAAATTGAGGCCTTGAGAGGAAAGTATAGAAACTCTAAGAATGAAAAGGCGTTGCACTTTGTAGTTTCAATGTTAACTCTACAAGAACACAAACTTCTCATTATAAGATAACTTTAATATAAATAAGTTACTCAAGATCAATTGTGCAAGTAATAATGATCTCCAGAACAGGAGTATAAAGAGTTACCCAAAACTGGGCTCGAAGACATACCAGGCCTCTCGTCTTAATTGTTACACAGGAGCGCAACCATGCAATAGCAATGTACTTTAACCAAAATTTAAACTACAGAGTGATCACTCAAACTAAGAAACAATTTACGAAGATTTGGCCTCAGTTAATTGTTCTGCCCAGATGCTCCCTTCAACAGCTCTACGATCCAAGCATTTCTATTCCGCATAGGCCGTATACATTTTTGATAAGTGACAATTTATACAGCTTGTAATTTCTAACAATAGGAATTGTAAGTGAAACGCCTAAACATTTCATGCATCTAGTACAAATATAATGACCCGAAAGTTATTGTTGGATTTGAAACTAAAATACTAATTAACTTCTTCATCCTAACTTTAAATTAGCAGCTTATTAAAGGGTGTTCTTTTTAAATGTATTTTTATTTTTTGTTCGTGATACATGTTAGGCACTTTGTGAGAGATAATTTCATAAGATTTTGATAACATCCACGTGTGTGCAGCCTGTGAAGTGCCTCAGTCATCCTCAGAGGGGACCTGCTGTGGGAGCGGCACTAGCCTGTACACCAACCATTGCTAGGGACGTTGGCTGATGAGCCAACTTTTACTTTCCATGATTGTAAAAAATGTTAAACTTTCAGCTAAGTTTTTTTTTCCATACCAAACTTTCGATTTTTTCAGCGAAAGTTGCCTTTACGGCGCAACGCAAAAGGTCTGAATAACAAAAATTCAGGGGCTGAATTAATATTTGGAAATATTTCGTGAAATGCATACTTTAGCGTAAATGTTGATCCACATCACAGTCGTTGGTGGTGCTGTTATATTTACAGTCTAGCTCCAACTATACAATCTCTTCAATATGTTGTGTGTCAAACGTTGTCTGTACTGCGTTGTGTGTAGTTGTGACTGTATCATGCCTGATAAAAGTGAATTCGAACATGGGCAAATTGTTGCTGGTGATATGGTGGGGGATTACCTTTACCAAGATAGCCGAAGTGCTTGATGTAGCAAGAGGCACCGTTTCAAAGATTTATACCGCATACAAGAAAAGTGGAAAAACATTATCCTCTAATTCACAACGCGGATGACATCGCATGCTGGATGATCGGGACAGAAAGCCGTAAAAAAGGATTGTGGAAAAAAATAAGAAGACAACAGTTGCAAAATTCTCTACTGAAATAAATGTCGGGCTCACAACGCTTGCCAGCATCAAAACAATAAGAAGATAGCTCCGTGAGCAGGGATTTTCAATGTGAGCCGCAATTCCAAGGCCACTCATTACTTATGCAAATTCCTGTTAAAGGAAACGTGGTGCCGAAGTGCTATAAAACCTGTACTATGGAGCCATGGAAGACAGTCATTTAGTTAGATGAGTGTTGTTTTACTCTGTTTCCAACTTTTGGCCGAGTTTATGTCTGGCGAACGCTGTCTCAAGTCTACGATGTTGACTGTTTTCTGCAAAGAGTTAGAAATGGCAGTTGTTCGGTTACGATTTGGACTGCCAAAGTGGGGTTTCTACGGGTCCCATGATGACTCTACGAGGCTTCAGTTCTGATAATGCAAATTGTGAGACTATTTTTAACCGATTATGTCCATCCCATGATAGCATTTGTTCGCAATGTGTTGTGTTTCAATACGACAATGACCCTGTTCACACATCTCAAATAGCGCAGGGCTGGTTTTGTGAGCATGAGGGTGATTTATCGCAAATCCCCTAGCCTCCAGAGTTACTGTATCTCGATATTAGTGAGCCGTTTGGTTAACTTTGAAGAGACAGGCGCATGATCGCTATCCCCCCTCAATCAACGTCATCTGGGATAGCTATACCCCTCTGTAAGCTATCATCAAGAGTGGTATAAAATTTCCTTGGGAACCTTACATTATCTGTATTTTTCCATCCCGAGAAGATTTAAAGTATTTTTGAATACCAACAGTTTTCCAATGCTATATTACGAATGCTAAAACGTTTTTTAAGTGTTTCCATACTTTTATCCAACCCTTTTATTTGTGAATTACTCGTGTTCTGGGTGCGAGAGGGCAATTTTTTCCTATTTCAGTTACAATGAAAAAAATGTGTAGAAAGATATCTATAGATGAAAGTTTTAATTTATCTCTTCCTTGTGTTATTCAATAGCAAAAAATTCCCTCTTTTCATGTAATTCACATACAGTAGCAGCCAAAATGTAACCAACAGAAACAACAAAAGCCCTTGATAGTGGGAAAACTTTCAAGAAATGTAGATCAACTCAAATTCTATAGACGTGATACATTGTAACACGGTTTACAACAATTCCAATACTATATTTCAGCTTGGAAAATGAAATTGGTATATTATGGCCAAGGCCAACAAATTTCGAGAACTTCCTTAATATTTGATAAACATCTCTTATTTTCTATCACTTCACTGCTTCTTCGACCTCTTGAAATTAGTTTTATTGCAAAAACCCAGCAGTTATTTCTTCTCATTCTCCTTTCACTATATCCTACAAAGAATCTTGTCGTGAAGATTGATTCTTCAATGATCTTCCAAGCATCTGCGATAGCGTTGAGGTCCGGACACCGAGCTGGCCAATCCATTTGGATGATCCCGTTCTCTTCAAGGAAGGCTATAACTTTCCTAATCTTATGCCAAGGTTCTTTTTTTCGTAAAAATGACAGATTAACATGGACTAAGGTCTAATTCTGGCTTAACATGATGCTGAGAAGGCTGTTTATAATTTTTGTGCTAATTCTTCTATGGAAATGAATAATGGGGCAAACTCATGCTGCAGAAATCCCTTCCACAAAATCACACTTTTCCCTTCAAACTCAAGTGTTATTTTAACGCATCGTGCGAAGAATCTTTTCCCTATTTAGGTTTGTAAATAAATTTCACCGTCAGAACCGAACACGCTGAAGTTCGATTTGTCACTGAAATGAATTCTATTCTAAGCATCTTGGTTCATCGCAAAATGGAGGGTGCCTTTTGCTTTTCCTATGAAATGATTGGCTTGCCCGCAGGTATCCGAGCATGCAAGTCTACATTTGGTAACAAGTAAAATGCTGTTTTACTTGCGGTAATATCCCCCATCTCTACTCTGAACATGCGAGAAATTGATGACGCTGTCGCAATTGGGTTTGTTTAAGCTATTTTAACAATCTTAGAATTATCTTGTAATGCCTTTCTGTCGGTCTTCTGGTTTTCTATTTGGCACCTAGCCTTTTCGATGTTTTATATACCTGCTCAACACACGATGAAAACCACTTTCAGATCTACATCCAATACAGGGTATCTATGTGCGTAATTAACTTTTTTCCTCATAATTGGCCGCAATTATTTTTTCTGCATCAGAAATAATTTTAAGTATTGACGTCATACACTCTCGTCATATATACTCCGGAATTAGGATTTTGTCGTCATCATTATCGTCATATACTCTCGTCATTTATACTCCGCAAGTAATAAAAATTACACTCTCCGCAATTAGAGCGGGATTTTGGTTTGGAAGGACCGTAGAAAGTGTGCTGTCACAGGTAAAAAGTATGAATTTGAAAAATGATGTTGACTTAATAATATCGTTGATAAAAATTAAAAATAGGAGAGGCCCAAGAACAGAGCCTTGTGGAACTCCATGGCTAATCGCTTGTAGGTACGATTTTGCATAGTCAATGACAATGTATTGCTTCCGATTTGTTAGGTATGATCTGAATCAACTATGAGCAACTCCTCGAATGCCATAACAGTAGAGTTTCGAGAATACTGTAGTATGTTATTGTCCACACAATCGAATGCTTTTAGAAAGTCAAGAAATAGGGAGAAAACAAGCTTTCCTTCATCTGTATTAAAATTAAGGTATTGCAAATGATTTAATATGGCCTGTGTTGTTGATTTTTTTAGAGCGAAAACCAAATTATTTAGGATAGAGAAATGATTTTTGTTCAAATAAGAACACTATTTTATACACAATTTTCTCGACTATTTTGCTAAGAATTGGTAGCACAGAGATGGGTCTAAAATTGTCAACGCAGGGTTTTCCCCACTTTTGAAAATAGGGGTTACTCTGGCAACTTTGCATGTGGAAGTTCGGGAAAGTGTCTAGGAAGAGAGACTGGTTAATAATATTTGATATGAGCGGGGCTATAATATCAACTATAACTTTAAGTACTTTAGTCGAAAACGTTTTTTATCCACTCAATTTATTTTTAAGGTTGTTTATGCATGCAATTATATCGGAAGAGTTGGTACGCGTAAAGAAGAAAGAGCTGTGTTCGCGAACATGATCCAAATATTCCAAGTGATCAGTAGGTTTACATGGAATACTATCTATATTTTTCCTTTCGTTTACGAAGAAATTGTTAAGAAGATGATGAATATCTTTCTTCTCGGGATATTTTACTTTATCTTGAACAATAGACTCAATTGTTTTCTTAGCAGCATCATTCGGTTTACAGCAAAAACTAAGCAAGCGCAAAGTTTTTTAAATATCAGCATTAAATTGTGTAAATTTGAGCGTAAAGTAGTTTTTTTCGACGCCCTTATCTGGTTTGTCATATAGTTCCTGAATCTGTTACACTTGTATTCTCTGCTTGGTGCTTATGACGAATTTGTGAGGTGTATTTACACTGGTCGACTTCATGTACTTGGTTGCGACAAATATTCAAGAAATCCAGTTCAATTCCTGGATAGCGTTTAAATCGTCTTCTGGAATTCTTTACTGTGCTGGAAGTAGCGTTTTACTTTTTTTTAACAGCAGGAAATCTAGTCTTATTTGAATGAACCTGATGCTCAGTTAAAAAATTAGCCCCTTAGAAGTGTAATGTGTTTTCATCTCCTGGAAAAATATCCAAAAGAAATGCTTTTGTTTGGTGAATGTTTCGTCAAATTCATGAAGATCATTCTATTTTCTTTCTTTTCCTTCATCGCTAAAACGTTCATTGTCAGCACTTAAAAAGAACAATTATTCCTGTTTACTTTCAGTTGTTAGACTACGCTACGTATTCTCATGTGGCGACCCTTACGTCAGAGCACAGCTCCTTGCGCCTGGTCGAGAAAAATCTCCAGCATTTCTGCCTCGAGTGGCAACGGACGTGGCGCTGTGCCAATCTTGGCCCTTCTGAAGAAGCTCTTCACTAAGTTTTCAAATTTGAGCCTGTGGGTATTATTATATGCACTTGTTATTGAAAACTCGAAAAGTCGATTTCTTTAATGCTTAGAAAACGTCAATTCGACGATCGTACTTGTAAGGTCAAAAAAGCTTATTTTACATTCACTCGAAATTTTTAGCTCTCTATCTAATTACCCTCAGGAATAATTCGTAGTCGTACAAAGCTTGCAGTTTTTTGGAGATATTTGGAAAAGAGTGATTGATAAATATAATGATCAATGTTTTGATTGCAGTACTGCGGTTATTATAAGAATTTCAGAATTTCGATCTCACGAATATTCTGAGACTCACAATAATATATAATCCACTGTTTTTCGGAACATGCAGTTTCAAAATTTCCCAGCAGTAAATGTTGATGTGAATTTCGACAGCAAACATTTATATTGTGTAAATTTATTTTTCCTGCTTAATATACTGGTGTGGATGTGAAATGATAGGCGCCTGACGTTACTACTATGCCTCATTATTTTACTCGATTTCGTCCATTGTTCAACGATTTATTGCAGTTTTACTGAGTTATAAACAATGCGTTCATTGTATCATATTTTAGGCTTTTGCTCTCTGTAATAACTCAATTTTCATGCTAAAAAATTAATGGCAGAAACCGAAGAAGTCCATATTGTTTACAAGTGTACGAGTTCAATACTAAAACGAACGCTTAGAGCCTTGACCCATCAGCAAAAATTTGCAATTATAAACAGAGAATTTAATATTCAGACTAGATAATTGCACATATTGTATATTACTAGAGATATTAAAGCACTGTTGATCACAGACAGACTGTATACCCTATAAACTACGCACAAGTAAAGGAGAAAATGATTGCATTGCAAAATGGGACGCATTGAAAAGCAAATACCTGACCGCACCCTTTATTAAGCTATAACCCAACCAAAAGCAAGAGATGCGCGCTCTGCATATCATTAAGATTGGGTTTGTCCTTATAGACATAAAGAGATTCAAGGATTCTAAGTTTAGTTACATTACGAGACAATAACAAAGAATTTAAGACCACACTGGATTTAGTATTGACCACATACAATTTCAAACAATGTTGACTTCTTTGGTTTTAGCACTTAACATTTCATTGAACTTGCTAGCTAAGTAAAATTTACCTTAATTTTCATAATGTTTCAGAGCCATTACTTTAACTAAACTCATCTACAATTTTGATGCTCTGTTTCCTGTTTTCAGCGATCTTCTAGGTCTGTCTGATAGTTATATTTATTGTTGCGATACTTGTACGTTGATTTTAATCTTGTTTCCTGGTTCATGAACTACCAGTCGCCCTCGAGTTTATGTTCTGATCACAACTACGTCACGTTTTAATAAAAGATTGTATACTACTAATGATACTTTCATCTAGCGTATTTAGATCTAAATAAAATCTACTAGGTTTATCAAAATTATCACACCAAGACACAGCCACGGCTTTTGTCTGCGGTATTTTTTTTGAATGAGCCAAAAGGAAAAACAGGGCATTTCTTTGTTCTATTCATAATTCAATTTTTATGAAGGTAGCAAATAAATAACGAAATTTGATGTAACACAGGTGATAAAATATGTTACCCGTGAAAATCGTTCTTACTGTAAAGTTTTAGATAGGATGATGTAATTGAGTTCCAAAGGCACCGGCTTATGCGAGGATCGGTGCAGTGTGACTTTATTTGTAATATCAGCAATTTTCATACACGAGTCTATCGGAAGCAAGTATTTGCCCTTGTAATTATCCTTGTATCGTAAGTTAACGTTTGTTAGAATTTCTAGTAGCGTCACGAAATTTTTCATTATTGTTTAATTTTGATTAATTCTTCTGAACTACAAATCCTAAAAAGGAATTCCCATGAGGTTGTTTTTCGATTCTGGCGCGTTTAATGTCTTCAGATGTGCTCTAAGTCGCGTACGTTAATGACATCCATTTCAACCTGACGCCAAGAAGAGCATCCCCCATAATGTACATCATTTTTTCATCAGAAACACAATAGAAGAAGTACTCACATGGCGTCGCAGCACACTTGAAGACAGTGAAAATCTATTTTTTTAATTTAAGGCGGTGTTTTCGAAAAAAGAACTTGCGTCTTCATGCGCAGTGCGTTTGGGTGTAATCTTTGGCCACTTGTTACAAAGAACTAGTATTCGTAAAAACATTAATGTGTGTTTTAAAATCAGCAGAAATTTGTTTCGAAATCGGACTAATTTAAAATAAATGTGGTTGTTGATTGGCAACATGTTTTGGGCTTAAAAATTGTCACTTAAATTGTCATTTCTCTGCTTCAAAAACATTTGCTCCAATTTTGGTTGATTCAACCGGCAGATAAAATCAGTTTAGGAAAATGGTTTAAAACTGGTAATTTTATTACTGTATAAAAACGTAAGCGTACAGTTATTAACACTATCTTTTAGAACGTTCCATCTCGAACTGTAACTTCTCACAAGACTAAACTATACGTGCAGAGTTTATGACGTATAGTCTTCAAACTTTCAATTCAACCAGCGTGAAATGAATGTCGAACACAGAAGTCCTTGAATGTCCAAGTCTGGATAACTTATACATGCACGAAACAATAACAACTTGCACTGTAATAAGTTCACTTGATTACTTTGAAGCTCTACAGTTTCAGCATTCGAAACGCATCGTAAAAACGGTGAATGATGCTTGCACTAAACCAAATGGGGAATTTTCGAAACAATCCCAAAGCTGGAATGAGTGATGTTTTCAATCGCGGTCTCTGACAGCCCTCACCGTTGCGCTGCGTGAAGCCCTGCATGGTTTGACATGTCCTCATCGACTTCACTTTTGCCCACTCCAGCCTGCAGTTTTTTCCACAGGGAGCAATGGAATGTCAGTTGATTGGGCAATTGCTCGCGTTCTTCTTTGAAGCAAATTTGAATTTACTGTTCACTGTTATTCTGCTCTTCGTATTCTGACCTCGTATTCTGACTTACTTCCTATTCTGATCTCTGACCTCGCTTAACCGTTTTTAGGTCAAAATTTACCAGTTTGTTTCACAAGACTCGTACTTGCGGCGACAAGCATCGGAACGTGAGATCACGATGACTTCGGTTCATAAATGTACAGGAGTTTCGATGTAACACAGACGTTCTTTTCCCAGCTTTATCTCTGAGCCGCTATAGTGGAGCTTTAGCATCTATTCAAACCTGCGCTGAGTAGAGTATCATTACTCACACAATGTGTGCTCGACCTTAATGAGTTATAGTATCTTATTGGAAACAATACAAGCTCTGCTATTGATCAATGACCAGAAGGAACAGAAAAGTAAAACGGGATAATTTCAAAGGGTAGCGGAGTTATGAGCCGTTACTGTTTTTTTTCTTAATTTAAAGAAAACAATTTAAGGGCACCATTTCCCAGCATTTTCATTCAAAAATTCGATACATCCGATTTATTTTTTATTGCTTTTAATAAGTTTGAGATATGATTCCGAATCTCTGTAGAAATATTAGGAACGTCTTTCAACTCCAGCGCCCCCCAGAAGGGGGGGAAAGTGCAGGTAGTTAGAGATGAATTGAAGGTATGGCGACACAGCCGTACTTGTACGGCTTTCTTGGTGTAATAATGTGTAAATTTCAATTGTAAATTATCATCTAATTGAATTGAAAGTATGTACCAGTACTTTAGAAAGGTCCGCTACGACTCCCCACTGCCCTCCCTCCTCCGCTGGTCCATCTGGGGAAGCGGAGTGCCTTGGTTTTCAACACTGACACGCACATTTCTCCGCCAATTTTATAGGTATATATATGCGGCTTGTTGCATTTGAAATTATAATGTGTGCTCTAAAACTTTATCAGCGTTGATTTTCAAAAAATTTTAGGTTACAATTTTTATGTAGACTTATAATTTCAATCGGCGTTCCTTTACAATATCAGTTTTCAAGACATTCGTTTCCGTTTCTCGGAAATTTACAAAGCTAGAGCAATGTGGTTTGCTGCATTTGAAAGAAAAATGTGTACTCTAAAATTCTATCAACGTTGATTTTCAAAAAATTTTAGGTTACATTTTTACGTAGACTAATAACTTCAATCGGTATTCCTGAACAATTTATGTTTTCAAGACATTCGTTCGAACATCTCCGAAATTTACAAAGCAAGAGCAATGCGGTTTGTTGCATTTCAAACTGAAATGTGTGCTCTAAAATCCTGTCAACGTAGATTTAAAAAAAAAATACGCGAAACTTTCCGTAGACTTTTTACCCTAAAATTATAATTTTTACCCTACCTTTTAAAATTTTTTTTTTTTAAATTCGGAATGAATTCAAATTCAAAAACCGGCTTGATAGGATTTTGGAGCACACATTCTACTTTCAAATGCAGCAAACCGCATTGCTCTAGCTTTGTAAATTTCGGAGATAACCGAATGAATGTTATATGTGTATTTTTTTTTATGATAAATCATTTTCTATGCCCTAATACAAAAAACTTGTTTATGAGAAGTTGTTAGGAATTTAGAGATCTCAAAGTCTGCAAATTTTCATAGACGTGAGTCTAACAGAAAAAAATCTACGATTTTAAGGAAGTGGTGGCCTTAATTACAAACATTCGTTGAAAAACAGAAGTTGTTAAGCATTTTGAATTCCTATTTTTTAAAATTCTGAACATTTTTAAAAATGCTTTAAATTTTCAAAAAAGTGTTTCAAAAATTTTCACAAAGCGTCCGAATTTATTTGTTCTTTTAGATTCTTCGGAACTTTTGAGTATTTAATGACTTTTATTTGAATTATTATTCTTTGTGAATTAATTTCAAGTTAGAAGTTCTATTTGTTTTAAATACTGTTGTTTTATAAAGAATGCCGTAGAACTTGTATAACACATTTTTCGCAGTTTCGATAGTATTCCAGTTTATCTTCTCGGAGATAAATTTCAGACCCCCGAATTCCTGTCACTTAGTTTTTATGGGAAGTCTCTTATCAAGTAGTAACTAAAATATATTTATGAGATGCAATACGACAGACATTCTGACGAGACATTGACACAATTTCATATTCATTTTGATTTATAATAGTGCCTTCAAAAACGCAAACGAAAATTTTTTATGCTCACTTTATGGCCTTTTATTTATGTTGATTTGAAGTTTGTGCAATGGAGCATACCAAAAATGCGAATAAAATAATTAGGAGTTAAGGAACTGGCCAGTAGTACTTAAATCGGATTCTCATATACATTCTACAGCTTGAGTGATGCACTTTAAGCGAGCTCACTACTGAAATTTTTATTGGATAATCACGAAACTTTTGAACTAGGTTTGCTGAGCGTGTGAGGAAGCTCAGGGAATTTCAATGTATCTCTCCTAAAAATGTTGCTTTTGCAGTTTGTTTGGTTTTATAAGTGCTTCATAAATTACAATAATTCTTGTGATTCACTTATCGTGGTTCTGGCTGTTAGATGCAGTGCTGTTGAGCTCCTCTCCAGCGTAATGATTGCAGTGGTCTGTAAGAAAAGGAACACGATCATAATAATATAATACAACTTATTTATCAGTGAAAAATTCTTATCTTCACAAGTCAACTAAGTTTCACGTAAGGGTTGATTTCACGATGTGTGACACTTGCTCAACACAATTACGTCCTTATCTGTTCTTACGTCCCTTCTTCAGTTGTAATTATTCTTCTGTATAAATGTGTCTGCTGCATTTGTGCTGAATGTTTTTCTATCATTAGCTGTTGCTATTTTCCAGTGCACCTTTATCTGCTGTATTTACAGCGTTAAAATAAATGGTGCTCTTAGATCACCTTTGTTCGAGGTTGCGAATGCATCGTCTTTACTAAATATCGAATCAAACTAGAAAAAGGAATTTAAGAATGGGTAGTTATACTTTTATATCAGAACGGAACAAATGGTGGTTTACAAAGTTTTGAAAAGTTGTTAATTATGGACGTAGAAAATTTAGGCGGTACCTGACGTGTGATATTACAGCGTTGAAATAAATAGTGGAGAACGAACCTTCATTTCACCCACTCGTAAGTTTGAAGCTCAACTATTGATGTGTTTGTTAAGTATAGATGTTTCTATCGGCTTTAAAAGATTAGATGTTGAGCATTTTATCCCCTCGGTGAAGGCTGCACTGAGCTTATGACTGCACCATATTAGTCACTTTGTTTGTATTTAGTCGCTCATAAATTTCTCGTCCAAAAACTTTTCTACTCCATCTTTTACTTTCGTAGATTGATGTCAGCATCACTCATTTATTTTGAACAATGCTAGCGGACAGCGATTATTTTGGGGCCAGTTTTAAAAAGCACTCATTTGTTGAGCACTGTGCAGGTCTACATGCTTACTGTGTGAGGCGAGGGCAACGTATTGTACATTCTATAAGTGTCTAGTTATGCACTTGGGGAATTATTATCTCCTTTTGACTGTAACATGTTACCTTGAAGCAAACATGGCGGAGAAACAAAGCGTACATTCAATACTTAGGATTAACATTTAGCCCGAGTTTCTCGATGATACATCTGTAATGTTGTAAAATACCAGCTGGTGTTGGAGATGTCTTTTACTATACACATATGATGGTGCAAAAATGAATTTTTGTATCCCATTGTTCTATCCCCTGATTGACACACCTCGAAATGCACCGATGACTTTCTGTTCACGGTTTCACCATTAATTTCATGTCTACTTTATATAAGAACCTCTGAAGAACTTCCGGTTCTCGATTTCATGATTCCAGTTCATCCAACTGAAGAATTATTTTTCAATATCACAGCAAGCTTTATTAGAGAAACTGAATTTTGCGTAGTTGGGAATGGCTTCTATTATTGTATAACTTGTTTCAGGAAGTCTGTGCTGTCAGCAGGTCAACTGAAAAAACTGGATGTAAAAGTAGGATAGAAATAATCTTCAAATCATTAGAGTAGGATTCAATAATTTCATTCAGCCTGATGAAATTTTTCATTGTTATGCTTTTTCAAAATACACGCCGAATATTTATTAATTACTTCAACACAAAGAAAATTTCTGTTTGAAATCGCATTTACTCGCCTTTCAAAGGAGTTTATTATGGTGGAACAAAATGAGTTCTTGTTCTCGCAGAGACAGGAGCGAAAGTTCTAATATCGTCATGTCGGTAATTGAGAAGTCCCAATAACCTTTGCCTGCTTTTCAAGACTTTTTAGAATAATTGTTGACGAACACTAACTTATTTTAAGTTGACGAACACCAACTTATTTTAGGTTGATTTACTCTAACTCATTTTAGGTTGATTTACACTAACTTATTTTAAGTTGACGAACACATACTCTCGTAGGAAGAGTCGTATTGATGTTAGGGAAGCTACATCATGTTCAAGAATTCAAGAGGCCGCTTCAGAATTACACCACTTGTGATGCGTGAGGCAGCGTCTCGGAGTGACAAAAGCAGCGCTCGTCCCTCGCCCTCACTAGCGTTTTACCATTCTTTACCGTTACAAAAGAAACTCACGTGTTATATAATCTGGTTCATTTACATAAATTGCGCTCCACCACTCAAAAAAAGTTAATTTTTTCCCCGATCGGATAAGACTTTCACAGATTACACTGTTTCGGTAGGCTTAGTGTCTTCGGCAATTATTAAACTTCAATGGTTATTACACTCCGTGCAAGGAGGTCGGATATCCCATCCAACCTTCTTGACTCCGTGTATGTAATTCTATCCAGCACATCTACGTGTACGTAGCAATTATGATACAAGATGGAACTTTTCGTGCGTAACGACTTGAGGAGAGAAAGTCATGCAAGCAGAAGTTCAATTTGTAATTTTCGTTTTGATTGATGATTTTATCTCACGAACTTTGTACGAACTTGAATAATTTAAATTTCTGAAGGTAAATTGTGCTTTGTGAGTAATTTTTATGCAAAGTTAAGGGCAAAACCAAAGTACTCCACTATGCTAAAAAATTGTGTGTGGCCAATACTTATACGAACGTTTCGTGCGTCGACCCATTATTAGCTGTAAAATCTGCGAAAATATACGGAGAATTTAAAATTAGTGATGCGTTAAATACGCTCATTATTTTACATGACGACAGATGTCTTTACTACAGTAATTGCGTAAAGACTGTCCTACTCTAAATCTGAACACAGGTTTACCTACTCTGGCTTAACTCATAAATTTATAGGACAAACTTGATTTTCAAATATTCACAACCTTTCGTGGTGCTACAAAGCGTTTAATTTTTATTCTAATACATTACAAGCCACAAATAATTGTTCACTGTTCAATACATTCCCTATTTTTTCTCTCAGGTTACGAGAACTGTGCAGTAAATTACTTCGAATGTACTTCACACTTGACAAACGACGTCAGTTGGAGAAAAATTAAATGAATTCAAATGCTTGTTGGCTCATGACGAGGATCCTTACTGTCAGAAATTACAATTTAAACCTTTCACCTTCACAATGACAGTCCTAGGGGACCAATTATTTGTGTTGCACAGTAACTGTTTCAGGCGTAAAATTTCATTCTGAAGTGCTTGTTTCCTTTTGTTCGAAAACTGTGGTAGTCCGATAGATGCTCGACATTGTTGATGTGGACCTCTAACCTCTGCGTACTTTGCAAAAACAGAAAAATGCAAAAAGAACATAAGTAAATTTGTTGGCATTTTTTACCGTTCATGCTTAACACGAAAAAAAGCTATTAAAAGCACAAGTCTATTTAGGGAGACACTTTGTTGGTAAGTCAACATTTACACTCTAAGTTTTAGATGAAAAGTGCGTAATTTACATGGCTTCATTAGATTCGGTATGCTACTGAAGAAGATGATTTCAAGCAAGAAAAATATGGGTGCGAGTGTAATGCGTGCAGGAATGCACTTGGAATTTTTCTTTTACTGTCGAAACCGGGTGAATGTAACACCGTCGAGTTTGTACGACTTTGTTTGATATATTCGGCTAAGAAAAGCTGATCTAAAGGCCTTCAATGAATTCGTTGTTTTCAAATTTTTACGCTGAATATTTTTTGTCAATTTACCTTTGCCAACAATTAAAGTGATTTGGTATCCCAATTCACTCTCTCTATTTTACAGTAATTCTCTTATATTTCAATGAATTATTTCATATTTTCGGTGACTCAAAGAATGAGCGTCTTCAGAGAGTGAGCTCTTTCTTGATTTTATTAGGCCTAATATTAATCCGATCAAAGATATATTATTTTTCGTAATTCATACAGAATAGGGCTAAATTTGACGGTCAATTAAAACAGTAGTCCTCAGTAGTTTTTTCATAAGTTCATTGAAGACTGTATTTTAAATTTGCATTCTGTGCTAGAGGAATGTGAGAAAATTTAAACAAAAACAGAGAAATTTTATACAATTAGTATACCAAATGTGTTCACATTATTTTGATTAGATCAAAATTGAAGGAACAAGAAAATATTTTCATTTGCAAAAATTTAATGCAAGCACTCACTCAGTTTTTCACAAATATTATAAAAAGTTAGGAAAAGAAGGCAAAGGTTTTTGGGACTTCTCAAATACCGACATGGCAACATTAGAACTTACGCTCCTGTCTCTGGGAGAACAAGAAATCATTTTGTTGCACCGTAAGATAAAAAGTTATATCTAATAATTAAAAAGTCCATCATAGGTCAGGTGAATATGCAAAGTGAATTACCAACGTAGGAATTACGATGTGACAGTGCGTGGCGAAGCTACTCGCTCCCTCACTTGACCCATAGCCGAGTACGGGGTACCGACAGGGTGATTGCGAGCGCTCCTCTCTCTAGAGTACGTGATCATGCTTCGAATAACGACAACGTTATCGTGCTTCGAATTCACGTTAATAATTTTAGCACACTTTTAGCTTGTGGCCGGCATAATCCTTAATTTCTTGAAAGTGTTTTATGCACCAATTGAAACCATCGATAAATGGACATGATTCTTCAGTTCATCTCACTATTTTAGGTTAAGTAATATTTAATGGTTGTTATTTTAGCCATCACTGACAATCTCTGTATGACATGAAAATATGAGCAATTCTGTTTTTCAGATACTGATGACGAGTAGCGTTTCACTCGAAGGCTTTTAGGCCCTATGTTTCTAGTGCACATTCACTATAAAACAATGTGCTTGGCCGCTTCAGTATTTTTAAAATACTTTTCAGCTATGAGTCGGAACTCAATGTGTCCGGATCTAATTGGATGATGTCTGTGTGCAGCTAAAGCTAAAGTTTTTTTCTGAATTTTTGGAAAAC
Source organism: Platorchestia sp. MABIK (assembly GCA_014220935.1). Lineage (NCBI taxonomy): Eukaryota > Metazoa > Arthropoda > Malacostraca > Amphipoda > Talitridae > Platorchestia > Platorchestia sp. MABIK. The sequence goes on along the minus strand of JACJUY010000189.1, from coordinate 215,591 downwards.
AAAAGGTCTGTGTGGCTTAGAATGTGACTGCCACAGGGCTTCCTTTCCATAGCGAAGCAAAGTTAAGGCGGAAGTATATCTAATCAGCTTTCCTGGCACGTTGCTGTATTCAACTTTCGACATGCTTGCTTCAAAATATCACATTTTGTTGAGGACGAAGCTATATGCAGCATAAATAAGAAGGCGGCAACGAATAACTTTTTTGAAAGCAGTGATAATTTTTATGAGAATTTGGCCGGTTACCTAAATTACGATCAGGAACCGATCACGAAAGTTTCGGAGATTGTTGAAATTATTTACTGATAAATTTTTCAAAATTAGAGTTACCTGAGGAATTTAATGAAAAACGACCAGCAAAGGAAAAAGGCCAGATTCTGTAAAAAGAAATGATCACTTCACGTGGGCGAAGATGCATCAATGTCATTGAAGGTATTGTATCGTTCACTAAACATACTAAAATTTGGGGCTGAGTGTTTTCAAATTGCTCCTTAATTTTTGATGGAAGCAGATTTCTCTTCACCGAATTAGCAGTTAAGTACTGCAAAGATTAGTTATAGAATTGTGTGAAATATTTCGTAAATTTCTCTATTTTCCATTTACATGTTGTGCTCATTTCTTTCAGATCCGGGTCAAATGGTGAATAATCAGAAATTTTGCGTTTTATTGTTGTTACTCTCTTATAGTTTTTCAACACACACTGCAGTGGCCTAGACTCAGTCTATTATCCTCCTACACGATTCTTCCCGTGAAAAAAAAAGTGACTCACATGAGAAGTTCAATGATATTCACGCATTTCGACCCTCTAATTTAGAGGTTCGAAATGCGTGTGTATCGTAGAACTTCTCATGTGAGTCACTTTTTTTTCACGGGAAGAATCGTGTAGGAGGAATTTTTCAGCTCTATTCAGAATGTTTAATTACGTTCTTTTCACTGTACGTTATTTTTCGAAAGCGTGAAAGAAGCCACGTGGTTTCATCATACTCGCAAATAAAAAAAAAATGTCTTCTACCTTATGCTGTGTTCGGAGTACCAACTTTCTCAGATACTTTGCGCCATCCATTTTTTATTGTTCAAGTACCATGTAACAGGCATTCAGGGCATTTTATTACATAATTTGAAATCACTTTTCTGCTTTCTCTATCATCTTCCGAGAAAAACAGAATCGTTGAAAAACAGAACTTTTTTGGTCTAACTTCTAAGTTTCCCATTCATTGATGTTGAAATGTTGACTGAGAGACTTTACTTTATACTCCCAAAATTGTTGTTACCACACGTACGTGACAGATTACGGACGACGTATTAAATCAGATGAAACATCCCTTCGGCCCTTCTTTGTGAATTTTTATGCATCGCTGTTGGTATGGGCTTTCGACTCCAACATCCAACATGAGGGATGATAGTGGCTGATCATGTTTTCTTGAACTTTAAACTGTGACGAACGAAAGCTAATTCCCTGATCTGACTCATCGGTTGGTGGATTTGCGATAGTTGAAAAAATCTATAACGAGCGGAGCTCTTTTCTTCAGGACCAAGAATGTTCGTGTAACTTCCAATTACTGTTCCGCTGACTGAAAAATTATACAGTAAAAATTCCCTAGTTAACTGATTTTATTTGTTGATCCTTCTCATGCACAGATTACTGACGGACAAAATGAATGGCTGCCCACAACGTTGACTAGCTGTATTTACCTCTGTCTTAACAATTGCTCCACACAGCCACTGTGAGTTTGCACTCTTAGCTGCTCCGTGTCTCTGCGTGGACGTATTTCTTACCAACGTTGATGAACTTTTTAAGAATTGTGTCACTTTTCTGATTGCATTTAGAGCTACAACACTGATCAAGCTTTTCATGATTCTGAAAGTCGTAGTATTTGGTGTAATTCTTCTGATGAGTTTTTTCTCAGTTAATGATGAACTAACCATTGCATGGTTTCCGCTGATATCCTCGGAGCTTTCCAGCTTAATGGGACGTCGATGAAAGTCAAGTCTCTCCGGATGGCGCCCGCTGCGTAAAAGTTTGATACGCTGTAGAAAGTTTACGATGTAAAAAGATTCAAAACTCCTCAACCCACGGGGGAGTGAAGTTCTCGAGAGGTAGGAGTTTGGCGAAAATTTGTAAGTGCTTTACATTTATCCCTTGCGAGTAAAATTACATTGTTCGACAACGAAGAAATTATATATATGAGAAAACCCTTTCTTATTAGATTTCAAGCCACTGAATACGAAAATAACACATGATTTTACCTGCCTGCTCAGATTTTCCAATTATTTCATTTAAAAAATAATGCCATGGAAAAATGGGAGTATAGCAGTTATGTACGAATAGCAGTTAACCACCTGTGCCTTCCATACTTCTCGACTTTTGACCTGTCGTTTGTAATGGACGTACGGAGCATCTCTGGGGGTCATCCAGCAAAAATATGCCAGCATGGAAGCTGACCAATTTCCTTCGTAACGCTGTTCCATTGTTGAAATGTCTTGATGGAATCGCTTTCCTTGTTCGTCACCGAACGCCCTGCAATTCGCTTGGAAAACACCAATGTGTGGATGTATGAAGTGTTTAGTAATTGTGAAGTTCACTAGAGGTTCGTGTGAAACTTTTTTAGTGCCAGCCATAAAAGTTGTTTGTAATGGGCATGCCTCTCGAGGCTACCTCCACTTTCGTTTATAGCAACAGTACTTTGTGTGCCCACTTTGTAGACCTAGCACAATAGCTATCAGTTTGAAATCTTGATAATAGTAGTTTAAACGATTCAGAAGGGGTTGACACATTGATAACTTTCTTTACCTAGGGGTGTATGAGCAACAGGGATTGATGATGATATTACAAAAATGTTATGCAATATCACAGCCTGTAGGCTTGTTATCGAGGTGTCTATTAACAGTCTTCAATCGTCTAAGATGTAAGGAATTTTTAGTTTCGGGATCAAACCTTCAATATCATTGCAAAATGTTTAGTCATTATCACAGCTGAAATATGTAGAAAGTTCTTTTTGGCGATCGCGAAGAGTGGATATTTTGGCTTCATCCTCCAGGAGTTTCCACGTCTGCCATCTGGATGCTATGAGTTCGCTTTCAATTTTCCATAGTTTTAAATCTCTAAGCAGGTCATGAAGTTCACCTTGTGGGATTCTGTGTACATTATTGGAGGTGCATACAGGTGCAAAGCATGTATCAGCATCACTGGTGCTTGATACACTTTCTAACACAGCAAGTCAATCATCCTTCATATCACTGTCTGCTGGTTGTTGGCGGGGGATCGGGGACTGGAAATCCTTCCCCATGGGTCACTGTGCAAATGACGCATTATATCACAGGGTATTCAATATTCCCCTTCTTTTGCTTATTAATTCCTTCCTTCAAACATGGTGTTCCTGCAAAAAAAGCAATCAGTGGTATCGTTTGTTGGTTCACACTGCACAGCGGGCACTCCAAAACGTTGGAAACTTTTTTCCATGCATCCAAGTATTCAGGGTTGATGACCACTTCGTACAACAAACGTGGGGAGCCGAATTCCTCTCCTGGTTTTCGACACGAAATCTAAAGTAAGTACATACTATGCCTTTTTCGCTGAAGCAGTTAATGGTCGTTTTCTGGAACCACAAATCGCGTCACCGCAGACGTGGCAAAAGTTATCCGATGAATTAGCACAGGAGTGGGGCATTGGTATGCCTTCAGTGAACTTCAGCATTCATGTAAAATGTAACAAGTTACTCATACAGTAAGTCACTGTTAAATAAAGCAGTAATAAAATTACGAAACACATGGCAAGATTGAGTTATCCGCTCTCTAGCATGTACAAGACTGAGACCGTTGGCACCTTGAACCGCTTTTTACCGGAGGATCATTTGATTTGTGAGACGATCGGCAAAAGAAATAAACGGGAGCGAGTCTTTTTTTTCGTTTCCTCATATTTTTTGCATGTCACGTGCACTTGACCTTTCGTGTGTGCTTGACCTTTTATGTTACGTATGCTTCACCTGGTATACAAAATATTGAAAAATTAAACTACTCAAAACGCTGAACCAGGAGAAAAATGTAGTGGCGATTTTCGTGTTCAGTGACCCAAAATTCATAAAAAAGTAAAGCTAATTTCAGTTAAGTAAAAAAGGTTAAAATTTCCTGAGCAGTATTATAAGTGGAGCCCGGATTTCTAGTCCTAAAAAATTGGTCAAAATAGCGCAAAAAAATTTTACATTGCATGTATATAGTTTTTGTTTCCAGCAAAATAGTTATTTGTAACAAAATGGTACGTAAAACTTTGCAAGTTTTGGCTACAATTTAGTCGTTTTCGTTCTTGTGCAGCTGTAAAAAATTATAATAATTTTTACAAGCCGGACTTGCGAATGAAAATGCGAAGATAACGAAAGAAAAAGCTCATCGGATACAAACTGCAAAGGATCAACAGAAATTGAGACAATTTTTATCACCTCGAAAAATTTCCATTGTTATAAATTATCCTCTTTAGCAACAAAATAAAGCCTCAAGGTCCATTACATTGTCCAGTAAATAAATTTATCGCACTCGCTGAATGATTCAAAAATATATCTATCACTACCACAGAGGGCGTTTCTGTGTGTATAAAATTGAAAAATGCAAATAGACGAATGAAATTAAGCGCAATTTGGGCATAGGAATCGAAAAAAAATTGTCTTTATGTCCAAATGCTGAACAAGCTATGAATTTCATTTTTCGCGTGTTTTTGTTTACGCATTTCTAGATATGCGTGTTGTGTTGCGCAATGTTTTTTATAAATTACTTTGCGAAAAACCTTTTCTCACTACTAGAAAATCATTTACGAGGGTGTTCCAATCTGTTTGGGGAAGGCGTTTTTTGTCTTTTCTTACTCTGTTTCAACTAATAATTTAGAAATTCTAAAGAATTCTCTACTATTATTTAAATTATATAAAAGTTGTCAGTCACCTCTTGGTGTATAAAATGTCCAAGAGATGATATTTTTGATTTAATTAGCCCCTGACAGGGTTAATCTATAAGCGCGCCTCGTATGGTTTACCTGTTAGCCCGACTCATATGGCTTCTCTATTAGTTCACCTCGTTTGGTACGTTTGTCTAAGGACGTCTTTTATTAAGAAATTTTTCAAACCCAATATTTTATCATGCATCTCATGTACGAGTATAAACGTTTTTGGAAATAAGCAGTTTTTCTTTTCTTTCTTTCTTTCTCTTCTTCGTCTACAACTAGGTTGTGCAGATTTTATAGTAATTTATTGAATAATGACTACTTTTTGCCTTTGTGCCTGGTCAAAATAGCGTTTATAGCAAAATAACATTTTTGCCATAAATGAACATTTTTACTTGCATTTGTAGTCGTTAGAGTATTAATAGGATAAATGTCAGAAATCCGGGCTCTACTTATAAGTGTATATTTCGGAGGAAATTATTCTCGCATTCTGTGTTGAAAACGATTGCTATATTCGTTATGTTAGTATAGAAATTGGTTTTAGGATCAGTTTCCACTGCAAAAATGTTTTTACAGAGGAAAGATATGGGACCAGTTCGTATGGACTACGAAAAACATGAAATTTGCGCACAAGCTGTGTTCCCACAGAGGTTACCCTACGCATAAAAACAGTAAGTTAAGCAGGAAGAGGCAAAAAATATGAAGAAAATATATCGAAGAAAGTACGAAAACTTAAAAATGCGAAATTGGGACGAAAGATTAATATCTTGAATGCTTATCAACAGTATAGCTGAGGTAACCCAACGTTATCTCCCGGGGGGGTGTCCATCTCCGTAGCAGATGATAGACGAACCTAACAAACATTAGCCCTGTGTCTATCCTACGCCAACTCATAGGGTTTTATTGTGCAGCGTATTGAGCTTGTGTTATATCGTAGATAACCAATTAAAATGACAATTGAGGTTATAGTATTCTTCAATACTTGGTATTCATTGAGAAGAATGTTTCCTTATTTGCACTTCTGTTTCCCGGGATAGAAAATTGGAAGCTAGGCCTTCCCAATATGTTAATTATGCATCATTGAACAAATTTATTGAACAAAGATGTACTTCCGAAGCGAATGAGGGCGTCCTTAGTTTACAAATTCAGTTGTGTACAGTGTACATCAGGCTACGTCGGTATGACGACTTTGCCGTTTTATATAAGGATTGCCCAACATCGCGGAGTAAGTTATCGTACTGGGAGGCCTCTTGCGCAACCGCCTCATTCGTCTGTGCGACTCCATGCAGAGCAGTGTGGTGTTGGAGTCGCTGAAGACCAATTTGAAATATTGTGCAATGCTTTTAATGATTCAGAACTAAGAATTTTAGAATCTTTGTACATAGCCAAAGAAAAACCCGTTTTAAACAATATGAATAGTTCTTATCCGCTGGAAGTTTTCACATGAGTTTTTTATTAATTTTGCTTTTTCAACGTGTCTGACGAACTTTTGTTTTCTTACGTTTTTCAGACTGTACTTACTGAGGATGGAGCAGGACTCCGAAACGTTTTATAGATTTGACTATGTGTAATATTAAATAATGCTTAACCTACGAGCAGTTTTCCTCGTTTTTAAATTCCTATTGAACAAATATCAATTTGTTTTTGATAAGGCACGTTAATTAAACTGTGCTTTAACAGTGTAAAATCTAAATTTAACTTTGAGTCACTCATTTTGTGATGTAAGTGAAGACTTCTATTCCGAAACTGGTAATTGTTTCACTTATTTAGGTTTCTTGATTTTCTTTCGTTGAAAAGGAATTCCCGTTCGTATTTTCTTGGATTGAAATTAAAGGCTTGCAGAGAGACGGCCAGATTGTTCGGATAGATTTTTCTAAAGTAAATTACTAATTCGGACACGTAGTATTTTCATTGAGGCCTTATTTATTGCTAATTTTTGCTCACTCGCCCAGAGAACACTTGATATTGTTGGAAACTGCACTTCCAACAGAAGTAGCAGGTATGGTAATGACTTGACTGGCTGTTAAGATCCTACTTAAGAATACAGTTTCACGTTTTGAATTTTTCCTCTCAGATTCTTTCCCAGATATTTCTCCTCTTGCACGAAGATCGAGTCTCTGAAAAAGAAAGCTATTAGACTTAAAGTAAATGTTTCTCATGGGAAATGCAGCTCTGGCACTTTTTGTTGTTATTATATGTTCATGTTTGTTAGTGCAATTTTAGAGCTCAGTTCTTATATTTCGTAACACAAAAAAGTTGAGCTTACATGCGGACGTTTGGTTCGAACTTCATTTGCATCCAAAGGAATTCTCTGTCACTTTCCATGAACATTCAATTTTTTCCTCTCCCTTTTAGATTCAACGTGAACATTGCCTTGTGAGCGCATTCTCGGTATTTCCTCTCTAAAAATAAACGGGATTTTAGCATTCACAGCTGTACGTGAACACAGTACAGCTCTAATTTTATATCCAACATGGCTTTGGAATTGTTTTAATGTTTTAAAAATGAATGATTTTAGTATTTTTTCCATTTTAAGCAGAATTCATTTTGTTTGATATTTACCTCTCTTGTAAAACAAAATTCTTTTCTTCATCTATGCATATAAGTGTTAACATAATTCTGATGGATGTCTTCTCTGAGTGCATATCTACAATTTACAAAGCAGGTTTCGTTTTCAAAATGATTTTCAAGACTTATAAAAGAAATTCCAACTTTCACTTCCAGAGGATTGTTTACGATCGGTACACACCCTACTGTGTAATCGAGCCACTCAATGTCATAAACTTATGAACCGGTTCAACTGTTTTCTGGCTGAGGAAGTAACATCGTATTTGTGTTTTTTCCACACACGGTCCCGCTCCCGGCACGCACAATATTGCACGGCAGAGCCAGCCAGATGAGAGCACTTCACTGAATTGCTCAGGCACCGAGGCGCAGTGTAACTGAAATACTGGCAGCACTTCCCGTAGAGTTGTCGACACATTTCGATGGTTCAATTTTACGAGTAGTGAAAGGTTGCTGCAGTTGAAGGTTTACAAGTTGAAAAACGTCTTATTAAACGTCCTTGCTTTACTCAAGAAAATTTCATTCCTTTAGGTTTGTGATATTACTAGCTTGACCCGTGTTAATGTCATGGTTGTCTTTTGAAAAAACACAACCAATCTTAATCAATCGGAAGGCTAGATAACATTCAATCGTAAGCTATGTTAATCGAACCTTTCGTATCAAAATACGGCCTAACCCATCTTATTTAGATTTCTTTTAACCAACCTAAACCTATCTTAACTAATCCTAATCCGACAAGTTCAATCGCATCGTAGCCGAAATCCGTGGACCCGCGAATAATTTACAGTTGTTTTCAATCTGAATGAATGGCTACTTATAATTTTCAAGCATCCAGTCTCAGAAAGCAACTTATATGTTGAAATGATAATTGTGTGGAGATCTGTAAAACTTTTTTGAATCAAAGAGCGAAAATATTCGACGGAACACATGTGGCTGATTATCGGGTCTCCGACACAGAGTTCTTCAACAGCGTGGATAAATTTTCCCCAGGAAATCCTTGCAAGTGTAATTTTTGTCTATGCAACAATCGGAAGCGTAGCAAAACTGCGTAAGTTGGTACAATCGTACCAAATAATAATTTCATCGTTTGTGATGTCGTGCGATTGAAACTCGTATCCGTACGTACTTCATATTGCAATAGGTTTTTGTATCGTACAATAGGTTTATGAAACTACTATTTGTAGTTTACATAAAACTTTAATGGAGATCTACTTGAGCGTATAAAGTTTAAGTTATTAATTATTCATTCGTGTTTTCTTTTCAAGAAATTTACAATATTGAGGCTGTCATTCGACAGTAGGTGCAAATTGCATGTCGTCAAGTGTATTTCTGAGTGCATTTTAAAATTTACTAATTTCATTACCTCATAGAATGTATGAGTACAGTAGTGCATGAGTAGTTGGGTGGCGTATTTTAATTTTATCAGTTAATGTAAAAAAATTCAATTCAAAGATAAACATTTCTGAATGCTTTAGTTATCATTAAGGAGTGTTGGAACGGAGACAACACTTATTTAAAGTTGATTACGCAAACTTGATTTTTGAAAATTTTCAAGACACTCCCAATAAATGAAGGTAGACTTAATATCTATAAACTAGACACATAATTATGCAGTTTACAACAATTTGGTACATTATTTATATTTATAAAAATTGGTAAATTACCCAATTGTCAAAAGCTAAGGATCGGTATGAAAGAACCGATTTATTAGAAAATTTCGAGAGCACTTTAAAATTTAGTAATTTTTTATTTCAGCACTGCATCTACGGCCACATGACCTTAGTTTCTTGCAAAACCTGGCAATTTTCACCTCCAATTGTTCTCTCAGTAAATCACACGAATGTTCTTGGTTTTTAAAGATTTTTTGAGCTCTCTTTACAATGATCTTCAGTATATTTTTGACGATGTCCAGGTCGGGACTCTGAGCTTTGCGGGTCCATTAGAGTAATCCCTATTTCTTCAAGAAAAGTCATAACTTTGCTAGCCTTAAAGCATGGTGCATCGTACGTCTTGCATAAAAATGCCGTTTTGACTAGGACTAAGGTGTAAGTTATGTACAAGTTGAAGAAGCTGTTTATAAACTTTGGTTTATAATTATTCGCTGTAAACGGATAATGGGGCCTCCTTCAGCTTAAAAAATTCTTCCTTATACCATTACACTCTTCCTCCAAGTTATATTTATTTGTAACGCATCTTTGGGATAAACTTTCACCTGTTCTGCGTCGCCACGTAAATTTTACCGTCAGAACCGAACACGTTGAACTTCGATTCATCCCTGCAATGAACTCTATCCCATTGGGCATCAGTCCGAAAAGCGTGCTTTGTCGGAAAATCGGCATTTTGGTTTGTCTTTGAAATGACAGACTTGCCGGCTAGCCCCCGAGCATTCGATCCTACTTTTTATGGCTTGCAAGAAATTTTTTCCTTGAAACAACATTCAGTCTCTCCTCTGAAATCACGAGAAAAGATATCGCTGTATCAAAACGGATCGTTTGAGTCATTGTTACAATTTATGATTTATCTAGAGCAGACATTTCAGGAGGGCATCCGGTTTTGGCTTCGCATCTACACCTTTTTCACTTCAAATTAATCCAACTCAAGTTCAAATTAATCCAAGTCATATTCAAATTAATCCAAGTCAAGTTCAAATTAATCCATCCAAGTCATGTTCAAATTAATCCAAGTCAAGTTCAAATTAATCTAAGTCAAGTTCAAATTAATCCTAGTCATATTCAAATTAATCCAAGTCAAGTTCAAATTAATCCATCCAAGTCAAGTTCAAATTAATCTAAGTTCAAATTAATCCAAGTCATATTCAAATTAGTCCAACCCTAAGTTGAGTTAAGAATTGACATAATCACTTGTTAATATGAGCGTTTTTTTCGTTCAATATGTATTTATTGGATGGGATGAACAAGAAAAACGTTTTCCCTTTCAGCAAGGAATTAGTAAAATTTCTGCAATAAAAAACAAACGGTCGTAAAATGTGGTAAGTATCCAGCATCAGGAGGCAGAGTGCGATTCAGATCTTTGAGCGGAGTAACAGATAGAAGTCAATTGAAAAAACTTCCTATTGTACTACACATTAAAGTTGTTTTACAATTCTAAATCGATGGCAGTATGCAGCCATTCTAATATTTATGTTCAAAAGCAATATTATGTTACACAAACAAATACGCATAGTAGTATCGAGGATTTATTTACACTCATATGGAGATTTGTGTGCGTGAAATTCCACATTATCACATATATAAAATCATATATGCATGCAACTACAAAAGATTACATAGTTAATAACCGAAAGTTTTTTTCTCCTCATTTCATGTCTAATTTTACGGGAGAATTTACGAAAAGAAATAAGGTTACGAGGTCCACTCTCCTCCGTGCATGGGGTTGAGGTTTGATTTTTTTTTGCGTTCAGAATAACTCATGGTTCCAAAGCCACGTGAACATTTTAGTACACCAGTGTTCAATGAGATTTTATGTTGCCCTTAGTGTTATCCTTCAATATCCTTGATGTGTTCATTTATTTTTGTATTTGTTTAGTGTCTGCTTCTTCTGTTTCTCTGTCGTGCTCATTAGGATGTTTATTGGCCGTATTTGTGATACGAGTTTCACCATCACGCCGGTATACAAGAATATTTTAACCCCCGGGTACCATTAGGATGGATATATTTGTTTGTCATTCACATCTGGAAAATTTATTAAGGGAAAATATTGAATCATGTCAATCATGACGGGCCGTGTACACTACATAGTTCATTCATAATAATAGGCTTGAATGTAGTCAAGATGATCATAGTAGGTACATGGTTTCAAGCTGAACCGCCTGTATTTGCTGCATTTTCTTCTTTGTGTTCCATGAAATGCGTTTCCTGTTCCTCCGTCCTCGCTGGCTAATGTGGAGCCTTTGTCTCGTGCTGAAGTTCCGTGTTTGCGGAGCAGTAGTGCTTGGCCTGGCCTAGAGTTCCTGTAGCCGTCCTTAGCATGAAGTTTGGATACGCAACTTCCTGTGCCCTCGAGGTGCTTAGTTTCGTATCTTGTTTTCTCTGAATTGAGCTTTTTCGAGTTTCGCTGCGAGTTTTGCATTTTGTTTATACAAGTCGCTAAGTTGCTCTGAGAGAAGGGCTCGCTCTTCTTGTTCTTGAACACACTGCTAATGATGATGTCGAGGGGAAATTCAACTTTAACTTATTCGCGTCTTTTACCAAAGTAAACCATCGCTATACATAGTTGCAAAACGACTACTGAGTATTAAAGTTTTTGCATGTTTTATTTGGTTGAAACCCTGTGCTACTTAAATTAATGCTTCAGAAAAATGAGCTTGGTAACATTTTTATTTCTTCAGTTGTATTGCACTAAGTTTAGTACATTGAAAATCGAAACGAATATTCACATACTCGTCAATTTGTCGAGACTGGAGTATGATATTCTGTTCCGTGGCTCCTTTAGGAGGAGCTTAACTTGTGTGCGATAGAGATCATTTCTTCACTTGACTTTGCGCAGTATTGAGGCGACGCAACTTCTGGAGCAGTCTTGGCAGACTTTTAAGTTGTTTGAAATTTTCCATTTTTTGTGTACAATTCCAAAATCGTAAATTATTAGCATTACTACAGAGACTACTTTAATGCTTAGTTTGAATGTTACTGGGTTTTCCATCTCAAGCTAAAGTTCTGTATCGGGTGAACTGGAGAGGCTCTCTTGCTGTAAAAATAGGCGGATCATTTAGTAAATACTGTACAGATTGGCAACACTGCATAGTAAGGAATGCGTTGGTAAATGTTAGTCTCAGTTGACATTCAAGCCTTGAGAAAGAAAAGTTATTTAGTAAATATCGTTCATTGTGAAAACAATAACGCGATTTAAAGACGGAGCCATCTTCGGTCTCGTGTATCGTCTCGTAACATTACGTGTCAAAAAGCGGCCTAAAACTGACGTTGAAAGTCATGTTTTTCTGTATGCATCGAATCATGGTAATTACTAAAAGATATTTCAGAAACTTGTACCTTAATCGAAATCGCACGCGAATAAGTAGAAAGGTCAGTCAACCACGTCGAAAAAATGTCGGCGAGCTCGATGAAAGTAAATGATTTTGACTTACAATCATCATGGCAGCATCAGCACAGAACTCTGTGCGGCGGAAATGTCGCAGAGTTAAAATATTGTGAATTTGTTCAAGTTTAACAAACTCCTCATAAGTTGCTCAAATCAGGGTGGGTCACTTCACGGTGATGTTCGGCCACACATCGGCGATGTCGTTTCTAAAAAAATTGAATTTAATCTAGTTGAGAAATGTAACTCCTTCGGTCTTCACATCGGCGAGACTTTGATTTATTCCCCAAATCGAAATAACCCGCGTGAAGACGTCGTTAATTTCCTTAAGAGCTTTCTGGAGTCATTACTCAAGCCATTCGTCAGATAAACAAAGAAAACGAATTAAATGAAATTGCAAAGTTTGTTACAAGATGAAACTCACGTTTTCAGAAAATTGTGAAGAATTATAAAAAAGTAAAGTGAAAAATAGACTTGCAGGTAAACAAAATTAAATGCAGAACTAATGAAGTGATCTCCTTACGAATCTCAAGTAACATAATGCCTGCATAAAATGAGTTCCAATTATTGTTCCCAAATTCTGGGAACAGCTGTGTAAAACAGTTTTCATACTGACAAACGTGAGTGAATCATCGACTTAATTGGGAACCCATGTTTTTACTATTGTCAACAGGCCCAAGTTTTTCTATGCTGCCGCGCCTTCTTTGGGCGTAACCTTTCAAAAGTAGGGTTTAATGGAAAAAAAATTTATTTGTGGAGCTGTGCAAGAATTAAATTTTGAAAAACTTTCTACATTAAAAACGATGAATTGTCGAGAACTTTTAACCGAATGAAGCTTATGCAAGAATTTAACGGCAGCACAAAAGCTTGAGAATATAATGCGCACAAAACATTTAGGTAAGGTTAACGAGTTTTCAACTTTAAAAGTGCTTTGAAAATTGAAATGAAAGGCAATATTGGAAAGTAATTTGTTGCAGGTCCTTAGTTGGTTATCTATATCCTAAGACGTTCATGGACGACAAAACATGATTGTTATATACCAGATTCAGTTTTTCCCGTAATTGCTTAGCCACTGCCCTCAGTACATTAGAAGAATTTTTCATTTCTTCACATGGCGACAGTTTGGCAATTCGCTAGCTCCTTCGCTCGAGAGCAGCTTGCTAGTTTTTGCTTGTTGCCCTCAATTTTGTGATCATTTTCATCATTCATTTATTTTTGGTAGGTTTACGGAGATGACACTTGCTGTCTATTCGAGTTGTTCTGTGTTTGCCTATTGCAAGTTTCTGGAAAAGGAATGACGCAATCGTACTTTCAGGAGAATTTCGCTATTACTCATGACTGACGACGTAAATGTTTCCCCACAATGCACTCAAGTCATGGAGTCATTTAACAGCTCTGAATGATCAAGAGCCCTTGTTTGCTTCTTGATATTGTTCATGTGCCGCAGAGGTGGTTTTTGATCCTTTAGGTTTAGGATTAGGAAGAAAATTGCTCAGATCATGTGCATTGCAAATTGATCATCGATAACACTAAGACTTTTTGGGGTCTAAACTTATGCGGACATGTTTATGAAAACATCTGGAAGAAAAAAACATTTCCTGTGGAAATTAATTTTAAATAAGTTAGCATCATTTCATTGTAGAAATATACTTTCCCTTTCACTTTAGTCAATTTTCTTCAATTTTCCAAATTTAAAGATAAATACATTAGTAGGTGTTAGTTTAGGAAATTTTGCAAGTAAGCCTTGATTGGAACTAGTGAAATAAGTATCTTACCTCTCGTAACTGTGTTATGACGTCATTTTCATTTTATTCGATTTGTTGTTGTACATTTTTTATGAGGCCTAACGGGTGCCATGTCTGGTGACAACATCTTTGAGTTAATTCATTTCTTCGTAATTCTCTAATCCCTCAGAGATGGGGAACAGTTTTGGAGATATTTATTCACACGACGTAAGAGCAATATCGGGATGAAAAAACGAGGTTCTTACATGACATACAATGATCTATTATTGCGTTGAATGCCATGAATTACGTGCCTAAGATAACGTTACAACCACCTTCCTTGTACAATTTAGTTGAACATAGGATTGGCGAAAAATTCTTCCGCCCTATTTTTTCATATTTTTCAGTTAAGAATTCTAGAAGTAAAATTTTTTCTATTTATCAGTTTTGGAGATAAATATAATAGAACATTGCTAGTAAATTAGACTTGGGCGCGTGGTTCATCCCAAAAAAATAATCTCTATGTCGCACTCTAGAGTAAAACGCCTAACTTGGCGAGATCAGGGTGTACACTCAGAGTCCCGTTTAAACTTTAGTCATCCTTTGACCAACTATTAATCCTTTATTTCTGGCTTTCGTTTCAAGTTTTGTTAAATTCTGATTTATAGCTTTAATTTTCTTTAATTTTATACTTACTAGTGTAACCGTGCCATCAAAAAATGATGTCAAAAACGGTTAAAAATATATTAAATTAAATGACATATAAGAACGCAATGCAATATATTTAGTTTTGAATACAGGGTGTTGGTGGAACTCTTGGTACAAATTTCGGCCACTAGTACAAAATACAAATTTAAACACTTTTTCATCAGTAAAAAAATTTCGAAAAACGCTTCGTTTTTTAATTATTGGGCTTAGCAGTTTTTAATGCTGCGCTTCAAGAACTCACTGCGATCCTAGTTAACCACATGCACTAATGTTCAATAATAACACGCGAGGGTAATGAAAAACGTTAAATAACATGAGGTTCTTTAATAAATAATAGAAAGTAACGCATCAAAGTAGATGTTCAAAATTTCGACCATTAACATCGATACACGCACGACACCTTCGTCGAAGCGAGTTGCGTACGTTGCCAAACATTCCTGGGTTGTCAGCGATATCTCCAGCAGCGACTGCAATTCGAGCGGCAAGGTCTTCTTCTGACTCCACAGGTGTCGCATAAATCAAAGATTTCAAGTGTCCCCATAAGAAAAATCTAACACAGTCAAATCAGGTGATCTCGGTGGCCAGGACACAGCACCATAACGACCAATCCATCGATTTGGAAATTGTTGGTCAAGAAACCGTCGCACATTTAGAGCATAATGTGCCGGAGCTCCATCGTGTTGAAACCAAAGTCGTCTACGAATACCTAATGGCACATTTTCCAATAAACCAGGAAGGACTTCTTCAAGAAAGATTTTGTACACATCTCCACTAAGACGCTCTGGCAGAATGTATGGACCAATGAGTTGATTGTGCACGATACCTGCCCAAACATTGACAGTGTAGCGATGTTGGTGATGACGTTCATGGATGACATGAGGGTTGTTCTTCTGCCATGAGTGCAAGTTATGATAATCAAAAATTCTATCTCGGCTGAAAGTTGCTTCATCCGTAAACAACACACACTGCAAAATTGGCATCTTCTACCCCTCGATCTAAAAACCACTGCGCGAATCGCTCAAGAGGACCATAATCAACGGGAAGGAGACCCTGGAATCTCTGGAAGTGATACGGATGGTAATTATTCCGGTTCAATACATGCCACACTGTACTACGGTCACGAATACCCAAAGATGCTGCTGCGGCACGGGTGCTCGAACGCGGGTTTCTACGGAAATGTTCCAACACTTCTTGCTCTCGATGATAATTTATTGGGCGACCAACGTCAACTCTGTTTACACTAAAACTGCCGGTTTCCGTCAATCTTCGGTGCAATGCAGTGAATAATTGATGATCAGGGACTTCTCGATTAGGGTTATGTTCGTGATAGATTCTCGCGGCCCGTCTTGCATTACCATTAGCAGCACCATAAGTGAAATGCATGTCTGTCATTTGTGCATTTGTAAGGCGATACATCTTACCACTTCAGTGCCACGGTGCCAACTGACAAAAGATACACATACGCTTCTCACCAGGGGTCGCTAACGTTGACAAGGAATTTCTAGAAATTTCCTGAATCTGTGAATTAATGTTTTAAACTGTAAATAAAACGTGTTCGATTCTGCCAACACTTGTTCATTCTAATTCCCCGTATTGCCCTTATTCCTGTCTGTTGCGAAATCGCTGTTGTGTTCATGTAGCGAAGCATTAAAAACTTCTAAGCCCAATAATTAAAAAACTAAGCGTTTTTCGATATTTTTTCACTGATGAAAAGTGTTTAAATTTGTATTCTCTACTAGTAGCCGAAGTTTGTACCAAGAGCTCCACCAACACTCTGAATATGTACACGAACCGCCGAAAATGGAGGAAATGTGAATTAAAAGCAAATTCATCCAATCCAATAGCACCCGCGATTAAAATATTCTTAATCATGTGCACTGGTGAAACTCCTATCAAAAACAATCATTAAGCATCCTTGACAGCGTGACAGAGCGACAGACCAACTGAGCTTCAACATGGCTTTCCCATGATTTCGTATGTTTTTCTATGCCTTCCTATACTTTGCGAACTCTCAATTTCTGGCATTGTATACAACCTTACCTAACATTACCTGTGATATTCATTACGACTCCGAATTTGATGGATTATTACACCAAAAATTGAAAGGTTAATGAAGCTTGTGTCAGAGATACGCTCATCACACACTTTCGGCTGATGGGTGTTACACACGGACAGACGGACGGACGCGGCTCTTATTATGGTATAGATTTCTTAGATTAAACTTATTAGACTTGTATCTACGTTAATAAACACTAACTTTTAGGTCAAATACATAAGTACCCGTCAATCAACGAGTGTGTTATTTTTCGGGGGACATCCTGTAGATTCGTTTCATCATGAAGTTAAAAGTGACAAACCCTAAATTCGCAACGTAGCCAATTAAATATTTACATTCAAACGGAGGAGTTTCAAATACTTCGTCATCCTATTTACCAGTACTTCTCGAACCACTCCCCTTTAGGTCCAAAAAATTGTGCGCGGATTACCGTGTTTTTATTCAGAGTTGAGCGTTATACCGCGAGAGTTCCAGAACCCGCGCCTCAGGTTCACTTTTTCGAGGGGATGTTGAAACTACCAATGAAAACACTTTGTTTTCATTGAACTTGTTGTTTCAATTTCTATGATGTTAAGAACCTGGACATTTTCATGAGCATCTAAATATTTTCTTAAAATATCCAATCTTTAGCGAATCTTCGATGCTGCGTTGCTTATTTACATTTGATTGCAGGCGTTTACCTGCCTCTTCAAAAAGAAAACGATAGAAAAACGGTTTACTTCCGACAAAGATGATGCAAAAAATATCGTTGTTCTTTAAAACTTCTGAACGTAAAGATCCTTCGTTGTTATATATATGCGTCTCATTGCACCAGTGTCTATTGCCGAACAAATGATTGAGGGAAGAACATAAAAATGTCTCTCGTTCGTTGAGTTATTTAAGCTTGATAATCCATATGAATTCAGGTAATCCATGTGAACTCTTTTGATCTCGGGGCATTGCGATACCATAGAATAATTTTAAATGTAAAAGGGGTGGATGTAAATAATTTTGCACCCTAGACTAAAAGGACGACATGGCATAAATTTTTAACTATCTTTTCATGCTTACCTTTCAAGGTATACCAGGTATCTTGCTCACAGAAAATGTTGTATCACACCACACATTTATGATATTTTTTATATAAGTGGCAAAAAAAATCACCGGGGTGAGAAACAAGGAAATGATAGTTGCAAAATTCTTACCAAAACATTTTACAACACGAATGGAACAATTAGTGAAATTGACCTCCAACATGAATGATGCTGTCATAATATACTCCTAAACTTCAGAAACGAGAAATTGTTACACGACGTTAACAAAACGTTCGATAAGAATAAAACATTCAAACGAACATTTTACTTGCAATTTTGAGCCCAAATCTCGATGGTAATTACGGTAGACTGATATTGATTTTTTTTTCACTTCGTCTGATATTAATTTTATGAAAAAGCTATATATCTCCATTGTCCATTGAAGTTGACGCCAAAATCAGCGTTGAGTTTTGAGATATTTTAACATAAAGATTCTCAGTTGGTAGGCCTACAGTACATGGGTGTTTGCGACAGCTCATGCCAATGTTTGCACAAGTGATTGAGAGTGAAACATAATGTATTCTTGCAGTCATGTTATTCAAAGTTTGATAATGGTCATAAATACATGTTGTAATAATATTATGAAGATAATGACACATTGATGTAAAATACTCTTGACAGCCCCCACTTACCAAATTGCCACATGAGCCTCGGCTTCTGCGATATCATGGAATAATGTTGAAAGTGTGATTGGTGGAAGTTAGTAGTTTTGTTCTCAAAATAAGAAGGTCGACATGGCACAAATTTGAAACTTCCTTTTCGTGTATACATATCAAAATTGTACCTCGTAACAACCTCAAAGAATATGCTTTAAACCACACAACCAATTCATGACATTTCCTATATCAATGGCTAACCTGAATCAAAAGATTTGCCACAGCATTATGTATCGAATGATTCTTAACCTAGGGGTCTTTATTTGTGCTAGAACCATTAGAGAGTGAAATAATACCCATGCCAACGGTTGAAGAAAATATTGAGGAAGAACAGAAAAAAGTTTCCGTGGTTAGTTTACACTATGTTTAAAACCTTATCAATACCACGTACAAAGGAATAGACGGTGAACATTGGTAAAATGCCTTAGAAGGGCGGAGGGGGAAATCCCTGTTCCTATTTACATTGGCACTTCAGCTTAGCGATTTTGCGTTAACGATTTTTAGTTAGGGAAATTACATAGTCTCAGCGCATCCGTGATAAAAAGCTAATGATTGACTTTTTATTAAATAAAAATTTGCACACACTGACACATGAGCTTGATAATAACGATATGAGGAATTGATGAGTAAAGCAACGAGGCAAGTAGATAATATCATATAAACAGCATTTGTGGTTGAAATGAAAGTCGTTAATGTAGCAATTTTGAACTAACTGTTATGCGTATGTATGCACATATTTCGTTTGAGCAGATTATATTGCGTGCGCACACCACCCAACTTTGGATTAAAAATTAATCAATGTTGAGTTATGAGCAATGGTATTTCGTGACTACTTTTTCTGTATGCACCGCAGCGCATAATTATTCTAGAGACGGAAAATAATTTCGGGTATGAATTTCTTTCATTGTTTGAAGAGCTTTGATACTCAGTGGAAGCTTGTTCCACCGTAAACAGTTTGCTGACGCTTGTGCCCGAGTTGAATAATACCATTCTCGGTATGTGCGCATAGTACCAATGATTTTGAAACTTTGAAACGCCACAAATCAATGACAATATGTAAGTTGTTTTGTTACACGATATCCAACTGAACTTTTTGAGGCAAATGAATGTGAGGGACAACAGAAACTTTTACAGTAATTTTTCTGATTACTATTCTTCAGGAGTAAGGCAATGAGAAAACCTGCTAATGTCGGAGTCATTGTATTGACGTTTAGAAAATCATAGTTTCTCAACAAATTTTGACCAGTGTTTGAATTATCAGAATTGTGAGTTGCATTGAAATGTTCATGGAGGTCTCACTTCCGACCTGTTTGTTGAATTTTCCACGTATTCGAACTATTTATGCTCTAAAAATGTATTACGGGGGCTATAAAAACCATTTACAAGGGTTTTGATTGTTTTGAAGAACACTATCTATAATTGCACCGATATTTTTGAATGGGACATGAAATTGAATGGCATCGCAATTTGAAAGGCAGTGAGTGATCTATTTCTAAGTCAAGTTCGTTTGCTAAGCTATTAAAGCTCTGACAAAAAACACAGTCAAGCGTTGCAGATTGCTGTTATCCTGTCTATGGAGTTATTCGAAATAATATAACAATGTTATTGAAGAAAACTGGTCCGTCTTACCTGAAATTGCGAGTGGGAGAAGGGTGAAATTTTGTCGTGCTAATGTTTGTCAATGTGCTTGAAGTCTACGGTAGAGGATAAAATTTACTCTGCAATTTTACATGCAATTATGATATAGCAGAAGAACACAAAACAAATTTGCCTAAAAATAACGCGTAATAGACACATCAGTATCCCGAAAATGAATCAATATTCATCGAACACAAACGTGGGACTGTTCTAAGCTTTTCACTGATAAATAAAACTTTCTTCTATGCTGAAGTTAGGCTGTGTAAACTTAGGCGTTTTTCTACAAGCTATAGTCGATTATGTACGCACAAAGTTTCGTCGCCAATATCTTTACAAAATACATTTATAAAAATAATGGAGAACTGGTATCAGTCGGACGGGTGGGGCTTCAGTAAACGGTTCAAACACCCTGACGCGGACGTGTGTCGTTAACTGCTGATACAAGGTTGTGCGTGTCTGCGTTGCTTCGTTATCCTCATGTTCCGTTCTTTTTAAGTTCTTCTGTAGTTTTCTTCCCACTCTTTTAGCTGTCGTTAGTCGAGTGCAGAACTTGTGATGTTTGCAATGTCTTGCGTGACCTCCTAGTGTGCTGTGTGTGTAGCGTGCCACACCGACTGCAGGCGTATGGGGTCGATTTGTTTGCACTTCACGCGAAACTCTCCGATGATAACGATATTATGCACGAATAAACTTGAGCGAAATAACTGAGAAAGGGGAAACGAGTAAATACATTTCGTGTAACCGACGCATGTTTACTTGTCAATGATTTACATGACCCTACGTATCTGCTTGAAAACTAAACTTCTTTCGCACCTGTGATTCATGATGTTGGAGACCATTCCCGTTTTCATCTCGTGATAATGTGTGTTCGTTTTTTGCTAAATGTTTTTACTCAATTTGGGCGTTAGGGTATTATATAATTAAAAATTATTTTGGCTACTTATGAACTCCTTATCATCATACTGGTTCCAATTAGGATGTGGTCTCGTAAGTGAAGACCACGTCTTGGCACGCTGCTAGGGATTTCTAATGTAGAATAATGTCTGCTGCAGAGCATGCAGAAGGAAATAAAATAGAGAGACCCTGCTTCTCGCACGTTATCGATGACTTCGTACTTCAAATACAGAATAAATGAGAGTCTACATTTTTTAAGGCGCTAGCTGCAGCTTGGTTTCACTTCGTCATTCAATTTTACACACGGAAACTTGGCATTTGCATCTTTAGTATAGAAATAAAACTGCCTTTAGTTTCCAGAACGCTCAAATCAGGAGCAAATACTCAGGAAATGAGGTACCGTAGTTTTAAATCTCATTTAAAAAAAAAGACGAGAACAGTCGGCAAAATATTTTATTTTTCCTTCTTTGGTGGAAGTTGCAGAAAGGAAAAGAGCTGCATCACAATTTCATCACAAGATGCTCAAAATTCGCCAGAGTTTCAAAGTAAAAAGATTTCTGTAACGAAATGTCAGTGAAATGTTTTTGGTTGAATAAAAGTAAAAAACCAACGCTGGTAAAATCTTGTATTTGTGAAATAATAGCAACCGTCGGAGTTCGGCTGCTAACTTTCACTTGAAGTTGCTTTTCTATAGGCGGAAACCTGAAGCACTTTAGAAGAACTAAGAACTGAAGGGCACTTAATGAATTACTTTTATGTACTCTGTTTCAGTGCGGGTAGAGGAAAATTTCAAATAAAGAATTGAGCTCGTTCAAGCGCGTTCAGTGTTGGTGTAAGAAATATTTTTTAAGTTTCAGACTGATTCATAATAAGTTTCATATTGTGTCTTTCATATGTACTAGAAAAAATTTATAACTTTTCATTCAACTAAGTATATAAACGGATGGAATCTGTCACACCCTACGATTCAAATTCATTTAGGGTAAATGTTTCGACACTCAAAGCAGAGCACAAGTTGGTTACATGTATCACGTAATCTATTAATAGTTGACGCATGAGAAACGATCAGAGTATATGATTTTACTTGAAACATTTTAATGCTATTTTCATAATCCAGACTTTGCAGCTTGTCGATCGTAGTTCTAGAGGTGTGGGGTTCCTGTACGAAATCTTTGAAGCCATCTCTGAACGGTTCTGGTATCAACAACATCGATGCCAAAAGCTCGCTTGATGTTTCGAAAGGCTTCGACAGCCAAGTGATCCAGCTTATATTCGCACAAGAAAATAACTCGTTATTGTTCGGTGTCAGTAAATCCATAAGATAAGGAGTACGATTTTAAATTAAATTTTTGTGTGGAATGAAAGATACTTCAGATTAACTATATGATTAACAAATAATAGTTGGTGATGAAAACTACTTTAAATACGACATTTCATGTGAAACAACCTGATAGGTTACGTTCCTCTAAATAAAATAGAATAAGTCCCCATAATAATGAGACGTGCCCTTTTACAATGCGGCCGGGACCTGCAACAAAGACTCCTCGATCTCGCGCATGGTGCCTGTAACAGCGCGACTCGACTCTCACGACGGCGGCCCGGCGCGCTGTACGTCGTACGTCTAGATGACGGTATTGATGGTGGGATTTGATCGTTTACGTCTCGCCTTCCCTGATGGAAATTCTAGGACTTATAACTTTTGAGAGTCGTTTGTGGATGGATTCTAGCGTCAGTAAAATGACGTTGAAACTTCCGTACCATGTGCATGCGCAAGGTGATTTCAAATTTAAATTTTCCTAGCTGTCTTTTTATCAGAAAAGCTTTGTTGTTTTTATTTTAATGATGCATAAATAGCAACATTTTTACTACACCTTGACTCTCTCTCTTGATGTATTGCAATAGTTGAAAAAACGTATTTGGTTCAGTAGACGCATTTGGGATTTTGAGTAGAATATTTTTAACAATTATTTTTGAATTTTATTGTTGAGAAGTGATATTTAAACGAAGTGCATATGCATTTTCGAACGAAAGTATCAACCATGTTTAACTTGCTCATTTTGTCAGCAAATAGGCTGTAGTCAGTGCCGTTGCATAAATAGGTGCTAAATTTTACAGAAATAAGTGGCACGTTTGTCAAGACTCGAGGCCAAGTTAAGGGGGACACATCATGTGAGACGGCTACAAACCACAAAAATTGAGAAAACGTTCAAAGAATTAACTGTTTCAACATTCATATCAGTCCCCTGAAACATTCCTGAAGACAAATTGATATGAAGTATAACTCGTGCAGAAGATGGCAACTCTTGGTTTAGTAACGTAGCAGTTGTTGGGCCAGCTACGCCTCATGAAAAACAATTTTTTAATTTGTTGATTTGTTACAGTCTCCCATAAGTTTGGATGGTTACGCAGTTTTCAACTTCTCTCAATTTTTTCTTTAACTTCCCTCAATTTCTTTATACAGCTCGAAATCAATATCGTCGATTTTCGAATGAAACTTCAAGTCGAGGAAATGGAAACACACAAGGATTAATTCTATGAAAATTATGCAAGGCTTAGTATGAGCTCTGAATTCATACTTTAATGTGTTGTTAGGATGATTGAAATAACAAGGTAATGTTTACTTTTTTTCTGACCAAGAGTAAGCAATTGCTGCGAATGTCGAATTTGAATATGAAAGCCTTTTGTGTTTCGCATGAAGTTATTTGGTAAAATTTTTATGCAAATGGAGGTGGAATTTCCTTCGGATGAATACTTAAGTTATTTCTTTCTCTTCTGTTTGTGTGTTAGAATAATCTTTCCCGCATTCCTGAGGTCGCATACTTGATGGTTTGACATTTTTTTGTTACATGAAAATAGTCCCGAGTGACTCTTTGAGATTAAGATTTGCATAATGAATTAAATTTAGCATTCCATTACGCCAAAAAATAAATGTTATACCAAATTCTTCTAGAGATATGATGAATTTATTCTTATTAAAATTAGCCTTCTCCTCAAAAATACCCAAATTTTCCATGAACACAAACCTGACTTCAAAGGCCATTTTTTATTCATGCAATATACCTATTAATTTAAGTTATAGCATGATATCATTATAGAATGTGTAATTACAGCATCATAATTGTACAATCTTCATATTACTGTAGGTATTAGTTAATTGATTAGAAAGTAAATCATGTATTGGTCTAGGGGTGTGAATTGTTTGGAACAATGCCTTAGGCTTAGATTGTCTGGCTTAGGCTTAGATTGCCTGGAAACAATGCCTTGATTTTAAATTAATCGGAAAATTTGCCTTAGTTTGAATTGTTTGGAGACAAAAAGGCCGTAGGCTTGGATTCTATAGGAACAACAATACTGTGGGCTTTAATTCTTCGGAAACGATATCGTGGACTCAGTTATGACACAATGGTGTGGGTTCGGATTATTTGGAAACAAGGTCGTGGGTTAATTAAATCCTTTATAAACAATGCCGTGGGTTGGATTCTTCGGAAACAAATCCTTGGGCTTGTATCCCTTGGCAACAACAACACCTCGACTTGATTTGGGTAGGTGGAAACAACAATACCGGAAGTTAGGAACGCTGTGAAACGAGTGCTTGTGTATAGATTGCTTAGAACAATTGGATAGGCGCAGATTGGAAATACTAATTGATTTGGTATAGGTTGCTTGGACAAAGCAATTCCTTCAGTTTGGATTATTGTGCTTAACTACTAAACTGAACACCCGCTGCATGAAATAATTCAACGCAAGGAGCTTTTTCTAGCCTTACTTATCATTTACGCCTGCAGCTGTTAAGAAACAGTGCTTTTCATTGACGTACTTGACCGTAATTGTCTTCTCTATGTAAACTTCGAGGGCAAGGTCTAAGCGATCGAAGTTGAAGCTAACTGTAATAAAACATCAAGTTCTGTTCAGTGAGGGATTAATGTTACGACCATTAATTTGTTTCAATTAACGACCTTTTGGAAACGGGGTGCAAGAGCATCACGTGACGCAAGGCCTAGGGAGACCTGAGTCTTGGAACAAAATCCGCCATCTGCACAGAGCGACCAGATCCGTCGCGAGCTGTAAATTTGCTTATTAACCTCGGGAGTGACGCTCGAAACTGGTGCACCCAGCGCAACTCCGCACCATGAAACAAATGAAGATGTGATCCTGATTCTAGATTCATGCTTTTCTTCCAAAATTCCACATGTTCTAGCTTTTCTCAAATAATATTTGATCTTGTGTAGAAACCAAGGCGAAGAAAGTGAATAGAATTTCAACTTATTTAGTTGAGGCAACGTGGCGCAACACAGCGCTTTGGCAACATAGAGCGCCGCAGCTTCCGGTGAAAGATCTCCCGTGAAAGGGTAGCGAGAAGAGCCTGCGAACGCAAAAGCACAAACAAAAGTGGACGAGAGCACGAGTGCAACTTGGACTATGTCGCGAGCTAATACAATTGGTTTCACTACCAATGGCCCAATTTCACAACGCTCGTATAATCAATTCAAGTCAAATTCTTTCCAACATATGGGATTCTTATAGGAACTGAATTTCATTTTTATTGTCTATTTACGTCCACAGATGGACGTTGTTTTTCAAACAAAGAACTATCCGCTGATAAGGTAAAAGGTTCGCGGTCATAAAAAAAGATTCTAAGGGGAGAGGAAAACCACTTATTAAAACTGAGTCTGCATAAATAGGGAACACGCTTTTCAGTTAAACCAATTATTACGCAAAATTCAATAAATTCAGGGTCGGGAAGTCACGTTATTTCAGAACGAAAAAGAGCCTTCGGCTTCATGAATATGAGAGGA
This sequence comes from Platorchestia sp. MABIK, assembly GCA_014220935.1. NCBI lineage: Eukaryota > Metazoa > Arthropoda > Malacostraca > Amphipoda > Talitridae > Platorchestia > Platorchestia sp. MABIK. Next base: position 189,508 of record JACJUY010000189.1, on the reverse strand, counting down.
AATCAGTAGGAGGCGCAAGTCTAGTTTCAGCGGCGTAACTGAAGTTGTTAAACAACATTTAAAAAATCACAAGTACAGAAGTATTGTCTGGTGATTCCGTAATGCCTATTTAATCTAACAAGCAAAGTTAAGTAATGCCTATTTAGGCAAACAATTCAAAATTAAATTCAATTTCATGTTAGTTTGAGCATCCCTAAAACAATGCAGGATTGTAAGTACCGTCTTTTCAGGTGAGTTAAAGTTATTAAGTAAGCGAGTTAATAAAGGTTCCTTCAGGGTATAAACCTTAGGCTGTCAACAGGATTGTGACTTGCATTATTAGATTGGTCAGAAACTAGAACGTATGTAGATAAATTATGAATAATCAAAATGAGGGAATAACGATACGTTAATGCAAAATTAGTTAAGTAAAGAAAGAGATAGTGCATGTAACAAAGTCGTGTATCGAAGTTCTATAGGGTGCTCTGGCTCACGCAGTCTAATCTTGCTCAATCCTATCTTGAAAATACTTCAGGATGGGTTAGAATTAACAAGGATCGAGAATGTATATTAGTAAAGAAGAATGATAGGGGCTGGTTCCCGACTGTCACACCCGATCACGAGCGAGAAGATTCCGCCTTCGAATTGTTTGAAAACGAAGGAGCCATCTCCCCCTTGTACCTGGAAGCTCCACAAGAAAGGCAACTGTTTGAAATAGGGAACGAACGCTTACGACGCAGTATTATTTAGCCTAAATGTATTTGTATTTAAGAATTCTTTAGATTTAACAATCTTCTCTCCAAACTTAGTACAGTAGGCACGCAAGATTTGAGGCTAGTTCAAAATCGTGGATAACTATTTTAACGCAGGATCAAATAGAGATTCAGGTGGCCAGATTTGAAGAATTAGTTCTCAGTAATTACATGGTCGGATAAAATTACGAATGCTCGTAAGGCCCCAACGAATGGTCAGGACAAGTAGCGCCCACAACCCAATCAACCAACTTCCGCCAGAGGTCGTCTTCCGATGAGTGCAGGATTTAGAAGTCGTCCCAGGATTTAGAAGTCGTCCCGGAAGAGAACCCTCGCCGCTCACACCGAATTTCTTGATATTTAAAAAGTGCTTCAAAAGATGCGAAGTACATAGCTAAACTCCATTAGTAGAGCAGCAACAACCCTTTTCTCCCAGAGTAGAGATGTCCTCTCTCACAGGGTAACAGTAATTCCTAGAACACACGGCTGAGAAACTCCAATGCACGGAGTTGGGAATTCTCTTCGAAACGATAAAGCTTCCAGTTTTCTCTCGATGGCTTCCCAATCTAATCTGATTTCGTTTTGACGCGCCAACAGAGCTCAGCTGGGTTGCGAAAATAAAAGTTCCACGCAGTGTGAGCATCAAGAACTAGTTAGGTTGGAAAGGCACCGGAGCTCTATTCCATACCAACAGCTGGGATGACCGAAGAACACTTGATTTTATTCAAGGTATGCTCTATTTTCTATACCTATCCGTTACCAAGGCAGCCTCCAGAACGCACTCAAAATTTCTCAAACAACAAGAGCACTTAGTATCTGGGAACCGTGCAGGGTTGTCAGATGTGGTAACTCCATGCAGTATCCTTGGTAACTCTGCATGGTTGTCAGATGTGGTAACCCTATGCAGTATCGTTGGTAACTGTGCATGGTTGTCAGATGGGGTAACTCTATGCAGTATCGTTGGTAACCCTGCAGGGCTGTCAGATGTGGTAACCCTGTGCAGTATTGTTGGTAACCCTGTGCAGTATTGTTGGTAACCTAACAGGGTCAGATGCGATAATTCTTATTGGCCAAATGTCATTAATGCACATTTAAAACTTTGGGCCCTAAAGAATGTAAATTTTACAGCCCTGACTTGACTGTTGACCAGCTGTCCCCTGCCTACAGCGACAAATAATAACATGCCGAGCGCCGCCTTGCCCTGCAGCGCAGTGCCGCCGTGATGAGTTGACTCGAGCAGACTAATGAGGGGAGAAGCGACTGTTGCTGCCTCCTCTTGTTGGAGCGAGTGAGGTAATGAGTTGTCTGCTCCTCGCCGTGAGCACACCGTCCTCCTCTGACAGATGAATGGACCAAATGGCCTGCTGCTTCGCCTGATGAGTTGTCCAAGTCGAGAATTAATAGCCAGCTTCAAAGAAAATTGCTTGACATTAAGTTGGTTGGTGGGTCATGCGTATCAAGCACTGCTCGAGATTAGCGGCGGGTGTTGGTCACGCGCAGTATTTAATCTAATTCTTTCAATAAATTTGAACACTTAAATTGAAATGAATTCATGCGGCGATGGTATGTTTTCAATGCCCACTCTACGGAGGACAACGTTGATGTATAGCTTAAATACCTAGTGAGGACGAAATATTTCCATCGATTCATACGACATTTGGTAACTTTGCGGAAACCCTTTCGAAATAGAAGCCATAAACTATCATTTTTCAGATAAAATTTATTTGAAAGTATGTTGGTACAATTAAACACGTACAACTGAATTATATCTAAAAAATCATAGTATATGGCTTCCATTTCGAAAGGGTTTCACCGAAGTTACCAAATGTCGTATGAATCGATGGAAAATTTTCATCCTCACAAGGTATTTAAGCTATATATAAACGTTGTTCTCCGTAGATTGGGCGTTGAAAATATTCCATCACCGCATGAATTTATCTGCATTTAAGTGTTTAAATATATAGAAAGAATTAGATTAAGTATTGCGGGTGACTTTATCTCAATGTACGAGTGAATGAAATCGCTAAGTTTCAAAAGAAGAGTTCAGTATAATCAGGCTAGCATAAAATTTTATCCTTTCTTGCCCTTGCTTACTTACACAAGAGAGCAAATAAACTGATTCAATAAACTTAACTGCGGTTGCGCACGATGATTTGAACTGCCAAGAAAACGGTCAGCCAGTTCATGATAACTGATAGGTCTTAAATTTACTCTGATGATTGATTCATCATGCCATGCTTCGGTCTTACATCGACATGATATTTTGCTCATTTATTATTGGGGACATGAGTAAGTTCATTAACTACTCAGTATTCCTTTCATTTCGTTACTTTCAGTGCGATTGTACTTTAGAAATTTTTTCTTCATCGAAATTCGATCCTTTATTATCAGTTGAATAATGTTACAGCAAATTTTTTTGTTGAATTGGTTTCGTAAAATATCCCAGATGGCGAACGTACTTCTAAATCATTCGGACCTATAGTAACTCCGAATTCGGAATAGATTGCTAGGTTTTTGAAAATTTTCGCAAGTTGAAAATTTAAAGCATGATTGGAAGTAAAATGTGTCAGATATAGAATGCTACACGTGTGACTTCCAAATTGAAGGGAGGTTTTCAGCGAGGGCTTTTGAAAGCTTTCGAGTGCATTTCAGAGACGCGCTCTCACAGACATAATGCCTCATCTCCCTTGAAGTGAACCATGCAAAATATTTATATTTTAGGTTGACACGTATGAAAAAGTTGGGGCAAATAGTAAGACATGCCAATATTACAAAAATTCTATGATAAATCGTCACATAGGATGCCCAGATTAAAATGAGCTTTATGCGAGAAATTATTTCTACATTGGAGAATACATTTTACCTGGAACCGAAAACTCCCTAAAAAGCTAATTTCATCAAAATCATCTCATAGGAATTGCTAAAACATTTGTCTGCTCGTGTATTAGAAGTTGAAAGAATGTGAACTGATGCAGTGGTAACTACTATTTATTTATGTTCACAAATCGAAAAATTACATCAGGTGTGGTTGAGTTGAGTTTTTTCAAAAGTATTTTGTGCACATTTAAAAATTTCAAATAGGATGCTTACTTAAGAGTTTTACGGACAAATCAGAAAGCTACGAGACAGAGCTCCGACTGCATCTCCCGGCTACAACTCCTCTTCAGTTTCTGGACAGATTTAATTTATCTTGAAGTGGTCGTTTAGGCTGTCGTTGTGTGGAGTTGAGGAGAAGTAACAAGGCTGTTGTGCACCACGTGCCGGCCGGCCACTGCCGCGATGGCTCAGCAATTAGCGACTAAGTGCCTGCAGCGCCTCGATGGGGCGCCGGTCTCAAGGCCGCGTGAGGGCCAGTTCCTCCCACGAGCAGGCTTACCAGGGAGCACCTTTTCGATGGCAAACATTGTCCAATTTAGCTCTCTTGTGAATTAAATTTGGCTGCAATGACCACCCAGCTGGTGAGCTAGCAGGTTGCCATATGCTGAGTGTTTATGGGGCCAAATTTGATCTGACAAGAAGGGCAAATCAAAGAATTTTGACCCAAGGAATGCCACATTTACAAGCCTTGCTACGCGTTGTGTTTAAACGCAATGTTGTCGTGAAAATTTTTTTTTCTATCTCTGGCTTTTTTGATAATTCTTTTCATAGTCTTACCTAGATTCTAACTTAAATTTAATTTAATCTCCTTTCATTTCAGAGTTGACCAATGGTGAAACATCATCCCAAATTACCTGCTGTGAGACTGCGTTTCTTGAAAATTTTTCAAACTTCTTAATACCTGCCGAAATATCTCACTATTCCCATTCGTAGAATCACAGCTGTCTATAGGCAGCACTGCGTGTGCAGTAACATTTCATTTACTGCTGCAGCTTATGCTGACTGCACTTCAGAACGCATGTATGGAGCGCCATCCAAAATCTTGCCAATACAGACTCCGATAACCTTCCCTTGGGGGCGCTGCACATGTTACCAATACTGGCTATTCTGGGAATGACCGATGCTTCAGGCTGTGCTGTATCCGATAATGCTCTGAGTACCTATCAGGAAAAAAATTGCACGAGTAAAAGCCATTTAAACAGGAATATATCATCTGATATTATAATCCTGTAAAATGTTATAAGTCGAATGAGTGTTCGTCACGAATGAAAAATTTAATGCATATTTCAAGTTTAAAAGAGGTCTTTCCCTTGATTCACATGAACTGTTCAACAAGAGTTGGTCTGCGTGATAACATAGAAAAGTGCTTAGAAAAAGCTCAACGTGACAATGAGATAAAAATATACACGAAACGAAAAATTTAGATTGATTAAAATTTAATGGTATTCTGCTCGACGGTACTGGGATAACAGATGCATTCACGTTTAAAAATATACATTGACGGCCGAGCTTGAGGGTTTTCACGCAACTGCCGGAAATTCCCAGCTGTTATTCTCTTAGTAGGAAGAATCAAATGTTTCTCTCAGAAAATCATAATATTGCCAAAGGTGGAAGATTACATCAAATTATATCGTAGAGTTCAGCAGACTATAACTGATGGAAACTTTCGTAGCTTTTAATCTTCATTACGACCTGTTCACTCCTCAAATACAGCGTGTTTCAGGGAAGATGGAAGCCAAGGAATTTGGCAATGAGTTACATACATGGAATTCTCATGCTTACCCTAGCCTTGGAGAGAGCTGTAAATAGAAGACTTCTGTGAAAAATTCAGGCAAGAATGAGAACTATAATACAGTATATCCGTGATCTTACACCTACCCTCACAATATTCCGAATGAATTTCAAGAACTGCTAGAAGACGAAGTTTCCTGAAGAAAGTATCTGAAAGAAGAAAGGTGAAAATATTCGACGTTAATGATAACAATATGATTTGTCCAGAACCAGACTCAAAACTCCCCGCCAATACCGGAGAAAGACAATTGACGCAAGACAGTTAGCCGTGGCCCATACAACCTGCCTCTGATTTCCATTCGTTCGGAGGCCAACTGAACCATTATATTGGACTTAAAGTTAACAAAAAGAAAGATTGAAAATGAATTGAATTTATACTTTGGTTGTAAGCCTACAGAAATTTACATGCGAAACATCGATAAGCTTGTTGAAAGGAGAAAGAGGTTATTGAAAGCAATGGAGAGTATGTTAATGAATAAATATTTCTATAGTCATTCGCTTATTTATTTTAACCTAAGATCTCGAAATCGGACATTACTTTTGCACCAACCTGAAACAAGGCGAAAGAAGAAAAAATGGTCTAATGCGGTGACTAATCAACTTTTCTAGGATTGGCATATAATGCTTATATTTCATCTATAAAAATTTGGTCTCTGCAAATGTGCGAATGTAGGGTGAAATGCTAAAATAATTTATTTTGTTGATCTTTTCCAGATAAGCCTTGCCGCTAATACAACACATAAGTTCACCCACTTGTAACTTTTGAAATAATGCACTTATCAATTTCAAATTACTCTCAAATGAAAGATTAAAACATTCTTTCGTTTGAGAGTAATTTGAAGTCGATAGGTGCATTGTTTCGAAAGTTACAAATGACGGAAATGACGGCGCGCGAGTCGAATAGGTATATCCAGAAATTTATCTAGTTTACAGAAAACTGTTGCCGTACCGTCTACTGTACGGAAAGAAAGAATGTTTCAATCATTCGTTTGAGAGTAATTTGTAGTCGATAGGTGCATTATTTCGGAAGTTACAAGTGGGTGAACTTATGTGTTGCATTAGTGGCGGGGCTTATCTGGAAAAGATCCTATTTTATTGTTTTTTCATAAGCCAGGAATGTTAATAATTAGCTTGTTTTTCGATTCAATTGCAACTTCTGCGTAGACGTGTGCGGGAACTAAATTTAGCAATGACATTCTCATATATTTGTGTCAACCTGAATGCAATCTAAAACAGTGTCGACAATGATGCATGGATTCCAACTTATTTCAGAACATGATCCAAACGAGTTGACTGTAATTACCATTTGATCATAAAAATACATTCTTTTTGAACCTGTTGCAGTTGCTGTCAAAATGAAATTTTTCCTAACCAGTTGAATAAAATCAGACTTCAAAATTCTTGCTCTAAGTTGTGGAGTTTCTTTCTATCCCAGACATCGGTTTCGTAGGACAGAGCTGTTCGGTAGGACAGAGATTAGTAGCTCTGGAGAGAAATTCAACATGAATTGCTCATTACGGACGAAATCTAGTTTCCTGCCTGAATTCAAACTCGGAAGGGGAAAATGACAAGGTCAGTTGAACGACTTTTGGCGAGAGTTATTTTCCTGTTAAACTTTGTTTTTCAGGTGTTCAGTGCTGACGGTTGCTGCTCACTGGAGAAACTCTTACTTCTGTTTGCAATATGGTTGCGCTGCTTGAGATGTTTGACGGCGGAGAATTTTCAACAAGATCTTCTTTCATATATCTCCGTAAAGTGATTTAAAAAACTAATTTTCCTAAATTTTACAGAATTTTTCTGCATTTCAGCTTTCTGATTTTAGTTTACAAATATTCAAATCCTGTAAATATTTAGCAATAATGACCTATTTGAATTATTTTTTATATATATGGAGTAATTTATTTTCCATTGTTAGGCTGAAAAATTGTCCAGCATTATGAGTGAAGTTTACTTATTACGCAAGGAGATTTGAAAACCCAGTGGAATCATTTTGAACAATGCATCTCACGAGCGGCAGCATGGTCCAGACCGTCGTACGAGTGCATCTAATTGAAATTTAATTGATCTGCGTATTTTCATTATCTCGAGTCCCTCTCTCGCCTGCTGTGTATAGGACGAAGTGGCGTCAAGGCACTCATGAAGCTTTCCAAGCCCTGAAACCTTCAAGCATCGTAATTAACAAGACGTAGAGAGAAACAATAGTGTCAATGTTGTGAGATTGTACCAGCTTGGAACCAACGGCCTGCATCCCCACGGTCTCTCTGATCGACAATCATCTCTCCTATCTTGCGGCGAAACTCTTCTTTGTTTATAGGCGCACACCAGATACCCTGTAGATAAAAGTTACGAGCTTCGATATTGACGTAAACTGCAAAGAATTGATCGTTCATTGATGAGAAAACGGGTTGCATTATATGAAGATGATTTAGTTATATTTTACAACATTGTGCGTTCTCAGCACCAACTGCTTGTTGTGTCGAGACATATTGAATTATGTGCAGTAATTTCTAATTAGGACATCACTACAGAATTTTAAATTTTTCGTTTGTTTATTAATTCCGTAAGTTTTAGGAAAGTAGATCAGCTTTTTTAATTTACCATAGAGCTAAGCATGAAATTTCCTTAGAATTTTCTCACTATTAATATTCTCGCGGTTCAAGCAGGAACGGATTTGAATTTCATTGGAGACTGAAAATTAGACTGAATTAGAATTAGACAATCGGAGACTGCAAGCAGTCGATGGGAGCAATTAAAGTAGATTTCTAGTTCGTTTTATACTTTTTTAGTCCTTCAAGATCTTGTTCACTGAATATTCTTAGGTGAATGTAACTACTTATTAATTTCTTTCGCAAACATCAAAACTGAGCAACATATTTCTTTGCCGCGGACCCAAATAGCAATAAACGTGATGGCAATAATTAATCAAGGCAAACCTCTATTTAAGCGAATGTAAATCTCTCGGAAAACGGGAAAATAACATTAGTGGAGTGATAGCAACCGGAAATAAACCGGAAAAAACTAAGTCTTTACTCTGTCCAGGTAGAAATACCATGAAAATTCAACTGGGCGATGTTCAAAGACTAGAGGATCATGGGTCGTGAATTTTTGAAATGATCCCCTTTAGAGACTTGGTAGGAGAACCCTATAGAGAAGCCTCTGCTTCTTCTAGGATGGTGAGCGCTATCGCACCAAATGGGTGTAGCGTCGAGGTGTTCAGACTTTTACACCACAATTAACGAAATTTAGAGGCGAGTGAGACATTGTGATAAAGTTACGTGTTAGCTTAAAACCATTTTAGCAAAATAAAACTAATCTTTTTTTTTGTGGTAGAAAGAAGACAATGTCAACGAGGTTAGTAATATTTGAGTTTTTGGGACTTTGTTTCACGCCTGACCTTCTCAGTGCATGGCACGAGAGAAAGGGACAATAACTGTAGTTCGCCCCTTAGTATTTGTCCATTGAAGAGAAGTAATCCCATCTTTATTGGTTCAAGTAAAATGTTTCAAATTTTCTTATCGTAAGCCATTTGTTTTATCCAGTGCATGTCGAGATCGCTAGACTGTAAAACGTTATCAACAGCTGTACATCTGCAGTTGAGAGCGGTGAAATCGATATCCGGAAATCTACTATTTCATTTGGAAAAATAATAAGTGATCCCCGCATCAGCCCTGGGAAAACTATCAAAGAATTTAAAAGTTCATAATCATATTTTCATACGATAGTCAATCTAAATTTAGGACAAGGTGTTTATCAACTGATTAATTGGTAATTTAAAACAGACTAATTTCAGATTTTGCTAGCTAAGTAAGAATGGCTTAGCCGTGGCCGAAAGAATTAACGGAGGCTCAGCTTGCTCCGAACTGAGTCAGTGACTCGTCTGACGAAAACATGTTTACTTTGGAAGCTGATTGGAATAAGGACAATAGGTGTGATGCTGTTTGAGTGACTAGCTTCAGAAAATTAGTTTGAAGCAGCTAAATCTACGGTGTTCTCATCTTCAGATTGTGAGGGCCACACGGGCCCATGGCCCTTTGTTGTCATAAATATTCAGGGCCACATTCAGTTCCACTTGCTACCAGCCTGTTTTGATTTCCACTCATATTTGTGTGAACGTAACCGTTGAAGTTTACCTTAAATATATCAAAGGAAATGTTATGAATTAAATTGTACTAAGAGTTTCGGTGCATAAGAATCATTCGATTGTGTGCGCCAGGTCTAGTGTACAGAATGCAGAGAAACTGCAGTGGAGCAGAGTGCAGCTCAAGGATTTTTATAAAAGTATGCGTCACCTTATCGAACCCAGATGTCAACCCAGCAACCTTCAAACCCTCGTTGATCTTTGTATGTAATGCTGCTGCTAATTGCTACATGAGCGCTTATGCTTTGGGAGAAACACTTTTATTGTTTACGAACACGGAAGACATTTCTGTTCCTCAGGAACCATTCGTTTGGAAGCTATAATAAGGGATGACGACACGATACATTGAAGTATAATTACTCCAGTAAATTCATGATCCGTTGTTTAAATTACGTTTAAAACAAAGCTCTAGTGAGTTATATATCAATTGTATGAAATTTAAATCCATTTTGTTGGGGCAAGCTTTTTTAACTGGCGTTGGCCATCATTACTATAAATTATTAGCCCATAAACTCGAAGAGAAGTTGCGGATACAGTTCAAACTGAACCAGTAACGTATATGTTATTTTTTGAATAATGTACGCAATCGAGAAATAAACATGAATGTTTCATTTACTGTACAATTCCCTTCAACTTTGAACTGCGTAATGCAGGCTCTATTTATCGTTTATACATGAAATGCAACCAAGATGTCAAAATGATTTTGAAAGCAGCAAACGTGTAGCTTAGGAAATTAAACATTGCTAAAATTAAGGCATTTTGCGTCTTTTACTTTCATTTCTGGTGCTCGAAAAATAATCGTACACGATCAACATGCTCGAGTGCCAGAAATTGGAAGCTCTGTTTGCATCCAATTATTAGCGCGACACTTTTGTTGTTTAAAGTATTTTTGAGCTCCCGACGGCAACTCGTTTTAATGAAAAGCGATGTTGAACGAATTACAACTGGAAAAATAGGTGGGAATTGGAACGCAATTGACAGGCAAAAATGTGTGAGACGGTCAAGACAAACACTACTGCATTGAAAGAACATTCGCAGAGCGGATCGTTTCGCTATACAAGCTAGATAACACCGGGAAACTGTGAAACAAGATTTTTACCACTATTTCACACATACGTTATCTACCCAAACCTTTCAGTCTAGCCTCTTGAGCGATGCATTTCTTATTTCTCCGCATTTGTCGTCTGCTTCTCCACTTACATATTTTATCGCAACAATTGCATTTAATTGCTGCGCCTAGTGATGAAAAGCGATCTCGCTTCGCAGGCTGCGCGATTTCTACAAGGCTGGCATGGCAGAGCAGGCCCATCTCACAGTTGTGCGATAATTATGCTCATAATTGAGTTGCCGCTCCTGAGAATTGCTGAGTCTTGGACTAATTTTCCAGAAGTTTAAACATCCCCAAGTAATGCAACTTTGATGGCATAGCGTGAAATCGGATGGTGTGCGCCGTCTTAGGTAGAGGTAGGTAGATTTCAAAGACGTTTGACGAATTTAAATCCAAATCGATGTGATTACATCGAAATAAAATTTACTATTTCGGAATCAATGAACGCGGGGTGTCATTTCGGTTACAATGAGCGTAATCTTAACCGAGAAATATTTAATCAACGAATAAATTTTCAATACTTGTTAATGCTGATTCTAAGAATTTTTTTCTTTAACATGCACGTTCGGGTTATCTGTAACCACTTGCTTAGAGGAAAAAGTGAAGAATGTGATTGTTTTATAAACATTAAATTGATGTTCTGGACAGTATGAATGAATTTTTCATGTGAGAAGGTATCCTTGTTGATTTATACTTATTTCCAAAGGAATTTATCTACTTTCCATACATATTTATTCATATATATTTAATGAATCTCTGGGACCTTCTTCTTTAGTTCTTAGAAGGTCCCAGAAATTCATTTTGGCCTCAAGCAAAACAAAAATTAAAAATAATAAAAATCAATAATAATCTAATTAAGCTCACATAACCTTAACATCTAAAACATCAAGGAAACATCAAGGAAACCATAAACTAAAAGTGGTGACGCACAACTCTCAAGTACCCACTTTCATGTTCTTGGGATTGTTTTCGAGGAATAATTCTTCATTCAAGCTATTAGGTCGTGCTGTTGGCTCATAATTATAATGTTTCTTCGTGTCTTGTACCTTTGTATCGAGTCAATAAGGAATCAGGTATAAATTACGTAGTGAAGTTTCGTAAGAGGTAGTTTACTTCCATAGTAAAAGAAGTCTTTGGAAATTCATTCTGCTTATTACCTATCTCACGCTCATGGATGACCATGCCCATTCTAAGTTGTTTACCATCTCTATAGTTTTCAAGTTACCAATCATAACTAGGTTCCAAATAATTAATTCTTTGTGGTCAGATCTTGTTAATTAGTTGAATATGTGTTTAATTTTTATTCCTCGTTAATTTCTTGAAAGAATTATCACGGTTCGACTTCGACTGTCCGTTTGAATTTCAATTACAGTTCAGTCGTGTTAGAATAATTGCTTGGGATCAAAATACTAGAAAGTTGGTAAAACCAACTTATTATGCGCAATGAAATTGTTCAATTATTTGCTCCTTGCGTTGAACCTTTTCGTTCAAAAGCGTTAAGCCTGTGACACACCTTGCATTACGTCAATGCTACTTGTCGCCGACGTGGTGTCGCAGAAACACCGCTGCTGACAGACGGGCTTCTGCACGAGCGCGCGGTGTCGCGGCAGTCAGTTGCCAACAAGCCTTGAGAGGAGGAAGATGTCAGACGATATTGTGCTGTGCGAAGAAGCTGCGCTCGGCTCATCGCAGAGCGCGTCAGCGGGACGATACCATGCTCAATGCCTGCTTGTCTCACACCTACTCTGCCGTGCCACAGCAAGGTTGCCAGATAGCTACATGAATTTTAGGCAAAATTTTACCAAGAAAAAGGTCAAATTTATTTAGAGGTAAACTAATATAGCATGTAGATACCCTTAAAGTATCATAATTCAATTTGTCATTAAAATTTTGAAATAAAGAGGAAAAATAGACCTAACTTACACATTTTTTTCAAGGAATAACAAATTCTTTTGACTCTTCATCCTCAGCAGAAGTTAGAGAGGTAGAAGCAGCGCTAGAGAGCTAGGTCCTTGATTTTCGTTTGATATAAGATGCTCGATTTGAAATTAGCTTGCATTCTTGAGGCCACTTTGAAGTCCTTACAACATAGAGAACTATTGCTGAGATGTACTCGGATTCGCACTTTCTCATATAACTTTCTAGTTCGTAATCTAATGTTGGACCAAAACTGCATAGTGTCTTTTGGAATCACACCACCGGCAAAATGCCCTCCTTCTTTGAGTTTATGATACTAATTTTTCGGTACTGCGGCTCACTAATGTTGATACAATCCTGAGCTAAATGCAACCTATGCAAATCTGCAAACTCTCCTTTGATTACTTGATTTGATATTCGCAAGGGATTTAATAATATTGAGCAGGATCTAACTGATCCTGGTACTACTCTGCGTTCGACTGTCACGTTTCGGTTTTACGCCTTGTGCGCCACAAACACGGAAAATGACAAAAAAGCCAGAAAAAGGCCAAACTTAAAATCTCGAAGCCAAACGCTTTCAAAAAAGGCCAAATTTGTGATATTTGGCCTTATAAAGGCCAATATGGCAACCCTGTGCCCCAGGCCGTGCGCTGTCGGCCTGCGACAGCAATCGGGCTAGCTGGACTTTCTACTCCTGATGCGGCATCATGCTGCCGAGCGGTCAGAGAGCTCTGGGCAACTCGTCGATGCGGCATGAAGCACGCGAAGCTGCAAGGTGTGTCACGGGCTTTACGCAGTCGACTTCTCATATTCCTAATCGCAAGTGAACCTCCTAATTTATTTTCTTTTGTACTGGACGAGTCTGCGCAGATATTGACAGAGATTTTTAGTGGAAATGCTTCCTTGATCCTTCCATTCTACTGGAATATCATTAGTTTAAAATCAGTCGAGAATATTTGTTCGCAGCTATTTTTCATACTAAACATTATTTATAAGCAATATAGGATATACTGAGTACTTAAAAATATGTATACACACTTGGAATTGTCAGAAAATTTGTTTTCCAGCCCTCAAAGTTAGATTTTTGGGCAAAGTAATGTTGGAGTCCTATATGATAAATAAGCCAATTTAGTGGTCTAACGCAATTAATGTTCCAAGGTTTGATTCAATTTTCGAACTGGTAGCCTTCAGCTACGGTACAATCCTGGGTAATAGTCGCAACTGATTCCGTATTTTGCACCAAGGTGTGGTGTGGGGTTTCAGATTACAAAATTGTCACACACTTTATATTGATGTAGAAAACGCACTTTCTCATCTTGAAGGTATAATTTCTGTACAAATTTAACATGATTCTTCCTCAGCAAGTGGCAGAATAATTGTCGATTGAGCTGCGCAAAATGGTGTACGTACGTTTGAGCCTTGAAAAGCGGAAACAGGTTATTAAGTTATAGTTTGAGAATGTTGCTGCGGTACTGAGAAGTGAAAACGCGAGTGTTGGTCAAGTGGTGAGCTCGAAAATCCCAAAAGCTATGGCTTGCTATCAGATGTGACTCGTACCCAGAAACTTATGGATGCTGAAAGTTATCAGTATGAGCAATTAATCATACTTTTAGAATAATTTGGCCAAAAAGTATTCTTATTTGTCTTATACATATGCCTTTAAGTTCACCTTTCTAAAATATCTCTCTTGTAGGTTGGATAGTATATTTAAAACCGTTTGAAATGTATCATTTTTTTTAGCACCCTGTTTTCACAAACATTTCTCAGTTCTATTGCTTTTCTGCTTTGCGCGCTCGTGAACTTGCCAATCTTCGAGCTGGTCCTTGTGTCGTCGATGTCAGCCAATTTCAGGGTTCTAGTTGAACACTTCTGAGCCCCGATGTTGGCAGACTTCGCTTTCACTTGCAGCAGCCAGCGCGATGTTTGCTCTTCCTGATTAGTTTCTGTCGCCCTCATGGCTCCAGTTGCGCGTTCGCGTGTGCTTCCATAATGAAGGGACTGCCTCCCATTAGATTTACACTTTCAGGAAAGTGGCTATTGTTGCTACTTGCTTTATTTTATGTTTTTACAGCTCTTGTTATTTTTCTAAAATACTTCGTAGGCTGTAAACTTGACGGAAGCAATCAGGGATTCGAACTGAAATTTAAAAAAACGGCCGAACAATACGTTGGACAGCATTTAATCGCTAAGGTAAATATTTAGTAGGTTCAGTTACTGTGATCACTCTAAATATTTACACTAGGAAAGTAGAACGCCATTTTTAAATGCATCCTGGAGCCGTTTCTATTTGCGAACACTTCCACTTCTTGAAACCTTGTACGATGTTGTTCCTTCTAACGCCTGGATCTTCTGATTAAGAGTTAGCTAGAAAGGATGAAAAATGTGAACCTTGGCATTTAGAGATTTTTTAAGAGTTGCCTATTCGAAGCAAACGTCAAATGGATGAACGAATGACAAGAGGAAGGCTTCCACTCTTCTATTGGTGCTACGGCGTTGTTACGCAAGTTTTCCGCTGCTTCACATGTTTTTCAAGTAGAACCTTTATTTAATCGTAAACTTCCTTCAGCAGTGGAGATGAGCGACAGTGCATGTGTCCTTGTACTAGATGCGCTACGATGGAAGAGCGTTTCTTGTTCTATAAATTTAAATTTGATTGTAATATTCCCCGTGAAGCATTCGTGCTGTAATATTTTACGTGATGCTTCAAATTTGTATATACGTATATTAGGGGTGTACTCGATTTCGTCATTTTTCTCTATGAAAGGAAGTGGAGATTCCACATGAAATTTTTTTACTCATGTTAAGTTTTTCACTTGTGCAATATTCCCCAAAATTTATTACCTTTTGTGGAAATTGATTCGATTCTTACATGTATTTTCTTCACGTTTCATTTGATTTCTTTAACATACCATATATCATCCCTCACCTCTTTTAGATTCCTTTGCAATAAATCAGCGCTGTGAAATGATGAGCTTCATTACCGCAAAATGTTTGTCAGGGAGTCCTGTTTAAGAACCGCTGAGCTATCTGGTGTCCATTTCCTTACCCTTGTTCCCCAGAGAGGGTTGGAGGTTCTCTTTGTTATGTTTCTTTTAGGAACACGTCGTCACTCGTGAACGTGTATTTTGCGAGGGTATTCACACATCGCGTGTCTAGGGCAATAGCCTATTCAATTGTGAATACCAGGCAGTTCCCTAACATTCAGACCTAAATTGAATTGAGCATCTGAACTTAAATAAGCCTGTTTGTAAACTCGATTGTTTCAACGCCGCATCATGGTGTCGTAGGGTATGTTTCTCTGTCTATTTGAGAACCAATTTTAAAATTTTCTTTGTTCCTATGAATTAAGCAAATACTCGTCGTAGTGCTCTCTAAAGCTGCCACTCATGACGACGGCCAACCACTCTCCATGAAACGAATGCTTTTATGGAGACCAGTAATGGCTCTCATGAAGCTATTTTTTGAGCACGATTGTTTATGCCGTCTACTTTGCGGAGAGCAAGACATAAAATGGATGATCGCAGTAATGCCATTCTATTGGCAACTTCCGTGTTGAATGATTTGTCCGGAGACGTTCCCAGTTTTATTTTATTGGAAATTGATACAACGGTTCTGCCGTTGAGCTTTGGTTAAACGTAAATGTTTTGGTGCATGATTATTTGTTCAAGGAAACGGAGATTCACGTGGGGCTTCTGAAATGAATACCCGAATATATTCAAGGCTACGGAGCTTTCTATGAAATACAAACCAAACGCTCCGTTTGCCCTGCTGAGAATCTGTACAGCCCCACATCAGCCCGGTGAACAGAGCCGCGATACACACGTCATGTTTTGTTTTATTGCAATTGATTTGCGCCGCCGCTACGTGTGCAACTGCAGTAACTCCGTCAGTTAAGTCCACTGAGTAGCATCGAATTACAGCGGACGCTTACACAAAAGTGACCCCCATGCACAAATCTTATTTTCTAGCAGTATGTGCTTCTGTTACACATGAGTGGTTGTAACGGCAATTAAATTTTTAGTGGTCGCAGTCGATCATCGCCGCAACTAAATTATTCACTAAATGTACTGCTCTAAAACGACCCTAATGTACGTACTTCACTGTGACGAACTGCAGACCACCGATGGTGAGACAACCGATTTTGGAATGGGGCACTTGTAGATATTTAAATTTTAGGAATTAGATTTAATAGTGTTAGGGAACAGTTGATAGACCATGATGTATGCCATTCGTATGTATACTTTGGAGTAAGTGTCATTTACTAGAGTAAGCTTTGCCTTCATATATGATGTTGTTAATTGACGTTAGAGCTATTTCATGAACATGATCGAAATGAACATCTTGAATGGTCATTCTTCTTTTTATTCCTTGATTTTCCCTTCATGCTAATATCAAAATGGATTCCAATTTAGAAAAATATATTGCTTTGGGAATAATGAAACTGTAATATCACTGTGTAGAATTCAGGGGTCCAGTTTACAGGGTGGGAGAGGAGACGGATAGACTAAGCGAGCAGCAAGCAAGCATGCAAAAGTTGCATATTATTGCATAGATACATAAACTTACTAAAGGTATTGCAGAAAATCAATTAATGCTCTGAGTATTTTATTTCAGCTTTTTGCTTTGAAAGCACCGTGCTGAATGTCCTATGCATTAAACATTTCCTCACTTCATCATCTTCAAGAGTTATTATGTAGATATTGTGTGTCTGCAAGAGCCTGTATGATCTCAAGAATGCTCTCATACGAACACCGATGTCTGTATCTCATAATGTACAATATGACGGGCGTCATGACTTTAAAAAATGAAAACTTATGAAAAGCAGTTTCTCAACAATTTTTACGGGACTCACTCATTTCTAAAAACATTCTTGCATTATTATATGAGAAAAATTGTGAGGTAGAATTAAATAAGTTAAGCGTTTATAATGAGCATTGTTACGCTATTTAGTTCCGTAACTTCGTTCGTAATTTTTGGGAGTCATATGTGAAGATGTACAATAATACAACATTTTTTAAAAAATGACGATACGAAAATGGGGGTACTTATGCTTCTGTTATTCAGTTCAGGTAATCTAAAATAAATGTTTAACAGCATCAATGATTAGAACTAAAATTACCACAGAGAAAGTGAACTTGCATTTTTTAAATGTTCAACTTTATGACAGGTACGATATTGAGTTCCGTGTTATACAACGATAGGACAAATAGTAAACCAAAATTATTCATGCTGCAATATCTGAAATACAAACAAGGAGACAAAAATTCCTGCGATAAAGGGGTTGTATTTTCTGGTGTATTTTTTCTCTTGAGTTTCTTCTCTTTGCTTTACTTGCCTTTGAGTTTTGTTTTGTGCTTCTTGTGGCCTACGTTATGTTCTTTCGGCTTTTTTAACGTCAGTTCTTCTTCAGTTTGATTTTACGGCAGCGGCTACCTTCGTAACCTAATGTCTGCACTTCGTTGGTGAGATTGATGTGGCGCTCATTTGTATTTTCTTCGTACGCGTTTCTAATGGTACTTGTGCTCACCTTTTGGTGTTCCCCTGTATTTCCGCTTCATTTCCAAGTCGTAGAGATTATCTTATTATGGCTTGCAGTCTTATATATTTGTTCAACTCAATCATGGGAAGTGTTTCAATGACTTTGCCGTCCATGTGAATTTAAAGCCTATCTATGATTATTTCACCGACCACCGGTGTCTTCATCGCCCACCGATGAAATAGCCTTAAGTGTATTTTTTTTTGTTGAAACGATTTTAGTCCGGTCTGCAGTATGTATGCACATCAGTCTCGCGTGTCGTTCTTCTGTGAACATTCGAATGTGTTTTTATTATTCTTGGTTTTGCTCCATCAGCATTTTTATTTATGGTAAAGTGAATTAGAACAATGTCAGCAAATCTGATCGAAATTCAATTCTTTCTATGAATGTTGCAGAGTCAGGAGGTATTTTTTCAATTCCCCTGATGATGCTTCATTTTATGCCCGAAGTGTTCACTTTAAATACATTATTTTCTTCTAAATAATCGTGCCTTTTTGGCTAGAATTGCTTTATATATCTCAGCATATTATAGTAAACTGATTTATTGTAGAATTTGAAAAAAATGTTCGTTTTTTAATAAAGATACGAACAAGAAAAGAAAAAACATAGGTACCGACAGCATCCGAGGAATTTATCAAAAATTCGGAGCATGGTAATGAAGCGTTTATTCTCACTTTAGATGCTGCTCTGCGGGATTTTTCTGACATTCAGAGTGGCTTGCGAAGTAAATTCGGCTTTTGGCTTGTGTCCTCCTGAGCCATCTCGGCCATGAGGGACGCTCCTGAAAAATGGCTCCCGCTGAGGGCCGCAGGCCGAGGCAAATTGGCGAATTTTGGCTCCCGCTGGACCAGGACAAATGAATACTGATGTCTCGTGCGCTCAGTTTACCAACCGCTAGCTTTTTTTGGGTGGTAGCAGAAAAGTTCAGGTTAATTTACTTTTGCTGATGCTGCTCGCGTAAGAGCCATTGAAAATAGCGGTAAAATTCCAGTACGCTGTGAGAAAGTCCAATCTTTGCTACAGAGTTTCAGAGGGTGACAATTAGGGTAACGGAAACACAAAGCGCACAACCTTTTTCTTGTGCATGTTGATTTGTTTTTTCCTTGCGAGCCTCTTTGCGCGACTCTACGTGGTGGACTTTTCGTCCCTGAACACTTCGAATTGGTTAACGAAATTCGACGTTTAGCTAGGACAACATATCTGCTGTTCAAGTGGTCGACTGTATTTGAATCTGAATTATTTGATGAAGAATTAGCGCTATCACACACTAAGTCGTAGCTATTGATTGAAGTAAAAATTGTTTTTCAAACGCTAATTTGCCTTCCAAAACCTTAATCATGACCTCTGTCTGCTCTGTGTGCAATCTAATATAAAAAGATATAGAATAATTACGTATTTGCTACTGAAGACTAATTTTAATATCGGCTACGTGTCAAATTATTGATTTTTTATCAGGGTGACCGGCACTTTGTGGAACAAACTCTACCACAGCGTTGCCACCGTTAAAATAAACTTTTTTTATTCAAAAACCGTATGATCGAAAATACTTTGAAGAGTTACAAAAGAAAATATTGGAGAGCTTTAAGGACCAGAAATTTGAAACGTATTGAGGAAACATTCGCTCTTTGAGAGTGACAGAGAAATGAAATTTGGAAGCTGCGAGTCTAATTAATTACAATTTAATTATCTTAACCCTGGTTGTGTACCTCTTCAAAATAGCAAAGTAGTTTTCCGATTGTACGTGTATGGAAGGCAGTTATGTTTCTTTTGAGTTGTGATGTGCAGAAAGCATCTTTAACTACACTGTGTGTATTGCGTCAGGGCAAAATCTAGTCCTTAGTTCGTAATTCTTAATTGGGCGTAGGGCTCTTGAAAACCAGTTTCTTTGAGGGGCATTCTGACCATAATTAATAGTGTGAATAACTGAGGTTAATATTCACGAAAAATTATGACAATTAATAGGCACAAAGATATTAAAAAATAAATTTTATATGACCACAAAATCAGTATCTATCGAAAAAGAAATCAATTAACAATCTGATCTGTGCTATCTAAGGAAAGGATTTGGTACTCGTGAAACCTGTAATCAAACAAAACAAAGATTGAAGCTAGTTGAGGCTCTCGAAAAGACAATTGCGTCAAGTCCAGATACGAGCAAGCAAACTAACTGAATCGAATGAGAGCTTAACAATCGCAGGGCAGAAGGGCAGTGCAACATTTCGGGAGTGCAGTAGTTTTGCTTGATTCTTCCCCTATTAGTTGCAATTACTGTTTTTAGTTGCTCCCCCGAAATAGATTTCAAATAAACGAACGAAACCGGAAAAGAAGAGTATGCAATGACTTTCAACACCTTATCATGGATAGTGTTATACCTGTAAGAATGTTGATTTTCATAGTGAGTACGCACTCTCTACTCAAGGTAACTAAATATTGCCCAGTTCGCATATTTACTTCTTTGTCTACTTTGCCAGAGGCTCTTGGGAGTACTGTAGTTTGTAAATGTCAGAATTGGGGTGCGTTTTAAACTCACTCGTTGTGGTAGGTAAATATATTATGTGGACCTCCTCAGCTATGAGACGCTTCAAGACGAATCGTTGGGCTTCGAAATTATTCACACAGCCGCGAACTGACTACCTAGTTTCATTTTCCTGCGTTCTTCTTGCTCTGCTTACAGGACAAAAAATCCTAGCAGTCTAATTTTTCGCCTATGCATTAGCTTCTAACTGAATACTCTAAAGTGCTCTAAAATTAAATCCGCATTGATGCGTCTGATTCTTAAAATGAAAAGTGATGCCAAAATCGCTGCACGTACGGTCATTTTATTGATACAAATAGTAAAGTCTAAATGAATACAATTGAACGTTTCGAACTAAACAGTTCCTCTTCAGCAAAAAAAATCTGCGACAAAACAAAACAAACATGAATAAATTAAAGCTACACTGTACAAAAGAATACTACAACATAGACAGAAAATAGTCGTAGATCTAAAACTAAAAATAAATGTGTTTACCCATGGCCCAACTTTCGCTAATATTTTTATGTGCCATCATGAGCTTGGCTGGCTAAAAGACTGTCCTAATCATTTTAAACCGTTTTTTTACAAAAGGAATGTAGATGACACATTTGTTCTGTTCAAAGAGAGATCTCACGCGGGTCTTTTCTCAACTTTTTGAATTTACGTCATAAGAATATTAAGTTTACGAGGGAAGATGAAATAAACTGAGGTTTACCGTTTCTGGATGTCAATGTCAGTCAAGTTGATAATACTTTCCAATGTTCTGTTTATAGGAAAGGCACTTTCTCATGTTTAAGTACTAGTCATTTTAGTTTTTGTGCGACCCCTTTTAAACTCTGCGGCATTCGAACTCTCATCTATAGAACGTTTAAAGTTTGTTCTAACTTCCGATATTTACATCAACAATTCGATTTTTTATCACAATTTCTTCTTAAGAATGGTTTCCCTTTGTTTAATATCGATAAAAAAATCGGTAAATTTTTATCTAAAATTTATGAACATACCCCAGCACTCCAATCACGTAATCAACAGAAGTTTTTCCTCAAGCTTCCTTACTTTGAACACCAGTCGATTAAGTTAAATCAGGAGGTTCAAATCCTAATCAGCAAGTTCTTTCCACAACTTAAAATTCATCCTATTCTTGTCAAAATTTTACAATCGGTTCCCTTTTCCGCTTTAAGGACAATCTGCCCCCTGCTATGTGCTCCTCTGTGGTTTACCATTTTAGTTGTACACGTTGTGAATCACAGTACCTAGGTTCTACCTGTCGTACTAATGTCCAGAGTAGCGCCGAACACGCTAGGCGCAGCTGTTGAACCGTCTGTTTTCTGTTTTCTTGGTTCCTCTCCACTGTCCTCTGTTCGATCCCATGCTGAAAACTGCAACGTCCCTTTTCCGTGAACCATTTTAAAATCCTTTCAGGGGCCCCCAAACATGATTGATTTACGCATCCTTGAGTCACTATACATCGTTAAGCTCAGACCCCCTTTAAATGAGACACAATGTGCTTTTCCTCTCCTCGTCGCAAATACGTAATCATTAGTTTGCGTTTTTTTAATTGTTTGATTTTTATTTTTAGTTTTAGATCTACAACTATTTTCTGTCTATGATGTAGTATTCTTTCGTATAGTACATTTTTGTTGTGTCGCAGAATTTTTTTGCTGAAGAGGAACTGTTTAGTTCAAAACGTTCAATTTTATTCATATAGACTTTACTATTCGTATTAATAAAATGACCATACGGACAGCGATTTTCGCCTTACTTTTCACTCTAAAGTGCTTGATTGTTCTACTTTTGAACTAATGCTTACCAATGGTATGTCTCACTTTCTCCATGAGTGTGAGTATTTTCTGTTTTTACAATAACTGTCGAATTCCTCAGCGAATGGCTGACAGTCCAATTGGCACTTGTCTGTATAGTGTCGAAGCCTTGACTGACTTTTTGTGCAAGTTTCCTTTGAGGTTTGGGAACGAGGGCGCAGAATGCGAGGCCGTCACCTCGCCTGCAGCCACTTTAACGCTTCCCTTTCAGTTCTGGGTTCCTGGGCTGCAGAGGACAAATTATTTCGCTGGACGTTGAGTCGGACGGTATGGCAATTTTGTCGCTCGTCCAAAGGCCGGATAGATTTCTGTTAGATATAGACGTTTGAATGTACGAATAATGAATTTACTGACGAGCTTCCGTTGTCGCTGATGGTTATTGCAAGAGTGAGTTCTGGCGGTGGAGTAGCGTTGGAATAGACAACTCAAACAACTTTGCAAATTGATCTAGCGCTTGGTAAGGTGTAAACGAATGCGTCGTGTTTTGTTGTATATTTTATTCATTCTAGGATGTCAAGCCTGGGGCATGTGATCATAATATTTCCCTCGATATGATGTTTGAATTTCTGGTGAAAATGGCCGGAAATTTTTTGGAATGTTTTAAATCGGAATCATTTTGATTTAGTATTCACGCACCGTATCTATTGGTCCTGATGTATGTATGTGAATAATTTTTGGTTTACCGATTTCATACTGCATAAGAAAATAATTTTATTTATGGATGCAATATTCTACAGTTCAACTTTTCTTCCCGTGTTATTTACATAAGAATTCTAGCATTTGAGTGAACTCATGTTTTTCGAATTGTGAGTTACATTTCAGCAGCCGATTGGTTAGCGCATTAGCCTCAGGCTCGTGTGTAGATGTTGAATGATAGTGGGTGTGTGGACGATGACATTAGTAACGATAGAGGATGCTAATTTGATGATTTGCAGCACAAAATTTTCTTATTTCGATACAAAAAATTAAATTTAAGAATAAACTTTTTTGCAAATGATGAGAAATTTGTTTTGGTCATTACATTGTCCTTTTTTTCAGAAAATGTCACCGATTTTAACACAGGTTGGCCTCTTTCAGAATGCACACTGCGAGAGATACCTTATTATATAAAAGGGAAGAACGCTATGAGGTTGATGTTAATAGTTTAGCGTTACGTGATGTAAATACGTTCTGCTTGGATCTGTGAAAATTTCTTCTAAGCATGAGCTCTTTTGTCGGTTAAATAGGAGATTTCCGAAAATATTTTTGTACTAAAAACGACAGAATAATTAAATTTTTTTACATGCTGCTTTGTACTAGGTTGACTAACTTGGACAATTTTAACTTTCCTGTTACAAAGTCATAACAAATCTACCTAGCCAAAAAATTGTAAAAATTCATTGTCTGTCAAAATCATGACAAAATCCTCGTACCTCAAAATTATAACAATAATTATTTCCTTTACCCAGAATTAATTATAACAATTCCCGTTATCCAAATATTATAACAATTCCCTTTATCCCAATATTACAACAATTCCCTTTATCCCAATATTATAACAATTCCCTTTATCCCAATATCATAATTCCCTTTCTCCCAATGTTATAACAATCCCCTTTCTCCCAATATTATAACAATTCCCTTTATCCCAATATTATAACAATTCCCTTTATCCTGGGATTAATGAAATGTTTCGTGACGAAAAATGGGCAGAAAGATTGTATAAGATGGTACGAGGCTTAGGAAACTGTACGGATCGCTCATTGTACTCATAGCGTGAAGAAAGTCTTGCTCATTTTTTAAAATCGATAATGATAATCGGATGATTGTGTAAGGGGAGAATTATGTGAATGAAATTGGAGAAAATTCTAACACAAAGGACTTTGTTTACTGCCAAAGTAGAGTTCAAGCTTTGACAAAATTTAAACGAGGTGTCATTTTCTTTTACTTCCACAATGAAAAGACGCGATTACATTTTGTGTGTAAACAAAGGTTATTTTGCTGGAAGTGCAGGTAAATTATTCTTGACTTAATTTCACTATTTTTGCCAATATGAATAGAAATTTGTAGATATCAAACTGGCCTCATGTTTGGCAGCTCCTACATGAATAGACACTTTTAGTTTTTCAATGCAAACGTAAAATTTCTAATATATTTTGAGAATATCTCCGACTGAAAATGAAATCCTTGGACAAAAAAATAATGCTTAAATGCTGGGTATCAGGGGCCAGAAAGCGAAATTGTGTAGTTTACAATGTTACTCACTGGAGTTGCTACACTCGCCAGACGAGCTGTTCAACACTAACACATCCAGCGAAAGCTTGTTCGCATCAAGGTACTCCTGCCGCTTGTGGAAGGTAGATTTGCTACATTATTTCCGTGCGATTTGGAGGGTCAAACTAAATTTCGGCTTGAATTTGAGTCAGTTTATTTGACATTGCAATCAAGAGACCCGAAGCAATTTCATTTCATTAGCTGCTCCGTTATTGGTGTCCAGGCGCTAAAAGTGGGATTGATCGTGATCATTGAGATGAGGGGACATACTTGCCGCATGAGTTGACGAAGTATTTAGGCCTGATCTGATGTGCTCTGGAAGGGTTTTAAGCCGTAGTATTACTATGATTTCTGCACATTGACTGATTTTAAAGCAAGGTCACATGTTTCTTTTTAGCTGGTGGTCTAACTAGTGCTTGATAGAGTAAAGGGCCGTTTACACTAGGGGACATTTTGGCCGTGAGGCGCGACACGTGTATACGAGGTTCACCACTGAGGTTCCTATTTGTGTGTTTGTTTGCGAAGTTTCCTATTCGCCACGGTAGTTGCGAGGCTCTTGAGTGTCGCGCCTCTTGAATTCGATCAGAGCGAATAGGGAACTTCGTATAAACACACACAAATATCAGCCTCAATGGTGAGCCTCGTCTACATGTGTCGCGCCTCACGGCCAAAATATCCCCTAGTGTAAACGGCCCTTAATTAAGATTGCTTCAATGAAAAAATATTTCTACAGTATTCGATGCAGGATATCCCTAAAATATATTCTCATCCTATTATAATTGCTCTAGTAATTTTTTGTTTCTGTTCAGGGTGCTACTAAGTTTTCTTTTATCACATTTGATTTTATTCTGTTTAATTTTCTCTTCTTTCATTTAACTTAGTAGACTTATATCAACTGAGTTAAATCATGTCAAAATGTCTGACTACTGGATAGTTAAATCATTGAGCAGATTTTTTTATTACACTTCCGGCATTTTTACATCTGAAAATCCATAGAACATTTTACCGAAAATGTGCGCTTGGCTGTTCTCGAGTGACATGCGGAGAACATTTGCATGCAGGCGACGTGAATGTCCGTGCTGTTCATCCATTTCTCACTTGCCGCCTAAATAAAGTGCGAAATAGAGTGTAGCGCTGCAGCTGCGCGCTCCGTCTCCTGCTCTGAGAAGCGAAGGGCCCCGACACTGCTTGTTTACTACAAGATGTCTCTTCAAACCTCAGCAATCTCGAATTTACTGATTTTTACGGCAACACTTTGAAAGCCGGTCTCCGACCAAGTGTTGTAGAGGCATCTTGAAATGTAACTTGTTTTTGCTTACGAAGTTGACACGAACATTCGCGCTGATTTTCACACATAAAAAGGTTTAGAGCCGCCATTGGAATATCCGATGGCGCTTCTAAACTCGCGTGCAGCTGATTGTTTTATTTACACAATGCTTAGTGAAGTTGATTAGCAGCTACTACTATTTTCCTTTCCCCGTTAAGAGAAAAATATTTGCTCAATGACTTGCTCTATTCAAGTTTGAAATTCCTGATCCGTATTCAAGTCACTCTAATTCACTCTATGAACTGTATACAGTCATGCTTAGGGCATGGGGTTATTCCAGATTTTCAATGAAGAGAAAGCAAGTAAAAATATCTTGAACGCAATTAGTTTCCGGTAATGCACGTAAAAGAATGGGCCCCAAGTGAGTTCGAAAATCATTCCTGCCCAATTAAAGACCATGTAGGCAAATATTGATGTATTCGTTCCCTCGTTTCTCACGTGTTCATCGAGTTCACTTTGGATCCTTTCTTTCAAGTCCTTACGAGTGTCAACACGATGTTGAAAATTCCTTTATATTCAAGTAAGCTCTATTGCAAAAAATTATCAAAGGAGCTCAAATCAGGTGACATGACCGGCCAGCTCACGTCTCCAGATAATGGTCAGGAAACGTTTCCTCTTTGTTAGTCAGGAAATGGTTCAAACAATACAATTAAAGCTACAGACACTAGAAGAGCAGTAATAAAAATGGTAGGCTGTTTCGCTTCAACTACCTCTGGAGGTATTACGAGGGTATCTCAAAATGTGTGGGACCTTTATGCTCCTCAGTGTGTGCTGCAGAGGCTCTTAATCCGTGACAAAGTGATTTAAATAATACTGTTCCTGCTTGAACTATACTGCCTTTTCTACGTGTGTTCGTTGAGTAAAGCTTTACGTTGTAAAATGCGTATTTTTTGAAAGTTCAAATTACCGAGAAGGAAGCTCTGTTGATTCAACAGTTTTTCTCCATTATTTTGCACTGGAGCACAACTCGTATTTTTCTCAACATGTTTTCAGCAAATTTTTAGGCATCGTGAATGCTTTCTATTACTTACAGATATTATGATTGAAATCGGAAATGAAAGTTTATATTAGTTTTTTGTACACGAAAAGGATGTAGTTATTTGGTGATGGAGTGATAAGGAAAGAGAAATACGATCACTGTGCTGAGATTTAAAATCTGAGTTGACTAGAGAAGCTGGAGTGCGGCAATGGCATTTTGTGCATTTTTAACTTCACATTTCCAGACAGGTGGACTGGAAGAGATGGGCTAATAATTCCTTAGCCACTACGTTCACGAGATATCACAAGAAATCGAGTACCGTCTTGATGTGCTTCGTGCAACTAATGGTGCCCAGGTAGAAGTTTGTTAAATGAGGAAAAAAACTTTAATAAGCGCTGAATGCAATGGAACAAATATGAATAAAATATCCAATTAATTGCACTTGTAATAAATTTTTGAAAGGTTGAAGAGTCTTTATGGATACTCGGCATAGCCAATGTTCATGCGACCGACAGAACAATTTTACCCCACGCGTTTATTTCCATCTTGAGGTCATCCTTACGTTCCTATACTTCGTTACAGATATCCTTTACATCCATGCCTCAATGTCCAGTTTATTTCCCTGAAATTCAGTAACTTGGCTAAGTTATGCACTATTTTCAGTTAACTATATACGGGGCCATTAGTGAGTCCCATTCGCATGAATATTTTGTACACATTTTACGCCTCATGCGAATCAAGACCCATTCGAGCCCTCTCTTTCGCAGCCAACGGAAAATGCGTGAACTCCGCATGCTTGATAGCATAACTTGTGCCGTGTTGTCTCCATATCTAACTACATAATGCACTCATCTGGTCTAAAAGTTTTATCTAGCCCATGAATAGCTAAATAAATAGCAGCTGGATTTGTACTCACTTCGTGTGTATTTTATGTTACCTATTTTGATTCATCTAACAAACGAGGGTCTTTTTAAAATAGTATTTTAAGAACCAACATTGTTCAATTTCGTTCTATTGGACTTTTAATGTTCTTCTTTTTTGGTTGTATACTTCGCGCTAACAGACTGTAAGCTTAGTTTACTAATACATATCTGTTTTAGAAATAATCTTTGCGTGTGCTTCGCGCGATATTTGAATTCTCCCATTTCAAATCAATGTGGAATGCATCATTTTTCTTTGTTATTCATTAAAAACCTTAATTGTGTCGGCTATTGTTAGCCGATGAGTGAGCATGTTAGTATGAATACTTGGTTAAAATGTGATCACGAGAAACAAGGACTTATGAATGAACTTAGGGCTAATTCATAATATACCTATTGGCAATTTAAGCTTGATACGAATTATATCCGTAGAAAAGCGTCTCTGACTGCATCAAATCATGTGTATGTACACTGACATGATTGTTTACGTGCATTGTAAGACATGTATCAAACATGTACGGAGCAGGTCTAAAACGGAGAGGTTGTTTGTTAAGGTTTCCGTTTAGAACCGACACTGAACAAGAAACTCGCGACGTTGTTGTGAGGCTTATGCAAAGTAAAAAGTTTAGGACCAGTTGATAAGCTGAACCATACTACTCCCTCCGGTCGGAAGTACGAGTAGTTGGTCCATATCAATGTTGAAGTTGGTCGGCAATATTTGCTCAAAAATAATTGCAAGCCTTGTAGAGATGATTCGTGCAAAACTACTGGTTGTACAAAAAAGTAAACTTTATTTTGTAATTCAGTACATGAAGTTGAAAATGTATAAACATTAATGAAGAAAATTTTGGAAAAGATAAATTACTAAAGCTAAGCTAAATTGTAATTGAAATTGACAATGTATTAACAGAAGAAACATATTTACCACTATATTTACTCAATACTTGTTAATTTACTCGTCAATTTTTCTAAGATCTAAATTGAACTTAGAAGAATTCTTTTTCTTTCTAGTTGTGCTTCCGACAGATGTTGAAGCCTGTAATAATTGTTGCCACCGTGAACCAAAATAATCTGTTCCATTGACTGCCACAAAGTAAGGAAAATGTTGTTCAATGTTGATCTCTGTAATTCCTCAGAGCTATCTGTCACTGCTGCAGTTAATTCATCAACGTTACGTGGTGTATTTGATGTGGAAGGAATTGGATTGAATTGAAAAAGCCGAGGGGCTGAAGATCTCTCAAGAAGTGCCTGCATTACTGCTCTTCTCTCAGAATTTGTCAAATCTTGTGTCTGTCGGCCAAATGGGCCCTAGCTATTAGTATCATCTGTTTTTGCTATATCCTGCGGGGAATTCCAGAACTTTTAAATATTATCTGCAAATGGAAAAAGACAAAATTATGTACACCTTTACCCTATTATTTATTAAAGGTTAACATTTGTGTTGGACACACACTGTGCACGATCATCTACTGTACTCAAAACAAAAGTTCGTTGAAAGACACTAAAACGCTGAGATTTTTTTTCTTGTGTGGCAAATATTTCCGACCGGAGAGTATTATCTAGATAGGTTTTGAAGTTTTTTTAAGTAAAATTTGCTCATTAGTAAAGATACAGAATGAAGCAGACAAATAGTTAAGGCTAATAAATTATATTGAAGAATTATATTTCAAGTTACTGCGCTGCTTGACAGCATATAAAAAATTTAAAATCAGGTCTCAAAGAAGTCTAAATGTTGGGGAATTCACGGATTTTACTTCAGTCAACACGCAAACTAAGTTCACGCGGTAGCAACGGTTGGTTCGGATAGGTTAGGTTGGAAGTAGCAGAATTGAAAAACCGGCTGCGGTGTTCGAATATATTTCTTTCGTTTCTAAAAAAGTTTAAATATAATTCACCGATTACATTTTACTTCGTACGCTAGAATAAATTTTGAGAGAAGCTAGTGAAATAATTGAAATGTTATTCATTTACACGGGAACGTTAATGAGAAATTTACTTACTTGGTGATACACATTTGCCCCAATACGTAGTCAACGTAAAGATTGTGTCTCAAGACGTTAAAGGAAGCTTCCTTTGAACGCGGTCAGATCGTTGAGCATCGTAAGTACGGTCTGCCACAGAGTACACACCGCAGCTGAGGTTAAACGCAGTAAAACAGTGGTTTGCAACTTCCTGGAAGACCCTGACTGTTATGGAACGACAGAATCTAGTAGTGCAAAAAAAATACGCATTAAGTAACTGAATCTACTGGGTTGTCCGACAAGATAGGGGATACTATTTGATGGTTATGAAGGCGCTCGCTGACGCATGTTACAATCAAACAACCATTTGGCGATGCCTGATAGAAAGGAATTTGAAAAATAATAGGCGTTTGAAAGAGTTTCGTCTGTAGACACTCAGTAGACCATCTATCAACTATCTACTACTCTACTCACTACTCAGTAGACCATCTATCATAGAATGTTGGCCTGGCAGCTCCAAACATGGGACGTTAAAATGTAGAATAGCACACCCTAATTAGAAAAAATTGAACCTAGACAGTCCTGATGTCTTTCAACGTTGCTCGCAGGACACTGAAGTACTTCCTGAAAAACTTTCTTTCGTGGCCCAGTGTCAGAGGTACTGGCATGGTGTGGGGCGATTCTTCTTCCAGAAGCGCAATGAAACTTCGGGTTGTACACGGACGTCAAACAGCGTATGATTATATTGACATGTTGCAGAGAGCATTCATTTAGAGCATTCTTAGTAGCGATCCACTGTGATTGCCGACCAAGGCTGTCGTTCAAAAGAATGATGTCTCTTTTCGTGATCCAGCTTGTTCCCCAGATTTGAATCCGATAGACAACGTATGAAGATGGGTCATAAAAAATGTTCACAGAAGCAGAGCACAATTGGTGACAATAAATAATTCTTGTCTTGCAATTTTCACGGCTTTGAGTAATCTTGTCGAAACTCTTTGAAACCCTCATTTTAGGCATGCCGCAAAGAATTTTTTGGTTCTCGACAAGGATGGAGGCATGGCTTATTACTAAGTCCTTTTTTGTTAAATTTAATTTCCTTTTTGTGAGTTCCCTACCATTTGAAATAATGGCCTAGACATTTTTAACAGGTGGCAAATTGCTTAGTTACTCAGAAAGTGTAGTTTGCTAATTATCGAAAATGAAAATTTTCAAATTTTCTAATTGGATAGAAAATGTTCGTAATTTACATTTTAAACGTTTTCTATGCGTTTTAGGGCACATCTGTTAAATGACTAGAAGTTGATTTGTTTTATTTAATATAATTTTATTTACTTTATTCACAATTTGCAATGATGCTCCAGAGTTTGCATCCCAGCATTGAAAGCTCTGAGCTGCATGCCGCTTGTTGCTATTTTAGGAACAGAAATTAAAGCAGTTACTTTTGTGTTTGACAATCATTTTTTGCTACCCACACACTTGGATGCTATTAATCTGATGCAGAGTGCATTCATTCATTTATTTTTTATTCATTCTGGTATTCTTACACAATTCCCTTATTGTGTAACTTTTGTCCCCCCAATTCTTTTTTTTGAACTTGACAGTTACACTGCTTCTAACACTCTTTGTCAATTATGCAAATCTTATGTTTTGACGCATTCTTTCCCAGTTTATCTGCTGTAGAGATGTCAGACCGTGTAAAATGCTGTGTTTCAGGGAGTTTAAAATCTACGTTTGAACCATCTGTCGCATATTTTGTCTTCGTAAGCTAACGATTCAAAAAGCTGAAGTGTCATGGACTAATAT
Source organism: Platorchestia sp. MABIK (assembly GCA_014220935.1). Taxonomy (NCBI): domain Eukaryota; kingdom Metazoa; phylum Arthropoda; class Malacostraca; order Amphipoda; family Talitridae; genus Platorchestia; species Platorchestia sp. MABIK. The sequence continues at coordinate 157,832 of JACJUY010000189.1, read as the reverse complement.
TCACGTCAGTTCTGCATGTACGTTTGTGTATTGCGTTCATTTTCAACTTAAAAAGATATTCATGCTCAACGTAAACTATCTAGCGAGGCAAGAGATTGCTTTTTAAATGCAACACGGAATTTATCATCTTTAGAGATTTTTTGTTCAGCCTGTGTTGGTAGGTCCGCTTGCAGCATTGATCACACATTAGGTTAAGAGTAAACTTTTAGTGAGATTTTTACTTGACAATTCTGTTAGAATTCATTTCAAAAAATTAATCCATGCGTCGAATTGCGAGATACATCAGTTCGAATTTTATAACTTCACTTAAGCATTTATCAGTAAAGTAACCACAATCTTTTCGTTCTGCTGACAGCACTTTGGGAACGAAATTTCTATGCCATCAAGGGTAAGAATGATTCTGTAGATGATGGATGAATCTAATTTTCGGTTGTCATTAGTTTTGCTACATATATCAATGGGAAATTTTAGGGACATTCATGCAATTACTGCCATTTAAAGAAGTTACGAAACAAAACCTCATACAGTTTGCGGACCGATGACGTAGCTCAATCTTAGAGAATGCTTGATGGATGCAGTGAAAAGCAGCGGTTACGCACTTGCCATCAAAACCTGGCTTACGCATGGATCATGCATTCAGAATGCAAAAATGAAAACAAGGTATGTTACCAATTACTATATCCTGTTCATTCTTTGCAAAGTGACCGGTGCATTAAGAAGAAACATGGAAAAAATAAACATACGTAGGCTGAAAATCCAGCCCTAGTTTCATAAATTTTGCACGTATCCTGTGAACGTTCAAATCACTTCGAAACGACACTGCAAAGCAAACATTCCTTAGAAGGTATAGCGTATTCAACTGGATTGAAAGAACGAACTTGTAGGAAAAGTACGTAAGAAATTAATTCGTATCATTATCCAGAAACGTTTGAAACCAGCCCGTCTCGAAAGAAATGCAGTTCAGTATGGAACAGTCAATTATCTTTAGAATAGCAACTATTTCAATTGGAAACACTGCTTGTACATTGTTGACGTATCGAATTAAATGTGTCAACGATTACTAATGGTTGATCAATAAATTATTTTTACAGCAACAGAAGGCCTGGCAAAAATGTTATCGATTTACGATTGAAGATAAGGGATTTGTGCATGTGGCCGCAGCTGCTCAGACAGTACAGCGGCTTTTCAAACTTGAAACAGAAATGAAAGAAGCAAGGAGGGCACTCGATAATTTACTTTCGAACTTCATCCCTACATTATGATGTAAACTTGTTTTGCTGTTCGTGCGGGGAAAATTTAGTATGCGCGTACTCCTGATTAAAGATGCGTATTCGAAGAATGCTGGTGACGCGCAATAAAGTCAAATAAACTGTAAAATCTGTCAGACTTTTTGGCGTAAGTCCACACTCTGACGGAACGAACGTTCAGTGCATGTTGTAGTTGGACTGAGTTATATACGAGTTTAAAATGTTGCATGTGTTGTAACTTGCATTTTATGAATAGAAATGCACCATCTGGTGCTTCATACCCTCGTTTTTTGCTGGATTTTCATTAGAAGTTTTGCTCTTGGGTTCATTGTTGGTGATCGAATAAAATTCCAACAGTAGATATTTCGGATAAGAAATGAGATAATAATGCGACTATTTTTTATTGGTCCCAATTCAAACTTTTCCAGTACTTCTCATCATCAGTTCGCTGTTCTAGAACCTGTTCTCATTTGTCCTCCTGTCTTTCGTTAAGTCACTTTCAAGTGCCATAAAAAATTTCCAGTGCCACTCACTGTGAGCCAAAACTGACGTATCATGACACTACTACAAAGAACAAATCACCCCTACGTTGTAAAATTGTTGAAATCCAGCAGTTTAAAGTTAATTTGTCGGAATATTTTTAGGACGAAGTAATCTTATTTTTAGGACATAATTTCCCGGCCCCAAATATGCAAATGAGCTCAGTGAGTTCATTTCATGCGCCAGCGCTCGCGTTATCATGGAGGGCTGCTCGAGCCTCGCGTGCAGTTCCGTATTCTCTGATATGCCATGTCATGTCCGCACGGGGTGGCGTACCTCTCAATAGAGTTTGATCACCTTGCCATTTATGTGAAGAGAAATGATGCTCTGCTTTATTAACCTTTAAAACATTTCGAACTTATTTCCGGTGCCTCAGTTTATTCCGAAAGAGAAATGATGCTCTGCTCTATCAACTCTTGAAACATTTTGAACTCGTTTTCTGTGCCTCATTTTATTCCGAATCGCACTTTCATCCAGCGATGAACAAGCCGTTGTTTTACTTTTTTTATGTGCTTGCTGTCTACTTTTCCAATGTTTAAAACTATATATGTTACACTTATGATGTGTATGATATCATTGAGCAGTAGTATTGCTGTATGTACAATTTTTCATGAAACTATTTGTACACCTGCTAATGGGCAATCTTCTTGGTCGTTTCTGAGAATTTGATGCCTGTATAGATGATTCTTAATATATCATGTGCCATTAGAAGCATGAAAAAAGCACTGGAGGCTCAGCTTCCTTCGTTTGGATTTAATTTAACCTAGATGGCAAGAGCATCATTGGCATCATATGTTTAGAAATGTATTGGTCAGATGAAAAAAATTTCTTCAAGACGGTATAAATTCGTGCTATTAGCAACTCACATTTTTATTATAACCAGATCTTTGTTCAATAATAATAGATTATTTTACAGAGATCCAGTAACGAAAATAAAGTGGTGTATTACGCAGAATTATTTCATTCGCATTTTGACCACAGGGTGGTTAAGACATAAGCGCTCAGCGTTGATTTAAAGCAATAGATTACTCACTTAAAATCTGGTGACAATCAAGAAACGATTTTAAAATTGGTTGCAATCCCTCGTTCTACCGAATAGGATTTCATCGAAATGGTTGAAAAGTTATGTACGACGTCGACTTTTTGGGAATAAACAGTCGAAATTATCACACATAGCTGCGACAAGCCCAAAAGTTTAACCCAAAACGAATCTAAAAGTTTCGTTGAGAGACATCGCCAAGGATTTCGGTAAACCGAGGTTACGAATTAGAGCTCGTACGTCTCTACACTGCTCACATTTAAATGGCTTACATAGACATCACCTTCGATGAAAGGCACTTCGGCCGGAAGGCTTGCCATTTTTTAACACAGTGATAACTTTTGCCAATGCTATTTTGGGTAAAAATTGCTTTTATGAACGAAGTGAGGCAAGAATTGGGTTATCCAAGAAATGAGGCAAACAAGATTATTACTTGGGAAAGGTGAGGTTTTGCGTCTTAATTAAAAAGTAAAGGGCCAACGGTTGAACGGGGAGAGTTAGCTACTTGTTATTTCGCGGTTGTTTTCTTTAAAGTTTTACTGGTAATTTAATTGCGGTTCAAAAAGTAATGAAATCAAATTATTACATCAAGAGACTTCCTTCAGGGGGCTACAACTGTTGTATCTATGGGAATTAGCGCTCCCAGGGGGACTATGTGAGGGCCTGAGCTACAGGTTAGGTAGGCTTCCCTTTTTGTTGAAATAGAACAGGTTTTTGTTTGGTTACGGACCAACTTTTTTCGGTTCACTGCTGTCCTGTTTTTCAGCACCTACTGCTTCCTTCTTCAACTTTGATCTTGTTTCATGAACTTCTTTCTCATCTTACTGTTTCTTTGCCCTTTCTGCATAGATTCCACGTTCCCTTAACTCCATACTAAATGGTGCCTTCCTCTTTCCTCTCTTTGGATCTCATATGTTGAGGAAAGGGAGGCTTAAACTAACTAATAATCTAATCTAATCTAACATCAAGAGACTTAAATGCACCGCTCACGTTATCGGTGCAAAATCTTGGGTTTGGCTGGCCTTTTCAATTCCAGCACGACAACTGTCAGGGCACCGACGCCCCTCCTCACAGGTGCAAGGGGAGTCAGTTGTCGGATAGGGATTTGAACCCTCGATATGGGAAGAGAAGGAAATGGAAAAATTAGAGTGGAACGATACACAGACAGAGAGAAATAAGTGATAAGGAGAATTTCCTACTTTGTTTTTGTTTGATTAACATGAAGATAATAAAAATAACTAATAAATTCAGTTTTACTATTTAAGATGCACGTGAGTTAATAAGAGGCATATTGTGAATGAACGCGCAACGTAGTACAGCCAATTAATAAATATGAGACCCCAGAACACTTTCGTCAGAAAACATGGCCGCAAAGCAATGTGTAAATTGGAAATATAATGTAAATCACCACAATATTAGTTGAACTCCAGGTACACTCTATGGAGGAATGGATTCATCCTCAATGAATCCACTCTGTAATTTTTTAAGTACAATAATTGAGCCCTTAACGGCTGCATTGTTCTTACGTAACCTTTTGAATAACACAATTATTTTCTGTCCTGATAACTCAGTATTCTAAGCTCGAGTGTGCACCCATTGTATAAAATAAGAACATAAATTTCAACACTCTTATCCTTTTCGCAAGATTTTACTGTTGTCTATCAGCTCTCCCTGCTGTTGTCTCGGTCCCCCTTTTGTACGCTGTCCCAAATCAGGCATTTCGAACTGTTGAGTAGTTTTCACCCTCGTCATCAGTGCATAAAAGGCGATAAACACCTTCTTCCAAGTTATTATTGGGAATTGCTGAGCTGAATGTCTCCTTCGAATTTTTCACCAAGTTGCTGCCTCTTTTTGTTCGTGCGTCTTGTGCTCTCCGCGAGTTTTTCTTATCCTCCCACCTGGGGACAACACTTTATAGTTATTGCTTTTTCTTTATAATTTTTCCCACTGCAAATGAATAAATTGATAATAGTTAGGCTACGTTGCAGATACATGAAATGTAATATTTTTTATATAATATTTTAACTGATATACGCATTTCATTAAAATAGAACTTCCATTACAATTTCTTACAGCATTTAATTTTAATTCTATTTTTAGTCCTTGTTATTCTCTTAAAAAATGAATTAAATTTCGACTGAAAATGAACGACTGATTTCCGCATTAATTCGAATCCAATAAAAAATCGAAACTGAACTGAAAGCTTGAACTAAGTCCCTGGCGTTTCTAAAGCCTTGAGATGACGTCGCCGCCCTCACCGGTTGGGTACAATGTACATAACCATTGATATCTACCTAATGATGCACAAAATAGTACTTTCATTCTATTACTACTTACTAATCTCTCGTTTAGCCAAGGTTTGGGTGTACAGGGCGTCGAGTAGTGTAACACAGCGTGATACGCTACACTTACAGAGGCTTTACTGTATAAGAAGACCTCTCATTCCCCAGCGTCATTTAAATCAAATTTAAATTAGATTGTTTTAATTGTTTAAAATTATTTAAAAAGCCCGCACCATCTGGTCCAGGCTCGCTCAAGCGGTTCCTGCGCTCTAGCAGCCTCCGAGTGAATTCCTCCGCGTGAACAACTAAATTTTTATCAGCAAATCTATTATCCATTTCTCTTAATGTTGTATACCCCATTCAGAATTGAATTTATATAATTCACATTTCAAAGTTTAATTATACCCACAAAATCGGTTTACGGAAACACATCCACGTTTCTAACCTTCAGCCATCCCAACACACACCTCTCGACGCCATGGTACAACTCACATCCCGTCACACCTCGTGTGCCGGAAGAATACCCAATTCTTAAAAAGTAACGCCGTTTTTTCTCCCGTTTTTGCAGTAGATCCTCACACAATGAATTTAAAGTCGCTCCTTAACTTGTGACTTAATGGCCCGTAGGAAAACAAAATTCAAGTTGCGCCATGGCCTTCGATTGGTTATGATTTGAATTTTTTTTAAATTCTTCAGCGAGGATCGGATGCTCGAGGAAACATTGTCGAGCACCGAAGACCCTCAAAGATTTGGAATATGTTCCCATTTCAAATGGAATATCCCAGTAAAACTATGACTAAATGGGGCTTTAAAATATCAAAACCATTCGATATAAAAATCAGGATGTAAATTTGGCGTAATATTGTTTTCATCTTTTGTGGTACAAAATGCAAAAATTTCGTGGATTCAATTCATGCACGCTTATCTTATGCTTTTCAAATTGAAATTACCATTCAGACAATTGACTTTTGTATCTTTTCAAATGCGCTCAATAACAAATGACGAGATTGTAATCAAATAAGCAAAATGAGTGGGGGTGCTAAAAGAGTTGCACCTTGGTTGGTCTTGAAAAATTATTCTACAGAAGCCTCACCAAAAGGAGCCAAGCTACACGCTGCAGCCATATAATTTACTGAACACAAAATACGGTCAGCAAAAGAAAAGAAAGCATTAAGCAGAGCAGCTCGCAAAATTCGCCCCCGTGGCGCAGCGGCGCGGGCTCGGAGTTTGAAGCGGGCCAGCGAGGTAGCCCTCCGCTCTCCTCTAGTTCGTCCCAAGAAGTCCGAACCAATTACTTGTACCTGCGAAATGGAAATGTTTTGGAAATATGACATCACTGCCTTGCGAGGAAACTAAACGTTGCGCTGAAGTTGTTCATAATTATACTCAAGGAAAGATTTCTACGCATAAGAAAAACTTAAAATTGAATTCATACCTTGAAGCCGCCGAATAGAAGATATTTCAAATCATAGCATTTAGCCAATCGGCTAAACTGGGAACAAGGCTGCAAAGACCTTAAGACAGTTTGAGACTAAAGATCATAATGACATACGGCTCGAGCAAAAACTAAGTCATAATATCCGTTCGCACTGGCAATTATCAGAAAAAATGGAAGCACTGAGATGGAAAGAGAACATCACACTGAGTTTACCTCCCAACTCACAATAAAGGACGTGCTTAGAAGGCCGTTCTTCCGTGCAGTAGCGCTCAAGAGGCGCGCGCCGCCCGAAGAGTGCAGGCCCTCCACAGCGCCATCGCGTGGAGCGAAGTCAGTATAGAGCACACATTCACTGCCGGGACCCCCCTCCCACTCAGCAGAATGCCAGGAGAGCGCAGAGCTTCCCCGGCTCCTATCTTTGACTTGGAGCTCTACGAAGAGCTTACATTTTCATGTATAACTTCTTCTTAAATTCGTTCAACAATTCGTTTAGCGCTGATTTGTTTCCATTTTAGGTTATTAGTATGTTTTTTATCATTTTTTCATGATTTTCGTTTTACACATACCATTCTTGCAAAAAATTACAATGATCTACAACTGCAGTCATTATAACTATTTATTTTCTTCAAAAATATAGTCGAAGATTAGTAAAGGCCCAAAAAGTTCTGTCTGTGATGCACAATTTAGAACAGTGGTATTCATTGCGTGGCTTGCGATGACTCAATGCACGGCTCTCAAAACATATATAAATTAATTAATTAATATTTAATTTATTTGATATCGCTAACTTGCAGTGCTGCGGCTCTCTTAATCAATGCGTTTAACCGAAGTGGCTCTCTTTCAAAAATTACAGAAGAACACTGATTTAGAAGGTGCCGTAGGCCGTTGTTCGTGCCCTAAATTATTTAAGAGAATCTAACGCCATAATAAATTCAAGGGTGTTTCATTCAATTCACTAACGCTTTCAATTTACCGTTTACTTGTTCCATTATTTTTTGAATTAGGAGTGCGATAATGAATTGCGTGAAAAATTCCTAAAAAGAATTTGTGATCATCTCATGAAGAAAATCCAAATCGTTGAAGATCTTTTTTTTTAGATGGTGCACAGTACAATACCATCTTTTTTGTCGTTCCCATTATCCATATATGATACCAGACTCATCCGGTCATCTTCAGATCAAGTGACAAGCCGTAACAAGAGAAAGTTATGGATCCAGATCACAGAATCAGAGACCAATTTCGTCGAACTATTTAATGCAAAAAAGTGTTGAACCCAAAGGGTTAAATACGTCATTGTACAACATGGGCAGCTATAAAAATAGCTAATTTGGTATTAATCTCAAAGCGGAAAAATAATGTACGAGACCAGAGGGGCTCCTAAGCCATGGATTTATTGTAAGACTAGGAAATTAAACTATTAAACAAAAGTACAAGACACAGATTAGTTAACATGTACCAACGAGTACATCCACTTTTCAGTTGATTGAGATGTACAGTTACTTATGTCAGCGACATGATGTGTGGCCACTCAGGTGGCATGGTTGCAGCATGAAAGGAGCAAAGACTATACTCGTAAGCGATAAAAATAAAAATGATCCCTCTTAGTTGTTGTGGGTAATTGAAATCGTTCATAAAAATTTAATAATATTTTCACCACTGGAATATCGACGAGTGATAACTCGTCAAGCAAATACGTCGACTTTATAAGGTATGGTCCAGAGAGCTACAAGTACGTGGTTCTGTGTAAATTTCCCGAAAATTTCTTGCTACCCTTCTCGAGCAGATTACGACTTTATATAAGGTGTCATCATGTTGAAAATACCACGTACACTGCGCGGTGTGAGCAGCACATAGCACATGTAGGACTTCAAGTTCTACAGTAATTTTTTCACAAAAATGTCTTCAAGGTCTTGAGACAAGTTCATCACTAACATGAACTTATTACTAGGCCTCAGCAGAAAAATACTAAGGAAACGCTCCATATTTGAGTTAAGAAGTTGTTGGCATATTCCCGGTCAAATGCAGTACAAAGGCTTCATACCCTCGTTGCAAAGGAAATAAATTTATGTTTTGTTAATTAATACGAATATGAAATGAAGTAACTAAGAGTTCACCTACATATTATTATCGCTGTGCTATTGATCCGCAATGTTTGGTGAGTAGTGATTCTAAGAAATGACAAAAAAAGATTGCCAGTCACTGATTTCTGCCGGTTCATCTAGTTTTCTTTGCTTATGCTTGGAATGTATTTGTCCAACTAAAAATTCATGAGGTAACATTCTTCAAGTGTTTATCCACAAATGCTCTCCTGTTTTAAGTGCAAATGTGATTTTACTGGTTTTAAACGAAGTAAAAAAATACTTGCGGAATAAATATTTCAGTTGTGGATAAAAACCCTTTTCAGTTTCCACCAAAGCGATAATCTACTTATTGTAACTGTTCATGAACAAAAAGAAGCATCATAGAAATTAAACACTTTAATAAAATTCAACTGAAAATTGCAAAGGTAACGAAGCAGAATTATCTCACATTGAGCGCGGAAAGCGTGACTTTCGTGATGAAAGTGACAATAGTTTTTTGAAGAGGTTAGTGAAGAGACGTAGATAGATAGAGTTTGCTAATAGAATTACTTCGGTGGAAGGAAATTTTATTCGTTGAAACAAGTCTTCCAACACATTTCATTCACTGTGTTCTTCCCTATTCTAAAATCGGAAAAGAAAACTGAAAAACTTTGAATCATTTTATTAAATTGACTTGCGGAACTCGCTTCCTGTTTAAAACAAGAGATTTAGAACACCATTTCATCCTTTTCAGTATTTACGATAAAGTATAGACCGACGTGCTATCTTTCCTCATTAACAATTGTGGTTGTGTGCGTTCCCAGATGTGGTTTCTTGCCACAGAGCATTTTACACGAGAGTTGCTGAGCATGCTGGGTTCTTCGTTCTCCTTTGGATTGTGGCAGCACCGACCCGAAGTGGCCGAGTTTTTGATTGTGATAAATTTACAATTCTGCAGCCGTGCTTTGTTTGAATTTTTGAGTACTTGAGCGTTTTTAAAATTAGAATTAGTTCTCAATGAACGGCTGCATTCATACCCGCCTAAAATAACAAATTACTGAATTATAATGCATTTTACCGCTAATTTCACTTTTTTATTTTTTTTATTTTGAGAGCCGAGTAGTTTTAGCGATTTGATATACAAACGTGTGCAGGTTTTTTCATCATTTGCCATTTTTAATTGCGCTAAGGAGAATGCGCCTGAGCTCAGAACGTTCTTATGATAAGTTTCTAAAATAGGTCTTCACTTTCGTATGCATTGCGAATTTGTTTTGAAAAAAGTTATTTCCAGTGTAATGGAGTACAATGCAGTATTCCGGTTTTGAAAATGACATATTCATTTACCATAACACAGCCTAATGTTTCCACTTGAACGATTGTTATAGTGAACAAATCGTATGACTAAATGGCTGTATTTTATTATTACTCACTCAATTTTAGTGTTTCTAATTTTTCAACTTATACTGTGAGCAAGCATTCACTTTTGAATTTCCTTCTCATGACGCATTGCACAGAAATTGAATCAGGGGAGCAAAATTGCTGAGTCGCACAGTGATTTCTTCAAGTAGCAGGGACAAAGTTAAAATTCGTTAGCTAGTGTTATCACATGGATTTGGGTCGATCGTGAGTCACTATATATACAAGGGTCCAGTCATTAGAAGATGGTTTTAGGAGCGAGTATCTTCACCAAGGTTCAATCGTTGGATGTAGAAGTAGTTATCGAGTAACTTGACGTTTCAATCATTAGAAGTTGGTTTCGAGAGTGGGTCTCTTCACTGCGGTTCGATAATTGTAATTAGAAGTGGGGGTCAGAAGCAAGTAACCTCACAGTTGTGAGACCATTAGCGCCGCATTACCAGCGCTGATGCCCCTCCTCATGCCGCTAATGAGTGGTGCTAGCGTGACCACCGTCGCTGTCCCTATCGCTGCAAGGCGCGCTGCTTGCTCAATTAAAGTTAACATGCACCTGGTAATTCAACGGCTAGAACGTGATTTCAGAGATTTAGAATCGACTGAGGAGACACCTGTTGCTACTGCGCACTTTATGTTCTTTAATTATCGCGTCTACACATATTTTGCGCCAAAAATATTTTGTATGAGAAGTTCAAGATGATTAAACTTTTACTGTTCCATTCTTTTAGAATCAGCGGAATTCGAAATGTTATTGCAGCATGGAATGAGATTCATCTAATTTTAAAAATACGTAAATTTCTTAGTATTCTTTTCAATCTTTTTAAATTACTTCGGTATATCGTCATTAATTCGACGAAAGACTCAAATTTAAATTGTCGTTTGAGCTTAGGGAACGAATATGAACCAAAAACTGTAATCTACGCTCGACGTTCATGATTAAATTTCGCATGTTTATAAAATATTAAATTATAATTAAGTCTCGTTAAGTGGAAGCTGCAAAACGCTTCAGTCGTGTCAGCCAACGATTTAGCTCAGATGAGATAATTAATTTCGTCAATATCACACGAAATCTCTAAAAAATACTCAGTTTCACAGCTGTAGGTACGAGTTATTTAGGGAAGAACTTCGTATCATTGAGTGGTAGCAACTTAATTAACAGAGTAAACAATTCAAATTAGAATCAGTGAAAAGGAAATTAACTTAGCGCTATTTCTCTTTGGTACTTCTTGATAACATAGTATTGCTGTAATTTCAGTTACCTGATGGCTGGAACTTCCAGATGTTGATCTAAGTCATTCTTTCTAATACCCACGAGTCTGCTCGAGCGAAGCGTTAAACTTCATTAGATGGTCAAAGAAATAGGCAACTTCGCCGTTTTCTATCGTTTCTTTAAAGATACATAGTTAGTTTGGGCTATCATCAAAGTAGAGTGAGCATAAGCAGGGTGGGTAAAAACCCAGCTTTGTTATCAAATAAACTCAACCCACCAAGGTCGTAATGAATTTAGATAGGATTCCATGGGGTGTTAATCGTCATTCCGGATTTTTTTCAATTTCTTGATTGCATAATTATCGCAGCTAGATAGGTGAATAAAATTAGATTCTTGTGAAAAGGACATTGCATTACAACGAATCAATTTAGATTTAGAAGTATATTTTGCCAGGAGAACAGTTGGTTTTTCCTTCTCACATATTCAGTCATTCACTTAAATTTTTCGGAATGAAAGGTAAAAATGGGCATTACTAATTCATCGAATGTAAGGAAAGCAACTAAAAATACTGTTGACTTTAAAGGCCCTATTACACGGGGCAATTATTGCTCCTGGAAGGAACGACGGATGCCTCTGGGAGGAACTGACTGCAGTTGCTGAGCGAGTTCTAGTTTTCGTGCTTGTTCAGAAACTTCGAGCAGCTCAGAGCAACGGAGTAGTGCTCGACTGACCGTCGTAGAGTTAGGATGGTTGCGACACCGCCTCCCACTGAGCCAACATAAACTCGGTCCGCCATTCAATAGGTAGTCGAAGAATTTAACACATTGACTGCGTCAACTTAGTATTAAGTTCAACATCAATCTCAAATTTTTAGTCAATTGTAGTAAACTATTTTGAAAGTACCAAACATGAAGTGGATCGTACCTTCGTTTAGCTATGATAAAATATTTAGGAAAATTAAGTGTGCGACCACTGGTCGGTCAGCAGCATTATGAAAATTACATCCGTGTACCACCGGTGGCGCACGTCGCAGTCAAAGTGTTAATAAATGTCCTATAATATGGAATGCTTTTGAGTGTTAGCAATTAAGTATCAATTTAGGCACATAATTAGTCGTAATTTCTGTATAAAATGAAGCGGAATATTACCATTTACCATACATTCGTGATACGTTTCATTTTCAATTGTCACTTTTCCATTATAATTGAATGCTTATCAGGTAGTATTTTATGATAAATGAACTGGTCAGAAATCTAAAAATAATAAACCATAGGTTTGTAAGTTTAAACAGTTCAGCTGAATATGATGTAACTATCAAAGCCATCAAAAAAATAGAAAAACATTACTACCTGCCACAGAAGCGACAGGAAAAAGAAGATTGACTCCGTGAAGTCAGGTAACTTCATGTGCATTCATTTTAATTTTCTATCATAAGTAGCGAGTAGAAAAATAGGCAATATTTTATTCGGTTTTCATTGATCAAACCATTTTAGTATGTTTTTTAGACTTGAACCTAAATATATCAATACAGCAAATGAATGAACTTAACACTTTGGCCGCGACGTGCGTCACGGGTGGTACACGCAGGTAATTTTTATAATGCTGCTGACCGACCAGTAGTCGCAAACTCAATTTCCATCAATATTTAATCAAAGCTAAATGAAGGCACGATCCAGTTCATGTTTGGTATTATCAAAATAGTTTACTACAATTGACTTAAAATTTGAGTTTGGTGTTGAACTTAACATTTAGCTGCTACAGTCAAAGTGTTAATTAAGTAATTTACTGTTTCTTTTGTTTATTTCTGTGCAGTTTAAAAACACGAATTATTATATTGGTATGCATATTTGCTGGAGAAAAGATGTTAAAAATTTACTACAATATTATGATGTTTTTAATAGTGTATTTCATATTGATATTCACAAATTCAAGTTTATTTTCATAGATGTTAATAATACATCAGAATAATTATTTTGAATTAATAGTTGTATGACTCTTCAATCTCATCCATTTTAAGAGAATTAAGGCAATAAATAATGCAAGGACATTCAAAAGCGTAAAACAGGATCTAAGTTTTGCATATGTTCTTTATGCTTTTCATTTAATGATGAAATGAAGAAGTCACATGCCGCAGTCACTGCGAGCTACAACCTAACTATGCAATTTGCAACGCCACACTGGCTGCCTCGTCTAAATAAAAAATATAGCACACCCACAAGTTGCGTCATTTCAGTTGCCGTAGTCGAGGCAAAGTGTTGCCCCGTGTAATAGGGTCTTTATAGGTTGAGTAGCTGAATTTAATGGTATAGTATTTTGTTCTTTAGCAAAAGCCTACGTGAATGTTACATGAATATTCATCCGTTTCACACGTGTTCAGTAATTCACTTTTATCCCCCATACCACCAGAAAAATTGTGGAAGTTAACTCGAGAAATACATGGAAGTGCACAGAAAGTAACCATACACACACACAGCTACCAGGAAGTTTCTGCACATTCACTGCGTAACTCCATGCCTGCTCGGCAAATTGTAACCAATTTTAGCAAATATTATTTATTTGGTCTTGTCTGTTGGTTTTGTGGGCAGCGAGCACAAAAGGGCTACGGGCCTATAATGCCCAGAGGCTTGTAAAACTTTATGGGTACTTGAGATTAGGAATGATTCATAATTTGATAAGACCAGAGCTACCTACTCGGTGCCTTTGGTTGCATTTGGTGCCTGGTAATTACTTAGGTTACAAACTTAAATTTTCAATCGAATTACTTAGGCTACAAAAAATTCAGTTAAAAGTTTATGGATAAAAAAGTTCCGTATTTCCTAATTTACTTTAAGGCTATCATTTTACTTGGAAAAAAAATGTCTTTTGGAAAGGGAATATATATTATTTGAAAAAACACTCTAATGGTGGGAAATTTTGGTTTCATTGTTTTTTCTAGGGAGATTTTTCATTGACAATTATTAACACTCTACCAAATGACTATGGCGAGTGGAGTACAAGTTTTATTAGTTGTACCAGTTACGCAGGCGGTCATGCGAGTCATGCGATAGTTACACAGGTAGTTATGTAAACCATGCCATTCAAATAGACAGACTAGTCCTGCAGACCGTCGTGCGATAGCGTGAAGACCGCTTCGTGACCGCTGTTTTGGTACCCCCTCAACTCAATCCTACGAGTAATGAGACCTCAGGCTAGGACAAATTACCTAGACAATCCCCTTAGTAGTAGCTGACATTCTTCCACACGGCTGGGACTAAAAAACAGGTTTATAGACTCATTTAGGATATGATCCTATTTGAAGCCTTTGTCATCCTGTGTTACTAGGTTGTGAAACAGTTCTGATGGTAATATTTGCTTGTGTGTGCTCAAATGTAAGGTTAATCCTGATAATTTAACTATCTGTTAACATAAGTTAATGCTCCAAAATTCATTCAGCATTACATCTTAAAGAATAACTCTGATCTTGATATAAGTGGAGCAGAATGCATACAAGATTCAGCACAAACGGGAGAAGAGAGATATTACAACTTAGTTAAACATGTAAAAATTTCTATCACTCTTTTGAATCATTGAGAGCATCGTTACGCTACAAACATGTTCATATCAAACAGAGGCAATAAATAAATTTTCGAAGTATCGCAGATCAGCAGCTTGGTAATGAGACTTCGACTTTCAAATTATTCCTAGAAGTGTAGTTTTTATTCCTTACTGTAGGAATAAGCGCCTATATTGCCAATTAAAATGTTGAGAGTTCTGAATATTTTGAGAGCAAATTTAAAAACTACATTTACATGAAGCTTGCGCCCTAATCATTTCGTTTATTTGGTTACCAAACCTTTAGTAAAGACACTGTAATGTTACTTCTTGATCCTCCTGAAGCATTACGTATCAGCCTTCATACTAGTAAGTTCCATCAATGTTAGCAATGAAAGGATTAATTTTTTAGATATTTAACTTTTCAGTAACGCAAATGAACGTTTCTCGAGTAATTCCCAGGAGCTCTGAATTTTGCAATTTCTATCACTGTTCATTGTACGCTACGATTCATTGAGTTAATGTGATCCAGCCTTATTGCATTAACTGAAAAAAGAACGTTTAAATCATTCTGAAAGTAATTCCAATAGCATTTATAATGATCAAGTCTCAACCCCGTTGGAATGGGTAACGTTTCCGTTGTTCAAGAGCGTTTTCAATTTTTGTGCTCGAGCAGGTAATTGGATTTGAATCTTTGGCAAATTCAATCATGGCTGGTGATCGCTCCGTCATACGTATTATTTGTGCGCTGCTAGCGCGTTGGAAATAATGAATCTTTTCAACTGGTCAGAGCGCCCTCCATGCAGAACAGAAGTTACTTCAACGCTAGCACTGACGGCAGTGCGTTGGTTCACGTCTTTTACATGGTTCGTTTGAAAATTGTTCTTCATAGGAAAGCTGATGAATAGCTTTCAATCAGCGGGAATGATTGGTTGCCTTTTCGACGTAGCTCATTTTAATTCCACACTCACTTCTCAATTCAACTCAAGTGAATTTTTTTTCTGGCATGCGAAGTGCATCAATTTTCGATGGTATTGCTGTTACTCAATTTTCGTTTTAAATAAATTCTTGTTAACATGCTGCAGATTCATGCGGCTTTAACTTGGTTCACGGTTACTGCTGTGAACACAATAAAAATTGTCAAGTTCATATTTTTAGGTTCTGAGCAACATATACCTGAAACTAAACGTTTGCGTTGGATGATTGATATTATATAAATTTAACTTTTAATCAAGACTATCAGTTTTTGCATTTATAAAATGCGTTCAAGTTCTCTTCATGTTGGACTAAAAATGGATAAAATATTTGATGCCCAATTAACATGAACATCTCCGTAGTAGCATTTGGCCCATGACTGTTTCTACAATAATGTTAGTGTGCGCAGAACATAGTGATACATCGTGAGTGAAGAGGAATTAGGGCTCAAATCAAGTTAACTGGCAGAGACTGTCGAATATCTGTAATGCAGGTGGTTCAAATAGTCTTTCGGAAGTTATCAAATCCCGCGCAGTGTCATGATGGCAAAAAAAAGTTATTGTAAAGTTTCATTGGAGTCTTGTTCTTGTTTCCAGCTTGTAACGCCTATTCAAATAACAACGGACGTTCTTCAATGGTTGGCATATCGACACCCGGAAATGTGCTCAATGACCGAAGGACGGTGACTGAAAATCGGCCGCCCACTGAGTGAATGTGATAGCCAAGGTCTGCATCCGAAGGATGAAAAATTCTCTGTTGAGCGACTTTTCTGAACGATAACCGTGCCAACTCATGTGTGGTGTGACAACTCTGAGTGAGTAATGAGCTTGGAATTCTCACTGCGGGCACTCCGAACACCAAGCAGTATCGAAGTGACTGTTGATTCACGTTGTGTAACTGTCTTTTAATAGTCAACTCACGTTTTGGAAATAGGAAATTGAATATAGGGATAGAAATCGTTAAGATAAGGGATAAGTTTATTGAGCTTAGGACAGATTTTGATAGGTTATGGTGGGATAGGTTTAGTTATAGTGGGATAGGCTTAGTTGTGGTAGAATAGGTTAGGTTGTTATCGGTTTAGTTACAATAGGTTTGGCAAAGAAGCTTCGGATATGTGCGCAAAAAACTGAATACCTTTCTGAAGTTTTTCATTACTTTTCAATATTTCAATTCCAGACATCCCACTATATAAATTCATATAATATATAAATTCACTTCAGATCTAGAAAAAAGTATAAATTAAATTATCTTGATAATGTTCACCGATCTGGTAATAAATTCATAACCTCAGTCTTCAGAAAACCAACATTCTCCGGGTTAGGTTTAAGTTACTTAGTTTCTGCTGCAAGAGATTTAAACTTAATAGCATTTCAATCCTTATAACTTGCGCCTATAGTATTTGTTCAAACTACACTGACCTTCATGGCCTTGCAGTGGCCGAGTGTACAGAGCGCTTGCGTTCCGTGCTTCATGCACGGGTTCGAGCCCTGTGCGCAGCGGTTGGCGTGAAAAACGCTGACGCGGCAAATCAGGGTCGTTGCCTGCAGTATGGTCACTGTCGGAATGTTACCTGGACCCTAAACGAGAGGAAAATAAGGCCTTAAAGCTCGGGCGTGACTAGGGGCCTGGGGAACCCCTTTCACGTATATTCCCTGTAAGAGTATCATGTCAATGACACTTGACCACTCTCTACTAAAAAGGAGAAAAAAGCTTGGTATATACCATGTACACTGACCTTCATAGAGAATTTACTTTTTTGCAGTCATATTTTACAACCAATGGCTATCCGTATTCAGTTATTTTTCGTGCGATTAATAAGTTCCTGAATACTAAATTTATTCCGAAATCTCGTGTTCAAGCTCTAAACCATTGTTACTGAGTTTTACCATATTTTGGATATCAATCGGAAAAGTTGAGAAAACACATTTTACAGACAGCATCCCCATAGGAATCCAAGATTTTGAGACCATTTGAGAAATAGGGATTTTAGCTGCCATGGGAAGTGTAGGAGGTCAGGTACATCCTGTGAAAAAATTAGACTCTTACGTTCACTCGTTCGCCCGCTACGGGGGTTTGAAGAATGGGGGGGATGGGAGGGAGAAGTGGTATTTTATCATGTTACGCCTCCACCTTGACACTTTCTTCACGGTACGACGTTGCTATGTCATTTTCTATGTCTTTATATTACTGTATCATGATTTCAAGGGTCTAACCTGAACAAAAAATTGTTGATTTTTCCATAATATTTGTTTTCGTTTCTTTGTTTTACTTATACTGAAAACCCCGGATGATGGGGTTTCAAAATGCTTCTTCTCCTACAGTTTTTGAGCTACAGTAATGATTTTGGTATCATAGGATGCGAAAAAACAAGGGCATTTCAAAAACTTATATTTTTTTTCAAAATTAATTTTTCAAAAGTTATGACGTCATAAATCCCCATTTGTTCAAAAAAAAAGTTGCTCTCGAATTTTTATATTTTTTTTGTTTAAAACTGGAAATTCGAGAAAAATCATTTGAGCTTTTGAAATGTACACGTTTTTCCGCATCCAATGATAGCAAAATCATCACTGTAGCTCAAAAACTGTCGGACAAGAAGCATTTTGAAACCCCCCTAAAATTTCGTCTTCTATGATTTCCCATTTTCTTTTAGAGAAAATCGGATTTTTTCACAAATGATAAGCGATTCTAAATTGCATTTTCTATCAGTATACCAAATATCATTGCTCTAGGTTCAATGATAGAAAAAGGTCCATAAAGGGGATGCTGTCCTAAATACTTTTGACTAAATTTTTCCCGGAAATTTCCGTTTGTATTATTTGAGTCAACAAACGTACCATTGGATCATTTTTTAGATTTAAAGATGTGCTCCCGACCGGCTTACGATCATCCCTCCTCCATAGTTTTAGTTGTGCGCGTTGCGCACAGCAGTATGTGGGGTTCACCCACCGAGCACTATACGTCAGGGTTGCTGAACATGCAGGTCGAAGTCATCGTACACGTCACTTGCTTACTTCTCCTACTCATTCTAGTAATTGACAACATTGTAGTAATGATTCCTGTGAACAGATTATTGACATTAGCAAATTTAAAATCTTGGATCCTTGTTCCGCAAACTTAGACCTACGTATTTTAGAGTAAATTTTTATTCATAAACTAAAATCTTCCCTCAGCGAAATGCAGAGTGCATACTCTCTGAAAATCGTCAACCGATAAATTATTATTATAATTTTTTCATGCTTATATTCTGCGATTCTGTAATCTTGAGTGTACTAATATGTCTATTATTTTATTGGCAGACTTTTTGTTGCGAATGACCCTAGGCTCGAAACGTTCAAATTAAATGTTTTTAAGGAGACGGTAACGGTAGAAATCTGAAGGATTAGAGATTTTCGGTTTCTAAATTCATCTTACAGAGAATTGTCTTGCACATCTAACGATCTAACTGGCTCCCGAGTACGTGCATTGGTTGTCTCATAGACGGAGTAGAATAAAATCACTAGCGTAACCTTAGCGCGCGATCTTGGATGGGTGGTCTCCCCCTCCCCCCCTGAATTACGAGTCAGTTTTGGGCGTTCCTTTACGGGAATAGCAAGAGAGTTCATCCATGGCCTTGATTGAAATGCTTCCAACATTCTTACACTCAGTGATAAATTATGATGATGTAACTGAGTGTTTGTTTTAATTCCGGCTGCTCTGAGTCTTCAGCTAATTAGCTTGTTGTGTAAACATTTAATCGCCTCCCGTAGTTTTGAAGGTACAGGAATGGCAAATATATCAATCGAAAAAGCTTAAAAAGAGCTAGACAGTACTATAGTTGAAACAAAAAAAAATTAGTTTGAAAATGAAAAGAAAATTAAAATAACAGCTGTCCTGAAATTTGCATTTATTGTTTTTGATATGGATCTTTTCCCACAGTTTTGAAAGTACAGAAATATCAATTATATCAACCGATAGAGATCGAAAAAAGCCATAAATCCTTAGAGTTTATACGTACAAATAGCTTGGTTAGGAAATTAGGGGAAAAATACAATTTTTTTTAGGAAAACGGCTGTCCTGAACACTTGCAATTTTCTATTTTAAATGATTCTTCATCCACAATTTTTGGAGTACAAGAATAGGAAGTATATCATTTGATAGGGTTTAGCAAACTCTATCGATAAGGGCATTTCGATTTTTGAAATTTTTATTATTTTGAAAATTATGCGACGCGAAAAGAAGAAAAACGAGAAAAGCGAATCAATTTTTTTTAAAAAATCACTATAATTTAAAAAGTTAAATTATCGGAAATCCACTAGCTCTTATCGTGGGAGAACTCCATAAGCTATCTAAAAACGAATCGCCGGTTCTGTAGCTTCAAAACTGTAAGCGTCAGAAAAACTTTCCTTGAATTCCAATTTTGACGAATTAAAAAAAATAATTTTTGATGCAAATGCGAAAAAAACAATTCAATCATAAAATCGTTAAATCATTTCACACCTGAAGTGGAAATTTCGGAAAGATCCATCCAGAAGTGACAGAGCTTTTTTTGAACCGTGACTGTCTTTAAAGTACTTCTCCATTTCTTGTATTGTAAGTTTGCTTCGCAAAGCAGATTTTCCTTTGCACTTTTCGGAAGTTTTACGAGTACCTGTGATAGTAACAGAGGTGGTCCTTCGTGTATTATACTCTCACAAATTCCGTACGAAAAAATAGGAAGCAAGTTTTCGTGCGAGCGATTTCATAAGTAAGGCCAACTCGCGTGTTCACTAACTTTTGCTACTAAGTCAACTGTCTGGAGAACAGAAAATTAAAGCTGACGCTAATCGAACTCAGTTTTGGGTTGAGACGCTGGGATAAAAAAGTTAGAATCTCCCTCAAGATCATTGATGCAATTAAATGATGTGTTAGTAACTGAAAGGGAAATTACTCTTTCAAGAGCTGTTCAGACACTTGGATGACGTTAGAAGGCAACGACATGCAAATAAATACTGTAAATAAAGATAAGGGCATGAGCTATCGAATTCATCTCGTGTGTTTGTGCTAATTTGACACTATATTTAATGACCATGACGGCAAAGGAAAATTGCTGTGAAATATTTGAAATCCCGCTAGTCTTACTCGTATTCAAACAATGACAGGAAGAAGGTTAATTCATTTCAGTAATGAAAATGTATGGATGAAAATTCTGCCCTCGGTCTCTTATAATTTTCCTGTTTACTTTGAAGGGTAAGCATTTTAATGAGTGCTATTCCATAGTATGGATGTCCCAGCTTACTGTATATTGGCACCTCAATTTTCCCAAAGCAGAGCTGAGGCGTACACTGCTGCGTCTCTGGAGGGAAATGTAGTCGACAGGGTGAGTCCAAATATTGTAGTGTGTAGTACATCTAATGGACATATCCTATGTAAATGTAGCCGACGTGTATATGTAGTCGACAGGGCGAGTCCAATTGTCACTAATTTAGAGCTACAGTTGTCGTCCTTCCAATTTAGAGAAATGCAAATTTCGAGTACGGGAGGGAGGATACTGCTCTCCATCCTGCTGAATAAACTTCTAACTTTTGCGAACATGGAAATGTTTGTAAATTCCGTTCAATAATGTCTTCACTATTACGCTTAGAACATCTTTTAATAGGATGAGTGATTTTACTTTGAACGAAGGTTTGCTCATAATTATTGTGCTACATTATCAACTGCATCAATAGGAAAAAAGAAACTTGCATTTTTTCGTGCCCCAGCAGAGGTCACAAAATTTTTCGAGCCATCTTCTGATTTCGATGTGGAGCTGTTGACAAGTTGACCTCGTTGCCGCCTTTTGCGCTCGGAACTTTTTGAGGGCACGCATATTTTTCGAGCTGAATTGCTTTAACTCGAATTTGGAGCAGACTTGTCCATTGCTGTTGTGTGCAAACACGTGTATGTTGGAACAGAATGATAGTCATCTGTGCGATTCATATTCAATTTTGACGCACCAAGTTGTCTCACATTTCTACTGAAACTTCAAACGCTTGTGAATTTACATAATACGTGTATGTGTGTAAAGTCATGTGCCGCCAAAACAAGAGGTATTATTAAAATTAATTCCTTATGAATCATTACCCCCAAATAACTTTTTGATCGTGTTTGTAGAATAAGCAGCGCTTTTAGACGTAATCAGTTATTTTATTCAAATTATTTTCTATTTAGGAAATTGGAAAAATGTTGTCTGTCGTCACCTGGGATCATGCAGTTTAGCGTATTGCCATGGTCTTTACATCAGTGACCATACCTTGAGGTTTTAAGTAAATTCAGTGAGCCTTGAAAGCATTTTTACCATGGCCAATTAATTTCAAACATGTATCGTTTAGTTCTGGTCAGAGTTCGGTTTAAACCAACTCCTGCAGCCATTATTCTGTTTGTGCCTGCAGTCACCGGATTCGGTAACGTGAAGCCAATTGGGCAGAGGACATGTGCGAGGTAACGTAGCGAATTCCATCGTAAGTTTACTATAGATGGACTGGATGGACTGGAATCTTGGACTGGATTTCATACCTTATGTATCATACACTGAAATATTGAACGCCCTGCCAAAATTAGCGGTGAGTGACAAAGACACCTCGTCGACACCTCGTTGACAGGAGAAAGGTCCTCAGAGGCACTTTCTGCTGTCAACGCAGCCATAAATGTGACATTTATGTGATCTAATGGATGAAACACCTGTTAACACATTAACTCCAAAGTGGTACAAATGTATGTGTTACCAGTAGGTAAATTGTTCATTCACGTACCGGAATATGCAAATAACATTTCAACTATTTTGCTACCCTTTCCGAAATATATTTTGAAGTGAAAGGTAACACATTATGGTTCAAGAGTATTCTTTACACTTTTCAAAACGGCTAAAAATGTATTAGAGCAAAAAAGCCGGTTTTTCAAAACGACTTCTTCTAGCCTCCCCAAACGCACCGTATGCAACCGCACAATCGGAGTCAACGTGTTAAACTATACATCTAAGAACATAATTCTCTCAAACAAATACAGTTGTGCGTTTTGATCAAATCTTGTTTTTTAACATACGTGTGCTTCAAAATATTTATGTTGGTATTTACTTGTCTAGTAATATAAATGACTAAATTCAGATTTTTTATAATAATTTTAGTTCAAAGCGCGTTGAAATTTTTTTAAAGTTGTTAGTTACTTTCACTTCAAGAAATTTAAGTTAACATACCGTAACGTTTTGATGTACATATCACACGTCCTTTTCAGGTTTGGACATTTCTTAAAATATTGTTATGTCACATTTCAAAACGTGAAAACGTTTCAAAATGTTAAAGTGGAGCGCTGAAAAAATTTCGTTGTGAAAAAAAGCAACCCTGTAGCGTGGCTCCTTATCCATGTTGTAGTTAGGGCCGCGTCTGTCCGTTCCTCCGTCCGTTGGAAAACATTAAAAGTCCGTATCATAGATACGCGATTTAGCGACTTTTTAACCGTGTACGGGTGGGCCCTGCAGGGTGACCACGAAAAATGTATCTCCTAAGTTCAAATGTCTAAGATGCAAAATTATTATTTGAAGTTCATTCAGTAACATTTGAAAGGAAAAAAGGCAAAAAAATATATTTGAATTAAACTGTTTTACAGTAACATAATAACAGTTTATAATATTATTAACGTTTAGAATCAGAGGTTAATTATTTCATGTATACCCTGTATTTGAAAGCATAAATACTGTTCATCCGTAAACGGTAAACGATTTCTGTATTATATCGAGCCGGATACATTTGATTACGTTTATTTTAAAATCGCTAGCAGTTGAATGTGGTCACTTAAATTAGGTGCGTAGAACAGATTCACGGTGGAATTACTTTATCTAGCAAAAAAACATGGTTTCAAAAATTCACAATAACATCGATATAATTAACCTGCTGCGCCATATATTGCCTTTGCTTTAAGTGTTTCCCTTAATTGTACTACCAATCTTTACTGGAGAAATAATTGCGTTTCGTCCAGTATTTTTCCCTCTTGTTGCGAGAAAATTTTAACTTTCTAGTAGCCATCTGGTCAATTTATCATACTGAGCGCAAAAATTAAAGATGATGTTAGGCTAGGTTAGGTTGTGTTGGATTAGAGTAGCTCAGCTTAGGATCGGATAGGATTAATAAGGTTAGGAAATGTCTGGCTTAGATAAACTGGGTTTCGTAAAGATAAGTTAAAATGGAATAGGCTAGATTAGGTAAGGGATAAAATAGCCGTGTATTCTTTCATGTTTTAAAAACACAATTTTTGAAGGCCCTGAGGTGCTAGTGTAATAGATGGAAAAACCCTGGGAGGTAGTAAAATTTGTACGGACGTATCGCTAGACAAAAAAGAATTCTGAATCCAAACTGTTCAGAATGTTTTAATTGTTTAATTTATTTTGAATCTTTCAAATTGTTTAATTTCTTTAGTTTTTTTGGTTAGTAAATTGTTCTCTTGCTGTCAGTCAGGTGTGACCACTGACTCGTTTGCAAGACACAGCTAATGTCATTTGGTTGACTGGACATGCCGATGTTCTCATCTCATCTTATTTCGGATTTTTTTTTACCATTCTCTGTCCAGGTGGAATCCAAAAATTTACTCGGATAAATCATTCCAATGTACGTGCCTAAATATATCATATTTCTTTTCAAATTCGCGAGCTACCGTGTTTATTGAAGTTCGCGGCCCTCTGCTTTTTCATTGTGATTTCGGTTAGTATACTAGATCCAATGGCCAGTCAAATAAAGTGGGATATGTAAGTGTGATATGAGCAAAGGAATTCAAATGGTAAAGGCTCAATCGTAAGAATTTATTTTGAAACCTATTTGCAAAATCGATAGTAATTAATACGTACGGCATGGAATTTATTTTCGCCCCTCGTGGGTAGTTGAAAATCATTCAGTTATTGAAACACAAAAACATGAAATTTTAATACAGTCTTCACACATACTATAGTTACAGCAATGTTTGAAGAGCAGTAAATCTTCTAAGCAACGAACAACAACGCTCTTTTAATTTTTTCAAAGTTGCGCTCACGAAATACCAATTCTTACTTTCTTCTAGGAGTCGTTTTCTGTAAACGGCGTTTTATAGTTTTACCTCATAATAGGAATTTTTTAGGTAATTTTTTAGGTTGAAGTATGCATGTCTAACAAATATGTGTACAAAATTATTCTGTTTTGATTTTTCCCAGCATGAAAGCATACAGCCAATGTGGGTAGAGCCCCATAATTACCGTTAATTAGTTTAATAAGTTCATTGTTTCAATAAAATATATCTTTTACGAAACTACAATAATTCTGCGCTAATTACGTATTTAGATAATTTGCCAAGCCATCGACTGATTTTTTTGCCTTTAAATACATAAAATATATATGAGGTGAAGATCGTCCACTTAGGTTGCAAACTACACTAATGAGAGAAGGTTTTGCTACTCGGGTAATAAAGTATGATTTGCATTAAACCTTCATGGTTAATTTCGAATTTGTTTTAGAATGTTTTCCAGCACATCAGGTTCCTGAGTTGCAAAAAATTTTTAGTTATGAATCTGTGTTGTATTGCTTCAGATTGATAGCGCCACTTGTAGTACATAGATTTATGATTAAAGAGTTTTCTTTTTTGAAAAACGTCCCTCATTTGCGGGTTCTATGCAACTTACCTTATAATTTACTCAAGTTTGTAGTCATGTTTCAGCTAATGTGTATCATGTAGCGGGACTAGAGCTCAATAAATCAATGTACAGTAATGATTGATTCACTTATGAATTACCACGGTGTAAGTTTATCAAACTTTTAGTGGTGTAAACCTGCAAAAATTGCTGAATAAAATATTCAAAGCTCAAATGGAGGACGGATTTGACCCAACAAACTGAACTGCGTTTGAATTAGCATCTTTGTTGGGGTATTGAGTCTATTTAATTTTTCAGCCTTTGAAGCTACACACACGCAAGCAAAACAATTTTCCAAATGTCAATTCAAAGTACCCTTGGAAATCTTAAGTTTATTTTTTTTTTACTAATATTTTACGTGAAGGTATCTTCATTCATCTCACTTTCTAAACTCTGAGTATCAGCGGACGTGGGAAAAACTCGAAGCACGACTACCATGTACATCGGTAGCTGTGTTATTTAGATGAGGTTTGTGAGCGATTATTTCATTTACACTTACTCAGAACTATTCTGTGAGTATTTTGCTTAGTGTCCGTTATAAATTCTTTCATATTTTGAACATTTTATTGTCGTCTACCAACTTTTGGAAGCCTATACTGACATCCTTCAACGTTGGGTTTCATGCAATGGACACGTGGAAGAAATTATGCTTTATTTCAAGAAGGAGGATCGGCACACTATCACCCTAAGATTATCAGTTTTATTACTGAATTTCAGCTAAAAAAAGAAGCCAGTGAGCTCGTGACAATTTATGGGCTAATGACAGGTACTCATATTGCTCTGCTAATCATCCCCTACCAAATAAGTTGTTGGTTGTGTCGACGTCACGGCTGTTTTACATAGTACCTCGAGTGTTACCGATAAATTCCGCTTTGCGTAACAATTACGGAAAAAATTTTCATCAACTTTTAGGTATAAATTAGGCTTTTAGAATATCTTTCTAAATAATATGTTCATGGCTGCCACCCAGGTTACTCTACTCCTTCATGAGGTATTTGCGAAAGCCGTGTTCTGTTTAGGTTGTTGTAGAAAATATACTGGTGTGGGGATGAAAGCTAGTGTGGGGAATTCTGCCAATTAGAAGATTAATTGCACCAAGTGTAGGGGAGCGAGGAGAACCGTTGCAACGAGAAAACCCTTTTTGTAAACGAGGGGAAGACATGAAAATATGAATGGGTTTGTTCATCCTCAAATCATTTTAACAATTCGGTATAGACAGAATTCCTGAGCCTGGTTGACCTGCGTTTACATTGTTTTATTTGAATACTGGAAAAGTACAAAATATAAGTTATGAGTAGCCGTTGTTTATATTACTATAAAAATTTAAGTGAGGTGTGCTATCAGTTCACTCCAAAGTTTTCTCCTTGATTCTTCATATGATTCGATTTTGCCTAACCCTACTATGGATTTGTTTTCGTTACATTCGGCTACTTCTCAATCAAAGTTGAAATTTTTCATTCAACACACTAGCTAACAAATTTAAACTTTACCTGAGCTAGCTGAGGACATTGAGGTGCAGCTAACTAATTTTGCACGCTATTTCGAAAAATGTTCCAAGTGTAGTGAAATATCTTATATCTTATAATAGTGCAATCTGTTGCTAGGCTAGTTTGAGGTAAAAAGCTGCGACAGATCTTTGGAATNAAGACTACAGAGGTTGAAATCCCTCAATCGGTAACGAGAGGCCGACAGGCCTAGCCTCGTATCGTAACACAAGATTTGTCGTGGCACGTGAGTTATTGAATTTTTTCAATCAAGTCGCGGTCACCTCGTATATATCTGAAAGCAGATTTTTGCAAGCAAAGTGAAGAAAAATGACTTTTTCATTATTTTCTATAAAGAGACATGCAGAATGCGACGTGAATTGATTATAGAGCTAACCCTTGTAAACATGAACTAATTCAGTAATTCAGTGATCTACTAACCGAAGAGTGAAGCGCTTAGTTGAATACTTCCACACGTGAAATTTTAGGTGGAGTCACTGTACCAATTTGTGTTAGGTTGCCCGTATCAATTCCATGGCAAATTTTCCATTTAAGAGCGATCCGAAATAGCCAATTTCAGCTGTGAGTCTTTAGAAAAAATTAATTCAGTTTTTGAGCGGTTTTCCTTACCCTGATGAATTTTGGTAATCATTGACGGTGAAACAATGATATCAAGAGTCCAGATTCTCTGCAACCTCTGCAGGCTTTCATTTGAAGGTATAAACCTTTGAATGTTTTTGATGGTAGAATTCCTTTGAAGGTTTTGAAGTCACAGAAAGCAAAAGGTTTGTTCTTTGAATCATCATAGCTCATGAATAATTTATTTATAAATTATGCTTGCGAAAAAAAGTGGGATAAATATAGTGAACGATTCCTGAAACCGTGGTTCATTTTAAAAGTCGAGTCGGTCTTGAATGATACCATTATCAGACCACCCCTTGCAAGTAGTGTAGTGCTTTGTTTTCTTGATTTACACAATTCCATCATTTTTCACTGAAACAATTTGTTCCGAATTCTAAACAGGAATACTGCCCTCGAAATGCTCGCATGCCTAGCCTTCGTTGCAATAGATTCACTGGTGGGTGATATACTAAGCAACAAATATAAGCTCCAATTAAGGCAGGCCTCGCGTGAGCAACAGGCGGTTCTCCAGTCTGGGAGCAGCATCTGAGCAACTGCTAATCTTCGATCCTCCTCGACCCGAGGTTTGGATTTGCCTTATACTGCGCTTTTGGCTAATGAAACTGATCTTTTTGTATTAAGTTAACCGTGGATTCGTGTATGACAAACTGTGTGTTGTGTATTTTCCTTGCAACGAAATGAATATGCACAGAAACATCATAGCCAAACCGTGTCCAATAAACAGTACATTTTGCATGTAAGACGTGTCGAGAGCTAGATAATTGTGAAGCTTTGCTTCCAATGAATAGTGCGTGTGCTAAGCTCATAGCTGAGTTAGGCAAGCACCTTCTCATAAAAAAGAACTCCGACGTGCTACAGCTAACACGAGATTAGGAGGCTTTCCAGTCGGCCATTCCTCATCCAATGCGTGTCGACGAACATGTTTGTTGTGTGAAGTGGAATGTAAACTTCTATTTCCATTCCCATTCGCTCGTCGTCTCCAAGATGAAGTTTTTTTACTTTACCAATTAAAATTGTTTCTTTATTGAAATGTGCTTCTTGCCAAATATATTTCGAAGGCTTAAAAGTGCAGCGTTTTAACGAAGGAAAATTTCGATCAACGCATCATTTATGATAATTTCGACTTCATGAAAGATTCGTACAGGAAACCTTTTCTGATTTGAGTGCGATCTAGCATTGAAATTTGAAATGTGTAGTGTTCTAAACATTCGAATATTCATGGCTGTACGCAAATAATGACTGTGCTTTTGTTCAATCTTAGTTGACATGTACACGCATTTTTAATTTTTTCGCGAGTATTTGTGTCAGAACCGGGAATCATGAATGTTTTTGCTTGAAGATGTAAGCCTCAGGGTGTTGTTTGCTGATGAGCATCTAAATCGTTTCTGAAATTACGGTATCTCTACAATTTCATTGCTCAGTAACTGTGGATTTTAAGGTGCTGCGTTTATTTTAAAGGAGAGAAGTTCAATTTTCATGTAATATTCAATTCTTAAATTAAGCGAGGTAATAATCGAAACACGGAAATGAGCAGTGGAACATCTGTAACAAATGCGCGAGTTTACTAACGGTACATTTGTATTCATGCATGTACTTCTACTTTAACGATATGATTTTTCTTATTTTTACAACAATTCTATCTGGATAGCCAGCTCTGTTTCTCATTTAAGGAGTATTAGCATTGGGAAGAAACGCAGCGGTTGTGAAAACCCAATTTAAACCAAACTTAGCAGACTAGTGTTTCTCAGGAGCCAATGGGATTTTCTTTGACCCCAAAAATTGTGAGCTGTATGAGCACGCCTGGCCTGTACCCCAATTCTGCAATGGCATGCGATTTAGTTTCTTATGAAACTTAAGTGCCTCGCTCTTTGCAAAACACAAAACCTTTTGTCAAAAATAAAAAGGATGGTATAAGTGAAACTGGCGCAAATATACGCAAACATTCATTTTATGACCTCCATCAAATGAATAGACAATGAACGGCGTCGGGAACTTACTTATTCAACTCAAGAAATATCTTGCGGGCATTCCACAAGGCAATAATTATGACCAGTAGAGCGAGTACCAACTAAGACCTCAACTCAATTCATGAAAACGGACTCGGAAAATGTTGAACATAATAACTTCCAGAATTTCATTAATTGCACACAGGGGACTCGGAATTGAGACCAAACGATTGGAATTTATCACTGTTGGGGCAAATGGGACTTATCTTTAGATCACAGTGCCTTGAAAAAACTCTCTCAAATGAACACACGGCGTTACACTGATCTCTACCGCGACAGATTTCCAGATATCTCCGTCCTAACACTTTCAAGGTACACAAAAAGTTTTTTATTTTCTTTCTTAAACATAAATATACCAATATTGCTTGTCAGTCTGAAATAGCTTAAAGTTCTGGATTTAAAGAGTTTTATCGATGTGACTGTTTCTTTTGCATTTTATAGCCTGAAGTATCATTCCTGAATTGGAACATCGAAACGTTGCCTTTTATAGACTGACATTTGTAGAGTTTTAAGAATTGAGTGCTCATTTTAGTGAAAGGATAAGTGATTATCTTCGTATTTTAACACGTATAGAACTAGAACCATTTCGCAAACTTGTCACATTGGAAAAGAAATGTAAAAACCCAATACGGTGCTGTGTTTTTTGCACATCGCTTAGGCATTTGAAATTATAGGTATTCTTAATAGTCATTTATAATTTCGATTTGCTGTTAGCTTATGGCAAACCTGTGCCCTGAAATTGAATTAACACGTTAACTGCAATTGCGCGGTTGCTACATTCGTTTGGTTAGGTTGGAAGTTGCGGAAATGAAAAGCCTCTCTACTGCTTGATTGTATTTATATCCTTTCTAAAAAGCGGGAAAAATGTAATTACACGAAAAAATTTCAACTTGTTCGCCATAGTCTAATTAAAATACGGGCAGTGAAATAATTGCAGTGCTATTCATTGATACCGGAAAGTAAATGAGCAATTTACCTAGTGGTACACATATGTTACAATACTCAAAGTGTTAAACGACGCAAGAATTTCCACCCCGGATATTGTTAAGTTTTTAAAAGTTACAAAATGAACTATCATTTTATAATTAGGCGTGATGAATTTGGCCCTTCAGAGGATCGTCCCCAAAGTGGATTTTATGAAGAAATATCAGCGTGAATTTGTAGATATACCACGAGAAAAATTTGTTCCTTTATGCATAAAAGGCTTCAGATGAAAACATGACGGGAAAGATAGGGCTGAGGAAGGGCATGCTGAATAATGTCTCGAATTGTGAAAAAAAAGTTGAATCAAATATTCTGAGAGTAATTTTGTTACATGTTTTTAGTTAATTTGAAGGTGCGTTGTTTGGTTAAAGGACTTTCTGCACACTCTACAAGTCATATCGGATTTTTTCCAGATAAGCCCTGCCACTAATGATACACATAAGTTCACCCACTTGTAACTTTCGAAGTAATGCACTTCAAATTACTCTCATATTGACTTCAAATTACTCTCAAACGAATGTTTTAATCTTTTGTTTGAGAGTAATTTGAAGTCGACAGGTGTATTATTTCGATAGTTACAAGTGGGTGTACTTCTGTGTTGCATTAGTGGCGGACGGGGCTTATCTGGAAAAGATCCGTCATTTCTTGGTCGATTTGTTCTTGCGTTTGAAGTTTAATTTCCACTGCCGCTATTCAGATGTTTCTAGTCGAAGGCTTGCACACTTTCCCATCTGCAACCTGGCTCGCACAACTCAGATTCATCATGTGCCGCTGATATATCACGTCCCCTCGGCAAGAACCCCATACCCTTCCCCCTCTTCCCTTTATACAAGCCATATCACTAACCAACTTCCTTGTCACCAGCTCTCAAAATGGAAAATTTTTCACGAAATAACAGCTTCTTACCCTAAATTTATTTTATCATTAGTGGATCAACAACAAACGATTTCCACAATATGCTCTGCAATGATACTAGTTTTGATCTCTGTGGCATAACTAATTGGATTTCATGCAAACGGTTGGTTAATATTGCGATGCAATAAATTCACTGCATCCACCTATCGTTAAAATTTCATGTTTTTCTCGCACTGTGAAGTTGTCTTCAAATTTCATCTATACACTATCATCAATGACGTAGTGGAGCCTGAGAAGGCAATCAACATAAAACAAATTTAAGAATAAAATGTCTAAAATGAAATATTCCGAGAAGCATCACGGCTTCATAACACAGCATCATATACATAGAATACCTCAGAAATAATTTTATTTCTCTGAATATGTTTTCTCATTAAATACCGCATGAACTCATTATAATATACTTATCTCAGAGTTAAGAAAGACTCTTGCTGTCCGGGTCTATTGCATTGTTCATTCATGCTCCATAAGCAAGGGAATTTAAGCATTGAACCGGCAACAAATTTTAGTCTTCCCCACACTTTCACCTATTTTGCGCCTTATCAAAGAACGATTTACCTCATCGCAGAAAGAATATTACTCTGAGAAAATGCAATAATTCACTCGTTGATTTACAAACACCTTACATATATAAATGTGCCCGCATGAACCTTTGTTTATTTGTGTTTGACACCTGATAAGTGAAAAAAATCTTTCCCAACCGATCTTCTGTTCCTACACACATTCTTCTGTTTTCTCAACTCCGGCACGTTGTTCAGGCGAAGAAATCGTCCAGTGGTTGATTGCTTTAATTAATGTGTGGCAATAAAGAACTTGCCTACTTGAATTCCATGTGGCTTCTGATGTTTGAATTTATTTCCCGTTCCATTTAAAGCTGACAATTTTTTATCAGAATTTAATTTTCAAGCATAAATCCAAGCAAAGAAACTTTTTTTCTATTATGGGGCACTTCCCAGCTTATGTAACCCAATGTAAGAACGATAATTTAACTCTATTCCGGCTTTATTCCGGCTCATTGTAAACAGAAAGTACAGGGAGACAACATTTTACGTAGTTGTAGTCCATCACTATCACTTACTCGGTTAGCATTGTTATTATGTAAGTCTCATATTATCTTAGAGAATTGAGTTTCATTTCTTTATTTAACTCAACTTCATATAACCACTGATTTTTTAGAAATTACCGAATACGTCTTTAAATAACTGCGAACACAGCGGACAATTGGTGATCATTCTGCAATGATCAAGGAGCACTTTGTAAGCCCTTTTGTCAGCATGAAAAATACGAGTTTGTCGCTTTGTTGATGCTCAATTATTCACACTAGTGCTCTCATTCACGATCCCGCCCCCCAGTGCTGCTCTCGATCAGCCGCTAGGGAAATTAATGACTGCGTGGCACTGCTGTCTGTGTGGCGCTCGCGTGCTGCTCTGAACCTCATTTGTCACAGGATAGCTCCGTATTGACGCCTGTGTCCAGCCGCCCCTGGCTTTGTATACCGATACTTGTTTCTACCGTGCATGAAAGCGTTTCAACAATTTATGCCTTAATGGGATAGTTCTCTGCTATTTCTCAATGCCTGAATGCGCTCCGAAAATTTTGATTCCACGAGTTCCCGATCTCCAGCGGAACAAGGCTAGCTGCAGAGACGCCAAGTCTGGCTTCACCGAGAAGTGTGATTACGAGTGTCTGTGGAACCAATTGTGGTGCTTAAAACGGTTTAAAACTTCCAATGACGCAGTGCGTTGCGATGTATAAAATAGCTTTGCTGCCTTGTATTAATCTAGTATTCTCCTTTCGCTTCTAAATTCGATTAGCATTGTTTCGACTTGTTAGCAATAATGGTAAACGTGAAATCACTTCGTGAATCATCTAATCTCTGGTGGTAATATTTTTTCCATGGGTGGGTATCAACATCATAGTTTCTTTTGCATTCTATGTTAATAATTGCTCCTGAAAAACTACATCTCCTTAAGTAAGAGCAGCGTAGTATTTTTAAATCCAATTTTCCATTAGGAATTTGAGAATTTTAGAACGTAAATCTTACATTGCAGTGTAATTAAAAAAGAGGCTGAATTTTTCTTCGGGCAATTCTCTTCTGCCGACACTGAGGTGACAAAGTCTTGGAATAACTTAGTTACGAATCGTCTTATATTGTACTTGGTGGTCTGTTTTTCAAAATTTAGTTCCGAGAGTGCCAATGGAGCTAATTCGGATATAAAAGAAGGCTGAGCTTCTCCCTAAAAAATGATTGAAATTCTAAATTTCATCGGAACAATATGGGGCAAGCCGATATCATTACGGCTGTAATCAGCATCCCCTAAACTTTGCTCATGATGCTGATAACGTCGAGCAAGATGAACGTAAGCGCTCTATCTCATTTAAAAGTGGCCCAACAGTGCGCAATTTCCTCAAAAACACCTCAAAGGAATTTAACGTAATTAACTCAAGGAACAGCAAACTCCAAGACAAGCAAACTTCGTCAAGATTTGGTAAAGAATTATAATTTATCGGTCTACGAAGATCAAAAGATTTTTTGGCAGCAGGAGGACAAGTTAACTCTAAGCAAACTGGAGTGGGATTTGGTAGTTTGAGTGCTGGGCTCCTTTCTACTCGGGAGTATAACGAGCTTAACACTCGCATGGATATCGAGTGTCATTCGTTTTCATCGTAGTTCAGCTCCCCAACTTCCCAATGAAGGGGTGGCGGTGGGCAGCCACCAACAAGAATTCATTATTGTCTTTATTCCTACATGCCTCTTTTCTTTGGCACAATTTGAAAGGAGTGATATTTTCAATATTTCAAATACTAATAATTCTAGCTGCTCTGAATTCTCTTTTCCTCATTTTAACATTGAACACAGCGCTGTCTGGTACAGTCTTCATCACTCGACTCAACGTGATTTAAAGTGGTAATTGGTCGCCGGAACAGTTCGCATGATATCAAAGATACTGCTAAACAGGTCGAAGGTTTGAACAGGAATCTCAAATAATTTGAATACCTGGGATGTACGTCATATTTAATACTTTTTTAAAAGCGCTCTTGAATAGCTGTCACACGCTATTTTTTATTAACGCCCCCTAATTAAATTTGAAAATTTTAGCAATACCAAGAGTGAGTTGCCTGCTCGAGCGTGAGTCTCGGTTAAATTAATTGAATGCCTGACCTTTTCAGCGGAAAAGAGTCCACGCTAGAGAGGTATGTTTTTTTCACTGTAGCAAAGGGGCACCTAAAAGATCAGTTTCAAAAAGCGCAGGGCATCTGGAACGAACCTATTTATTTTAAGGGGAATTTTGAAGTATTAAATATATAGTGTAGACTCATACCTATCTACGCCGTTAAATTGTATTCTATTGTGGTCCTATGACAATAGCAAGCAGTGGCAAGTGTCGAGACGAGCATAGTTGTCCGTAGGCCAGTATTTCAATTTACTTCGTATAATTTGGAAAATATCAACGTCAACTACAGAGAATTTTTGTATTCCACGTGCCTAGAAATATTGCTGGAGGTAAAATCTGTTTCAAGTTTAGATGAAAAAACTCCAGCCATTGAAAAGCTAGTAAGAAACTTGTTCGAGTAAATGAGCGTTCAAAAGTATGAGCGAGAAAAGTTAACAACTTGAAATTTCTAGTTGAGAGTTCAGCAGGCATAAGTTAGTACAGGAGGTGATCTGCAGTCGAGCGCTTCCGTTAAACTTGAAGAATTAAAGTGTTCGTTTTAAGGCTTTAGGCAACGACGACGAAAGTTATCCAGGTGTTCACAGCCATGCAGTTATCTTTCGATAGTTCTTTAGCATAGGTTTTACCTGCTGTTTCTCAAAAACAACTATGATGAAATCTAAAAGAATTCCTGGAAAGTCAACCACAAACAACTTTGCTCATGGATTTTAGGTCTTCTTTCGAGAGGCGTGCCTAAACGCGGGATTTAATTTGAATACCGGAAATTTTGGCTTACTGGACATCCTTAACAGACGAGACAGAAAATAATGATTGTGATGCAAGTGAGAATTTTGCGTTATTGATTCTATCGGGGTAATAAGCTCTAGCGCAATCATGGACTCTTCGTTGTAAGTGAGAAAAATTTCAATTGCTTGTGTAATTAATTAACCAAGTGCATGATGCTTTTACGTAGGAAATTTTCCCAGTTTTAAGTTACTCCTAGATCAGAAAAAAATAGAAAACACTTAGGAAGCTGATAGCAAGATAAGTTTTAAAGCATTTTCAACTTCTAGTGTAATAGGTATTATAAATTCTAAATGTGTAAATTTCAACGAATGAGACTGTGTTGTAATCATTTATCCCACGAAAAATGTAATCAGTTGATTACCGGGTGCTTCATTACCCAGCATGCAACCAATAATTGGCGTGTGAACGTTCTGGGAAAACTCTAGAGGGCTGTGCAGGGCAGGGCAGTCGATACGGGAACAACGAATAGCTGGTGACGGCGCCTGCATTTTGCTGTTCATAGGCTAGACGTGCGCAGCTACGGTGTGCTTGAAAACTTAAAATATTTCATTATACATCTTTAGTTTAATTATTAGAAACGATAATATGTTTGAGATTAGTGTGTGTTGGCCTACTTATAGTTTATTAAACGTAAGATTTCATGTGAGCAGTGAATACATCTGTTTCTCCAATGTACATAACTAGTGAATATGTTCATGGTATGCTTAAATAAACTGTACGTAGAGTAGAACTCTTTGTGCCAAACTATGTGAAGTATCTACAGTAGATGTTCATTGTACTGTTGTCCGAGAAACCAGTTTTACAATGAATTACAAGAAATCAGAAATTTCTGTGGCATTACTAATGTTTACAGTATTTGAAGAATTTGGTTCGATAGCTCCACAGGAACGTTACTAAATTTCTAGTTTCTACCATCCTTTCGAATAAAAAAATCAAGCACCAAGGCATTTTTATGACACTCCGTCTCCACTGTCTGCATAACTTTGATCATTAAAAATTCAGCATACACATGTATATTTAATTGAGACGCATTTCATTCAATGTCTCAATAACATGGTAAGTTGTTGAAATACTGGGGAGCGAAACCTTACAAAATTCCTGTCATCGAAATCCTAGGAAAATGTACTTCTTGCATTAATAATACTAAAAAATTCAGGCCTGGGGACGGTCAACAATTTCTATTTGATCGTTATAATATCAGCTACTCGACAGTTTTGCTGCCAATTTATTTCTATGTGGTGATACCGTTAAACCGACTGGAGAAATGGCCACTCGACGGGAGCGGAAGACGGCGGAGTCTTGTCGTAGCGATGAAATATCTTCAGAGCCAAAGGATGCCCTTTCAATACATCAATGCTTTTCTTGCTATCGTTGAAATACGTCAAGACCTGCGGTTCCATTGAGGATTTGTACGAAGATCATTTTCGAATTCATATAACTCATCTCCTTCCGATGAGCTTGCCTTCACTGTAGCTTTAGCAGAACTTGCAGACTGAAATGACGAGGCATGAGTCCTGAAGTTATTTCTCGGTGAGGTCATTTTGATTTCTCGGTTCCACACCTTGACGTCTACTCAGCGCAGTTTGAAGCAGGGATGAGCGATGAGGATTCGCTGCTAATGTTGGGCCGTGGATGTGTAACTCTTAAAATAACTGAAGATATGTACCTGTGAAGTCTTTTTTGAAACCTTTGGAGAACGGCGCACATCAGCGAGTCGCAATGCTTTAGCTGCAAAAAATTGACTTTGTTGAGCTTGTTTTGCACAGGAAGAAAGGGAGGCAAGAATTGGCCATAAAATAGAGTTTCTTCTCCTTGCCGGTGATGAATTGAAGCAGCTGTGTGAACGCTAAAACACAAATATATTACTCCAAGAGTCCAAGGTACATGCTTCTCTGGATTGAAATCTCCAGCGGCTGCAAAAGATCGGTGAGATTTTTTTGTTTCAGGAGCAGAGAACCATCAAGGCATCACAAGATAAATTCCATCGCGTAGTGCATATTATAGGAGCTGCAGACTGTAGTTCAGGATATCTTCGATTATTTAAACAGACCCTAGACGACCACATTTGTTCCACACAGCTGAACATTTTTCTATTGGAGCATAATTTTTTATTGAAAATTTATATTTCAGGGAATTCTTGACATCAGCTGAGACCAAAAGACTTGAGTATGAGATGCACGGTGCACATGCTTTGACAGCGCATGCTGGATTTTATTATGAAGACTGGCCACTTGCATAAGTCTTGGTGTGTTTGGTCAACATTATTATTTTCTCTGAGTTCTCTTGCAAATACTGACTCTAGACTCTTTGAAAGCTTTCAAAAAGTAGAATCCATTATCTGTTGCGAGGCTGACTTCTTGCGTGTTGGGCACTTAGAAATAACTGAGGATTTCTTTTAATTGCTCGGATTTTTCCCGTACGAGTACTTGCTTTTGAAGCGATGGCAAACTTATGTTCCACTTATGAAGTTCAGAGATATTTCAACGATCTGCGCAGTAACAGCTGGAAATTACTGTAATTATAAATGGTTGTCCAAGACGCTGAACGAATTGAAGCTGAACCAGCGCTGAACCGACCTACTATAATTATTAGCGTGGGGGAAGTGTATGTGAGAATAGTGTCACCTCTTTGATTCCTTAATAAGTGGAAGCATAAATATATCCGACTCAAGGAGATGCGGTGGTACTGTGTTAGTATACTGTAATATTGGATTGCTTTGATAATGCTGTCAATCTTCTTATATCTCATTAGGAAGAGAGGTCTAGTTTCATTTTTGAATAGTTGGGCTACGAGAATAAACTTACATTTCATGTTAAAAGGAATTCCGCACATTAGCAAAACTGTAAAACATGATGTTAAATTTTTCTTGCGTATGACAGATAAAAATTAAATACGTAGGTAATCTTTTTCCTGGATTCTTACCATGATCAGAGTTTTCGGTACTTGTGGGGGATCTGTCACCACTTGTTTAGGGGAAAAAGCGAAAAATGTGATTGTTCTATGAATACTGAATTGATGTTCTGGACAGTATGAACGAATTTTTTATGTGAGAAGGTATCCTTGTTGATTTATATTTATTTCTAATGCAATTTATCTACTTCCCATATATAATGAATCTCTAAGACCTTCCTCTTCAGTTCTTGGAAGGTCCTAAAGATTCATTTTGGCATAAAAAAGGAAAAAAAAAGATAACAATTTAATTAAGCTAACCTAACTTAACTTAACCTTAGCACCAAACTGAAACTATAAATTAAAAGTGGTGACAGATAACCCACAAGTGCAGGGTTTTCTATCCTAAAACTTTGTTTTAAATTTTGCTACACATTCCCTTCAATAGAGCCTTCTTGATATAGTGAATGCAAATTACAGCAAGCTTAGGCGGTAGAGGTGGGGTAATGACACATTTACGCGTGTCACAAGAAAATAGCGAGATTTGAAATCTTCTTAAGTTCTTGCCTTATTAATGGCCGCCTCAAGTAGCTGCGATGAATGTCGAGTTGACTAGCTGACAATGGCATAAAGGCAAACGTAGTCCAGATCTTTTGCATCGTCTTGGTATTTTTTCAACACAGCTTCACCATCGGCCAACACCTGACATACATAGCTTCCAGCAACACATTAACGGTAGAGAAGTAAGAGTAATCTTGAAATTAGTGACTCACAAACTGGTGTGAAAACTGAATAAACGAAGTGAGCGTGAGAAATAGAAATTCCGAAAGCCTACCTGTAGCTGAAAGAATTCAACAGCATCTCCCTGAGAGCGCCTTTCCTCATAACATGGTGCAGAGAAACATAACTAATCTAAGCTTGTTATCTATCCGTTGCCTCCTGAGGAGCACAACTTCGTGAAGACAAGGCTAAAGAATTATTTGTACTTACATACGCCGGTGAAGATGTTCGTGAGACATTACTACCGACAATATTAATAAAAAACGTGTTTGGGATGACGCTTATCAAAATATTTTGATGATAGAATACAAGAGTACGGGTAACCTTTGATCACCTAAGTTAAACAGTTGGTACAAGATTACATCATTCAAAAAAAAGGGGTGACTCAACTATAGCCAAAAAACTTGAATTAATGATATGAAAATCATAAGGCTCCTGTCATTACACTGAAGCAAATAATGAAAATCATTTGTTCTATTACATCGATTCATTTGCATTTTAATAAAATTGAAGTTTGCGAATTTTTTCAGATTTCAAACGGTTACCATTTACGTGCCCATTCCTCTCACTTTTAGAAAAACTCAGGAGCCAAAAAATGATAAGTCAACCATTTGATTATGAAAAACGAAACATTTGTTGCTGATGTGTATAGTTTCTTAAAAAGTAATATAACGTAGAATATTGAAAAAACATTTTGAGTGTGATATGAGTGCAAATATTCGTTGTGCTGCTTGTGGCTGCAGAGAGCCTTTCACTACACAGCCCTCGTACACATGAGTTTCACACCTGATCAGTCAAAACGAGCGTTCGCCTGCGTCCTATCTCTCTTGTCTCAATATATAGAGATTGTGAAAAAAAAGCTACAGCCTGTAGAAGAGTCACAGAAGTAATATTACCACTGCGTACGTTGCGCATTGAGAAGTATAACTACCGACATTCCGTATACTCCACCTGTAAATTCCGCGCCGACTGCAGAGAAAGCGTTGGCTGTCAGCAGAGTTGGGTACGCTCTGAAGGCTGCGGACTACAAACTTGGTAGTGACATGCATGTTAAAACGAGTTTCAAGTTCTTTAAGTAAATATCTGGCAAACGCTCAGGCTAAGATACTTTTTAGAAGGTCAAAACAACGAATAAACAAAAGGAGATAGAAACTATTTTCAAGAATTGATGTCAGGGCGCCTTGTTCGCCCTAATTTTTGGCGTAAAAAGAGCTCTAGGCTTAAATAAGATTTTTTTATATAAAGTAAACAGGTGGGTAATAAAAAACATCATGAAAGAGCGCGTATCCTAGCACAACAAATAATTAATCCAAGACCTGTTCACTCACATGGGCACAGCACAATTTTGGAAATTCGAAACATAACATTTAGATTACCACATAGTAACTAAAATACCAGACACATTCAATAATCTGAATTTTTTACCACTCACAATAATTGAGCACTTGATGGCTGCGTTTTTAATGAATAACCACCTAAGGAATAACACCGCTCTTACTTGACCTTATCTTGAAGACAACACCTTGAGATTCACCCTACACTTCAATCTTCAAAGCGTTCCTTCGTTCACTTCTAGCTCGCCCCGTCGTTGCCTTTCTGATCCGCCTCCTTCAGTTGGTGGTCGGAAGTGAGCACCACCCAACCATTCTTCTGGTACGCTGGTGTTGTAGTGTACTGATGCTGGTGTAAACTGGTGCTAGGTACTGGTGCTGTGATGCGCCTAGTTTACTGGTCCTGTGGTGCTGGGTATAGACTAGTGCCCTGGTGCTGTATTGCGACTTCAATCACTAGTTATTTTCATGATGTTACTGACCATGGTTTGTTTTACAATTTCCTACTCTCACATTATGAATTATTCGCATTATCACTCACGAGTCATCAATTCATTCAGACCTCTTGCTCAAAGCGAGATTGGATACAACAGAATTTTTACCTCCTTGCCCAGCATTGTAATAAAAACCCAATAGGTCCTTGAACTCTGTTTCTATTTCCATTTTTTGATACATTTTCTCACACATCGTATCCTCCAAACACTTACACGCATCCCATCAATTTGCACAGTATAAAATTCAAACAACACTCATAATTTTACACATAAACAATATGGACCACTCTGGAAATACTGGATATCTGCTGCCTCCTCAAA